>JAMPIT010000893.1:25548983-25918983 GCA_026261815.1 Monarcha castaneiventris obscurior | reverse complement strand
ATGGCCGGGGCATGTCCTACTTCTCACCCACAGCACCCCCAAGTCCTTCCAGGCAGGGCTGTTCTCAATCCATTCTGTGTTCACCCTGTATTTTTGCTCTTACAAGTAATTTAATTTAGGTTTTATTCTAGCAGTCCAGATTACAAATGGGACTTTGCAGAAACTCACTTTGTGTTTTCATCTGCTTATATGTTTTCTGAGGGTGAGAATTTCTAGCAAGTACTAGCCCAGAACATGCTAACCTAAACGACATCCTAGCTGTCTGATAATAAATAATAGAGTGATCCTTTTCAGACTTAAAAATCTATAAAAACTGTACTGCTGTGGGGGACGAGCACATCCTTGTCCTGAATTAGGGAAGATGGAGAAGAGGGAGCTAGGAAGTCAGTGCATGTAATGTGTGGACAAAGCGGACAAAGTTGTACTAATGAGTGGGATACAAGCCCCAGTCACTGAGCTGCAATTAATCAGTCCCTATTTTATTTGTTGCATAACAGCAGAGTAGGTATGGAAATATCACACTCATGTTATGGAAATGTCTCTGTTGTTTTGTTTAATAGTTTACCATGGATTGCACTGAAAAGTGTTTTTAAAAATTGACAGGGATATCAATCCTGTAGCATTATTTTAATTTTCTATATTGCAGTATTACACAGTGTTGCCAGGCAGTCATAGAAACTGTATGAAAGTATACAAGGCCTTAGCCTAAGTAATGCAACATCAGACTGGAGATGTTATAGCTGTGCTTGGCTGATGGGGTTCAGGAGCACAGGGACTTTAGGTGAGGTTTCTTAGAGAAGCCAGTTTAGCCCTTCAGAATAGAAGTTCAGTGCCTTCCAGGCACAGACATTATTGATGTTATCCTAAAATGAATATGTGTATGACAAAACAATACTTAGCCAGAGTAAGTGGTGCCAAATTATACTTTAAATTAAAAACAAGAGAGAGGGACAGAGGAAGAGTGGGAACAACAATGATGACAAAGCTTGATCCAGACCTGCTATTACAAAGCCTTCCTCACTGTTAGCAAATTAAAGCTTGTGAAAGTCCTTGAACAAAAATGTTCTAGAAGTGAAAATTCCTGTTATTGGTGTAATCAGTGCGTGGTGACAACACAGGACAACACAAGAGATGTCTCCCCTTCTAAGCTCACATTCACCAGAAGCTGCTGCTTCTGGCACTTATGAACTTCTGCGAATATACAGAGAATATATCAGAAACATTTATGCTGGGAACCATGGCATTGGATTCCCGAATTATTAACACAGCTCTGCTTTTGGATGGCAGATTTTGACTTAGCACTTCTGAAGTTACATGATAAGAATCTTATTTATTTCCTAGGGTCTGCAAAATATCTGATCTATTGGTGGCATTGTCCAGAAATATTTTTTAACACATTTTAATTTTGATTAATTAATTTCATTTGACTGAAACAGTCAATGATAAGGCAATGAATGACAATCTAAAATGCAGACAGAATTTAAACTTTATAAAGCATTAGCCTATTCACAAACATTCCTCAGGGTAGTGGCACCTTCCATGCAGTTTAATTATACAATACCTTTTTGTTTGCACTTATTTTGCACTTCCCTTCCATCTTTCATGGTCTTTATTAGAAAAGCAATAGAGGCAAGGAGAACCCTTCATCTAAACTAGGGCTGCAACTCTCATTTTTTGTATTCTTGACAGGAGAATTTAAATAGTCCCCACTCGTGTGGTTCATTTCAGGTAAATGGCCAAACTTTTATGATTCCACTCATAACATCCACCATGTGTTTGTGCGACCTTGTTGTGATGGTTGAATGGTCTGAACTGCAAAAAACAAACATAAAAAAAGAAAAGGCAAGTTGGCTTTCAGCTTTAATACATGTGAAGTCCAACAGAGCAGAGATAAGAGCTGTCACAAACACTTTGATATTGACATTTCTCACTATAAATCCATTGAAGACACATACTTCTGCCATCACTAAGTACACCATTGGGTGTTAAGAAACATTTTTTGCTGCTACTTATTCTCAAATGGGATGGGGATGGGAAGAGGCGAAACACTTATATTTGTGCAAAAGCTATTTCCAAGTCTTATCTCAGCTGTATCTGTTAAAATGTGAAAATGCCCTTGTTTATATTTGCAGCCCTCAAAAAACTCTAAATATTTGTGTTAGACCTTCTAAAGGAGAGATCTTTGCAAAAGCTTAGGAAGAATTGCTTAACAGTAGTTTGAAAGTCAAGGTCAGAATGCACTTGCTTTGGTAAAAAGTGTAAATGGCAATGCCAAATCTTCCTCAAGCAAAATGGTGCAATTTACAATAATAATTACTGCTGCTACTGCATAATTTAAATTTTACACATTGCTTTCAGATAGAAATCTTCAGTTGAGTTTGGGAATTTGGATATTGTTTTAAAAACAAGCTCTAATCAGTGTTGCATGAGCATTAAAATCCTAATATTGTAAAATCAATACAAGAAACAGATTTATGGCTATTGTACAGAGGTATGGATAAAATAGGAAAGTATCCTTAGTATACTACACGAGAAATTTGGTGCCTTTGGTTAAACAGGAGCATGGTTAGTGTGGCATATTTTGTCATAGCATTGGCTAAAATTTTCTCATGAGAGCCCAGGGAAAATGCTGGCAGTATAGACAGAATAGGAAGGGCAAGTTGAAAACCAATGAAAAACTGAGTATATATTAAAAAAAACCCAACAAGAACAAAAAACAAAAAAAACAAGCTCTTGTCTACATGGAAACCAAAGTATATTTCTTCTCTCTAGGTTTTTCAAGATAATCCTATTGATGTTTAACAACTTCAAGGGCCATGGGTGGTCCCTGGATTAGTTACTGCTCTTTTTACTCTGGGATCTATCCAATTCAGCTGTAAGCAAGTGTGAACACAGACAGCTGTAAGCAAATTCTTTTTTATACACACATGTACACATGCCATTGTGCACAGATATTCACATGGAGATAGAAACAAGAGATGCATAATTAAATTTATTGTATTTTTTATGGGAGATTCATTCTGAGCAATGCTCAGACTGTAATATTTATTGTTGACCCAGATTTTCTCCATCCATGTGTATCCAAATACATATATATAAAAATATGTGTGTATGCATATATGTATATGTATGTATAAATATAGAGAAGAAATTTATATATATATATATACGTACATAAGGAGGGAAAGTATAAACAGAAGATATAGAAACCACAGTACAACCTTATCTCACAGATTTCTGAGCTAATTTTCATATCCTTGGAAGACAAATGCATTTCTCTCTGCGAACGAGTATTAAAATGCATTGATCGTTCAAGAAGACACCTGATGACAATTTGAAATACAGATAAATTATAATTTCTTCTCTCATTAACAAACTATAAACTGTCAGCATCTATGGACACTGAATTTGTTATTAAACTTTGCCAAGATAGATGCTGCTAATAAGAAGATGTTTTTCTTACTGCTATTATCTGCAGACAAACTGATTTAGGGTTTTTCTTTTCAGTGCTTCTGCTTTTCTCTAAGAATTAAATTTACACTTGAAAAAAAAACCTATCCATGGCTTTAAACATGAATTTGATTAATGAGTGGTAACTGTATGATTAATAGAAATCAGTAATTTATAAAACTAGCATTACAGTTTTGAAGCCATGAGACAGAATTAAAACACCTAGATCTTTTTTTATTTTCTCTTTTTTTTCTTATTAATAACAGAGGCCAAATATTAAAACAAAGGAACAAGAACTCACTGTGGTTAATACATTATAATAATATAAGAAGAATTAATATAATTTTTAGAGAAAAGAGAGCTTCAAGACATTTACTCTACTCTTCCACTTTGGAAAATTGCTCACATATTTATTTATATGAGTGATTACCTCAAACAATAGTGATGTCCAGCCTTACTCTTATGGTTGCACAGTCTTTTTTAGAAAGTAAAAGAAGAACAATGCTGATGAAGTAGTAATGTGCTCAGGCTAATGCTTGTCTTTGCTTTCTTGGGGATTCAGTAATCACTGAGTTATTTCAAAAATCAGTGAAAGGACAAACTTTTTATCTTGTCAGTTAAAAAAATATATTTGATCAAAGAGAATAACATTTCCACTTGTCTAGCTCCTCTCCATGATAATAGGCAAAGGTCCAACTTCATTCCAAATGACTTTCTAGAAAAGAATGTACAGTTTAGTATCAACAAATCAAGGGACAATGAAGAAATAGATTTATATATGTGTGTGTATATGTGATGACTGCAGGTGGATTGGATTAAATGGCTTTTAAAGGTCCCTTCCAACCCAAACTATTCCATGATTGTATGGCTCTGTCATATATTCCTATGTCACGCATTTGGGCAAGGGACTAAGCGGTGAGTGATCTTTGCCTGGTGGCTAGGTCAGCTCTATAGCTGCTGACATGACCTCCAAACTCATCTGAAGTACGGAATTATTACAGACCCCGTAGAGCACGATCCTCCTGCCACCAGCTGTTCCCCAAAAGCATTGCATTGGAGGT
This sequence comes from Monarcha castaneiventris obscurior, assembly GCA_026261815.1. NCBI lineage: Eukaryota > Metazoa > Chordata > Aves > Passeriformes > Monarchidae > Monarcha > Monarcha castaneiventris. The sequence goes on along the minus strand of JAMPIT010000893.1, from coordinate 25,914,472 downwards.
CTCAGTGTGAGGTCCTGGAGCTGAGCAGACGGGCAGTAAAGATCTTCTTTCTTTAACAGTGGCACAGGTCATGGTTGCAAGGCAGAGCTGGATGAATGTCACGCCAGAAGGGGGAGTAACTGTGCTGGGGCATTACTGAACTGTGTGTTCTGTAAGACTAGAGGTGAAAATTTGCCACATTTCTTTCAACTCAAGTCTTTCTGTTCAGGGTCCTAAAATGCTGATGTGAAAGGACAAATCACAGAACTAGAGTTCTGAAAAACACTTTACTTTGATTACAGGAAATTTTTTCCTTATCTTTTTCTAACTCTCTCATCCTTCATTGTCAATAAGCATTGTAAACTAATGATATTTTGTCTCATTTTCTGACAGTACAAGGGTGTGGCACAACATGTTTAATGAATATTTTGTTGTATACAAAATGAAAAGTTTCATGTATTAAGATTATTGGATCAAGACAACATAGTCCAATAAACCAAGTTATTTGTGTTTTAACAGAAGCTGGCTTATGCTTAAGCAGTAAAAGGGGTCATTTTTTTTCAAAAGCTAGCAAAAAACAATATCTAGAAGATTTCAGAATTGCTATCTTCTTCTTCTTTTTAATGTTATATTAAATCAAGTTGCCAGTTCCTTCTGATATCATAAGGCTCAATTCTTTTTGGTATAAGAGGGGCTGGAAGAGAAAAAGAACAATGAATGAATGTGCCTGTGAGTACAGGCATCCATGAGTTCATGCATGTTGAAGTCTGAGGGAAAGAGAGGGAGCAAAAGAAGGAAAGGAGGGAGAGAGATTTAATGAAAAATTTGGATTACAACAATGTTTCTCAATAAGAAGTCCACCCCTCAAAGCAAATTACATTTCTTTTGCAACAGTGAAAGGCTTAGTATTAGTTCTGACACTTTAAAATATACCCACATGGCTGTGCCACATTCAAGCTGCCAGCTTTGTAACAGCTTCAAAGCCAAAGCAGGAGTATAAGACTTAAAGAGAGCAGTCTAATTTTTGAGCACAGGATCAGTAAAGCATGTAGACAAAATCCTGGAAATTAAAATGGGCTAGAGCTTAAATAAATATATTCTATCCCTCACCATCCCTTCCCTCTTACACTTATTCTTTGCTGTAAATATTATCTGGAATTTCCTGCCCCTGAGGTCCTGGCAAAATCCACTTGGCTGGGATGGAATAACATATGAAATATTATTAGCACTTGGGGCAGTAGCAGACAATGCACGAGATTTGGGGGCTGACAATTTTGAATCTCTCTCTCTTCCCTTATTTATCTGGGATATAATCTTAATTGCCACACTCTCAACAGATCTAGAGCCCAAAAAAAAAAAAAAAAAAAAAAAAGCGGGAACCCTGTATATAAAATCATTAAATTAAATTCTTTACTAATTTTGAGAGGGTGAAATATCTACCTCAGGTGCTGTTAACATGGCTTGAAGTAGGTAAATTTGATTGTTTCTATTTCACACATGAAAATGAAAAGAGAATAAGAAAGGGTAAGGTTATGCCTTGCAAAGGAGCTTGGTAAAGTTCACTTGGCACCAAAAAAAGTCCTATTTAGTGTTGAGCTTGATTTTGTTTTGGAGAGGGAACTGAAAAATTTTCTGCAGTTAGGTTGGTATTCATAGCACCCACGATGCCCAGTACCTGTCAAGGAATCAATTTTTTTTTTCCAAGGCAGAAAATTTTACTTCCCAATATTCCTTTGTAAAATCAGCAGTTTCTGTTTAAAGACAGTGTTCCAGGATATGAGAAAAGGTAATCTTTTACTGCTCCTCATCCAGAAATAACTGAACCATCTTTGAAACTTGGGGATCTTCACAAAAGTCCTCAGTTTAGCATCTCCAGCCAGAGCTCAACAGGTCCATGTAATCCAAAGTAATTCTCTGTGGCTCTGGCGCAAAATTTCCAGATTCCTCCTGTGGAGTACCTTCCACAAGACTCTAGTACATATACTAAAGACGAAGAATTTGTAATCTGAATCTGATAGGAAGATGATGAAATGCAGCCTTGAACAACATTACAAATCATGGGGTTTTGTGTATGCAATATCCTAAACAATGCTGAATTATAAATGGCCTGCATTTCTCCCTAAAACAATGACCTTAATTTTTAATTGTTAATATATAGCTAGAGACTGATAGCTGGATGGTTTGTTCATACATTTCTTCTTTTTTTACTGCAAGTATCTTGTGATGTGGACTGATTCATCACAACAAGATAAAAAATAGTGTTTCTAAATTACGTGGTAAATTTTAGAAATGGGTATGTCCTGCACACTCTTTTTATATGCAATCCAATCAATAGAACATAAAAATCATGAGATCCTTTTCATATCATCTTTTTTTTTCACCTTTTTTTCCCCCACAGAGAATAGTGGTATGAAATAAAGACACCAAATAGAACAGGTCAGATTTTGTCTTTAATTTCTTCTAATTTGGGGGATCTCTTACTCCATTCCTTCATGGAGATTATTTAAAAGGGTTTAGTGCTGGGTTTCATCTAATCTAACCACAGATATGTGATAATATCATGTCTAAGTCAGAGCCAGTTGTTTGAGGCTCTGTCTATAATCAGTCAAGACAAAGAGGCATGACTACTGGCAACACATCTATTGTAGGCCTCTCTCTTACAATAGAATGAATTGTATCCAGATGTCTCCTATTTTCCTGCATTAATCTCAAGAAATTGGGGATGATCATCTCAGATCCATACCCAGAAGTTTAGATTGAGTCAGATGAATCGTATCCCTAGTTACTCTTTGAAAGGAGCTGAGAACTTTTGATTCTAAATGCATTTTTTTATTATGTTTAACCAGCTCATTTTAATCTGCATTAATCTAGAATCTCATATTATTTCTTCCCCCAGCATACAGCCTTCTTAGGCAATGGATCTAAAGTTGTCCAGTAGGAGAAATGAGTTTTTTGCATTCCAAAATGTTCCTTTTAACACACCAAGTTCTATTTTATCTCATAGTCATACACAGAGTGAAATGTTGAATTTGGCTCCGCAGCTGAGCATGCCTTTCCTAACATCCCTCATTTATTATACAGCTACATCTCTGTGAGAACCAGTATCTTCATTAGGCTCACTTCTGTTCTATTTATATCAGCTTGTTTCAACCACAGCTTCGCACAGATAGTGACTTTTTTGGCTATGAAGGATTTGTGCTTAGCAAATTGATGTTCTGTAGTGGATGAAATTCCTGATCTCGGGTTGCACAAAACAAGCACAAACATCTTCAAAATATACCATTGTGTGTGACAGCTGCAGTGCCATCTTCATTTTTAGTCCATTCTTGCAGCACTCAGATGCCTCTTAATAGGTAATGCTACATGATTGCAGGCAGGTACTCCAATTCTAGGAGGAGTGCTGAAAATAAGAACAAAAATAGAAATTACTCTTGATACTTTATGACCTTTTCACACACAGGAAGTCAAGAAACACCAGTTGAAAATTGTCTCGACAAACATGAGAAACAGGAGAGGAAACTCACTCTCTGCAATTATAGCACTGCTTTACATCTTTTCCAAAGAGTTCACTAAATAGGTCATAGATATGAATTACTTTGTCTTTGAGTCATGTCTGTCTGGTTAGTGCAGTTGATTGAAGGCAAATGAGCAGATGCAGAGGAGATTGGGTCACTTGCTGAAAGCAGGTGTATGGGAGTGGTGAGAAGGCCAAAATGGAAATCTGTCATGCCCTACCCACACTGATGAAATGTTCTGCTTTTCATGAAATATTCTTGTATGCTTATGTCTCTTCATGCAGTGCGAGAAGAACCCCAAAATCAGTAAGGTACTTTTTTTAGCACAACAATACTAATGAGTTGAATTAGGCCACAGGATCAGTAACATGCAGACCCAGTGGAAGGTGTCCCTGCCATGGCAGGGGGCTTGACATGATCTTTAAGGTCCCCTCCTACCCAAAGACTTCTATGATAATTCTGTGATTTAGAATGGGTGTAGCCCCTCTGAATACCCTTCCTCCCTTGCACAGAGGCAAGACTTTCTTGCCAAGTTGGATTTCAAAGCACCCACAAATCAAAACTGGGAGAATTTCCCCACTCACTTTTTGTGTTATCATTGGTTTGCTTATCTGTGTAATGGAAACACACTGTGCTTACTTAGATCCAGTGCTGCAGAAATTCAGAACAGAAAGAAACAATATTTTCACAGATAGAGTGATTAACCACTGGAGCAACTTATTTAGGATTTTTGTTGATTCATTAATGCTAGAAATGTTTAAATCAAAGTATTCTAAGAGACAAGTTCTAGTTCAAAGAGAATGAATTCAAGGAAGTCCTATGACTTCTGTTGTGAGGGAAGTCAGATGAGATGTTCACAATGGTCCCTTCTGGCTTCATAATCTATGAAGCTACGAAGCTATATGAACCTCTTTCAAGAAATAAAGATGATGGTAACTGTCTATAAATACTTGATAACATGAAATTGCTGGAGGAACTATTTAAAGTGGTTAATGATGGTATTATAGGGAATAATGTCTTCAAACTGAAAAGACCAAGGTAGAATATTTAAGAAAGACAGTATTTTCTAGAAGTGAGGTCAATTGCACAGTAGAGTAATTTGCAAAATTGAGTTCTATAAAAAGAGATGTGCAAAAAGAGAGTGAAGAAAGCGTGTGATTAGTCTATGAAACAAGTTTGTTTTAAAGACAGATAATCCAAAGCTAAGTTTTTCAAAAACTCCATCACTGTGTTATTTAGTGATTTTAGAAAGCAGGTGTGCTTGCTTTTCTTTTTTTTTTCTTTTTTTTTAGAATTGATTACAAAATGGTTTACTGGCTAAAGCTTTCTCATCTCAACAGGAAACTTCAGGTGCTAATTTTTCCACCTGACATACGATAGATCTTAGGAGTGAAATATCTCTAGTCCATGAAAAAAGCAAGCTTTCCCCTTCTGACTTTGTTGGTTTGTTCATCAAAAATGAAAATATTTCCCTTGGCGACAAATACGTAACAAGAGTCAAGTGTACATCCTTCCACCTCAGTGCAAACTAACTCCAAGAGACAAAGTTGTGAATATAGAAAGGACTGACATTTTTTGCTACTGTGGTCATGTTTCCTGCGGTTCCCCTCAGCTTTTTTTGCATACTGAGGTGGTTTGTCAGAGCTTTGCACACATTCTGTGTCTAAAGAAGCCTCATTACTGGTCTGTGCAGAGACAAGCGAGGTGGAGAAGGATGACAAGGTTTGCATTAATTGCACAGCTATCTGTTGTTCCAGGGGCCATTCAAGCATATAATAACTTAAGTGGAGTTTCAGTGAGTTGGAAGTTCTTGCTTTTTGGAATATTTTGGCAAGCTGATTTCTTATTATAGCACAGTTGGTATTTCTTTTTAAAGTCTTGACAGAAAGCTGTAGGTGGCCACATAGCTTTTGTCCTGATAGTAATACATTTACAAGATTCCATTAGTCAGGCAAAAAGTTGACTGGAAAACTGGATTTTTTTATATTGAACTTCTTGACAGAGGTAATCTCAGACAGCATGGTTCAGATGTGAATTTACCTGCAAATGCTCATGAAGCATGGGCATAGCTAGTGCTTACTTTGGACTATTAATTAGGGATGCTGGTAACTGGAAAGTCACTAATCATATTCAACTTCTTCTAAGTCTGTAGTATCTCATGATCTTGATCAAAAAAAAAATTATCATGTCCTCAAGATAACTTTCAGCAAATTTGGTGGCGTTAGGCTGAGATCTGCACCGTCTTTATTCATTCTGATTGTCTGTAGAGGAAACATCTCCCAAGTTACCCAAAGGTTAAAATTTGTGTGTGTTTATTACTCTATTTTAAACACATCTTTGATTTTAAATCAAGTTTGTTACTTCTGCAGATTTAGAAGTCAAATAAATTGATGGAATAAAACAGAGAAATTTAGTAAGGAAATTCAACGCATGATGAAGATTGTGTTAAGTTTAGATTAAATTAAGTTGGAAGAACACCTGGGTAGATAATATTTCCTAAAAGTTTTGGAGCGGTGGAGACTAGAATCTTATACAACATAAATAGAAAGGTAATTCTCATTGCTTTGAAATTTGTCAGACCTAGTAACGAGACTAAATAGCTCTTCTATTTCAATCTTTAAATGTATCTTTCTTTGAACTTTAATTGAACTTACAATCAGTAAGGATTTTAGCAATTGTGTTTTGTAAGTAGGACTACCAAGAGAAAGCAAAATGTACAAAAATACCAGCATGGGAAAATAAGGAAGGGGAAGATATTCAGCTTTAAATACTTTAAGAAAATCAGTCCATTTCAAAATCTCTGTTAAAGCATGCACTTTTTAAATATTTTGAGCCCAAAATGTAAACTACATTTTGGCCACTTTGCCTTAGTCTCCTTTAGCACCAAGCTGGTAAAGGTAGCACCTTTTCTGGGTGTGCTGAAGTTTCCTTATATCAATCATTCCCCTCTTCTAGAGGACCATACCACTGTGCCTCAGGTTACAGCAACCTTAAAGACACTCTGGTTTTTGTAGGTGACATATTCACCAGCCCATACAGGGTTGTAATACAATCACTGTTACCCTATGGGAAAAGCTAAAATTAGAGATTAAGGCACATCCTTTTGAAACTGTATTTGCAGGTTTTAGCCTGGTTTAGTCTTTGTCATCTGCCATACACAATCAAACATATGAACAAAAACATCACTGCCAGGTTTCAATCCCCCACAGTGTGAGACGTACATCCCATCACATGGTTTCCCATGTCAGTTAAAATGCACAAAATTATACTTTTAAGATTTAAAACCAGTTGATTATAATTTACATCTTATTAGTATAACAAAAAAAAGGTATCTATTACCAAATGTAAAATTAAATTATCATTAAGATAATTAGCCTGTTTGTTGTTCTCATTGAGTTTAATGTTTCAATTGTGTCTGTGCAAATTAGCAAAGACCTTAATTTGCTCAGAAATCAATGAATTCTTTTGTTGTTGTTTTCATTGGTGTTGTGATAATACATTCACATATTTAAATTGCTTCACTATAAAAGTCTGTAGAGAGAGTTTACTTCAGGCATTGCCAAAAAAACATAGTACCTGATCTCAGATGGATAAAAGATCCAAATGATTGGTTAAACAAATATTCATGACCAAAATTTGGTTGATATTTTCATGGGCTTGTGGCCTGGTAGCCCTCATCCTGAGTTTTTTCCAAAAATAGAATATATACATCTCATGCTTGAATCATAAGAGTACTGACAAAGTGAATTTTTTTTATATAAGCCTAATTGTTATATCATATAATGTACAATTAGTCTGGTACATATGGATGCTTCCTGTGTTCCTTCAAGAATATGAGAAGTGTCTTGGTTCAAAAAAAACAGCTGTCTTGTCAAGGCAGATACCTGAAATACAAAAAAGAGATTTTTATTTTGCAGGGGTGAGTCACAGTGTGTAACTTTTAGGTTGCCTTGGTGGTATAGCTCATAATTGTGTGAGCAGACTGATCAGGTTGAGATTTATCTCACCTGTCTTTAGATAAATATTCCATACATTTATATCTGACGTTTCTTTATTACCGAAGAAAAAAAAATAAGGACAAAAAGAAGTGAAAGAAAAGGACCTACTATATGAACTCTCATATATTTTTAATGACTGCATTATGATGAGAGGAATAACCCTTAAAATGGACTATTTTCCTCCAAGGATTACAGAGGATTACTAAAATGATGAGCTTTGATGAAGACATCTGCATAGTAGACATCTGCATCTGAGCAAAGCAAGTACATCCTTAGAGTCTATACATAATGCATAGAAATACTCACATCAGTTCCTGTGCCTCTCCCCTGGCAGGATAAAGACTATGGAGAAAAACAGTGAAAAAAGTCAGAGGACCTTCAGTTTGCTTTTAGAAAAGGAGGTAGATTAAGTTTACCTATCTGATTACAAGAGAAGATAACTACTAATTGCTGAGACATGGTAGTTAGAGTCTTTCCCTCTTCCTTATTTCTCTCAACAATCATTAATAATTATTTGAATTTTATCCTGTGTTCTGGGAAATTCCTATTTTTTACAGAGTAGCTTCTTCCTCTCCTTGAATAGCTACTTCGTAAAAATATCTAAGAACTATATCCTAACGATTTCATTAAATCCCTCAACCTTCTCTGGGGTATCCCAGGGATATTTTCTTTATACACAGTGGTTGCCATTACACCTTCTCCTCATTCTAAAAGGCTGAATAAGGTAAAGAGAAGAAGCCAAACAAGCAAACAAATAAATAAATGATACCATGACACACACACCCCAAAGCTGGATCATACAAGCTACAATAATTCATAAACAGGGGAGGAAAGGGATAAAAAGCAACAGCAACAAAACACAATTCCCCAAACAGCTGGCACATAAAACAGCCCAGAGGCAATCTCTCTTGTAGCACACCAGACAAACACATAGGTATTTGTGTGCAAAACAATTCAGTTTAATTTCCCTAATCCTCCTGACTCCTCCCTCCCCTGACAAAAAAAAAAAACCTGTGGTGCGTATCACAGAGAAGCTGGTACTTTGCCTTGTCATTCATATAGCCCTTAGGTATGTAGGGCCTTAAAAGAAGCCCAGGTATGCTTCCCTTTGATATTTTGTTGGGATAGGGCAATAAGGAATCTGAGGAGACAAACAATGACAAAACGACCTGTTAGAACAAAGTGAGAGTTGGGTTCGCTGGACTAGATGTAGTTTAATCTCATGTCAATATAAATCAAATAAGCCTAAGGGACACATGTTAAAAATAATTACTCATCTCCACACATTGTAAAGAAAACCTAACTTAGCTAGATTATTTTGCTAGAGTGATTAGCTAAAATTTTTTTTTATAGCACTCTTGGTGCTATATACGAAACTGATAAAAGCCACCTAGCGTTGTTTATGGTTACGTATCTGAAAGGTTTTCTTACAGTTCTTCAGTACGTCCTGAAAATATCCTAAACCAGCATATTGAATTTGCATGGCAAGGTTTTGGTAGTGGGGGATTGCAGGGGTGGCTTCTCTCAGAAGCTGCCAGGAGTTTCTGAATGTCTGATCAAGCCAGTGCCAGCTGGATCCAAGACGGACCCACCACTGGCCAAGGCCAAGCCCATCAGTGGCGGCAGCAGCACCTCTGGAATAACAGGTGTAATGATGGGAGAGAACAATATCTGGAGAGAAGAGTGAGACTATACAAGTGCCCTGCAGACAGCCAGGGCAGTGCAGAAGGAGGGGCAGGAGCTGCTCCAGGCTCTGGAGCTCAGATTCCCCTGCAGCCCCTGGAACAGCCCATGGTGAGGCAGCTGTGCCTCTGCAGCCCAGGGAGGGCACGGGGGAGCAGAGATCCACCTGCAGCCCCTGGGGGAGCCCAGGCTGGAGCAGGGAGATGCCCAGAGGAGACTGTGATTCCAATGGAAGCCCTTGCTGGAACAGGATCCTGGCCGGACCTGTGGCCTCATGAGAAGAGACCACACTGGAGTGGGGGAAGAGTGGGAGTAGTCCTCCTACTTCAGAGGAAAGAGCGGCAGAGACAACATGTGATGAACTGGCCAAAACCCATACTTCCTTTCTCCCTCCACAGCTGTAGGGAAGGTGATAGAGGAGATTGGAAGAGAAAGATGGAACTGGGAAGGTCAGAAAGGAATGCAAAATGTTTATTCTGGCCATACTATGGCTGCAACAGTGCCTAGGAAGTGATTTTCAAAAGAAAGAAGAACTATTAGTCCTGGAAAGGTTAAAAAGCCCTCAAGGATATTACATCTTACAAAAGACTGAATCTTACCAACTTATTGACTGAAACAGACTTCCTCTGAAGGCTAGTGCAATAAGAAATAATGAAATCAAGGAAAATTTGGACAGGTATCATGTTTTGAAAACACGTGAACATCCCATATTATTAATATTATTTATCAGGTGTTAATAAATATATAAAAAACCTCTGGATATAAATCACAGGATCACTGATGTTGGAAGGGATCTCTTGCAATCATATAGTCCAGCTTGCCTGCTCAGGATCATCTAGAACAGGTTGCCTTAGAGGACATGACTGTTACTGTGTAGGCAAATCATGGTACCAGAACAATGTTTTGCATGAGAACTCTAACCAACTCGCTCCCTCTGATCTCATGCTTATGGAGCATGTCTCAGCAAATTTCTGCTTACATTCACAGGGAATGATACTGCGTGGAAGAGCTGGCAATGATAATTTTAAACACACAATGTTAAAAGACAGCACAGAATTATCCCAGACTGAGATGAGAAACTTGGAGAGAAGGAAGTCAGCATCTGAGCAAGCACTGAAAGTAAAAAGTTTGAAATTTGTCTCTTCATCTCCAGTTTTCTGCCATGAATTTCCATCAGCTACTAATTTTCCCTGTGGCAGTTGTGGTACAGGAAATAGTAATTATTGGGACACTGTTGTAAAGTTACTGAGACTGTGTTCTTCATTATATAATTAGGATTATTCGTCCAGCTTCAAAATTAATTACTCTACATGCTTAGATGAAATTATTTAATATTACTGTAGTGCATCAAGGACTAACAGGGTTGTAGCTGTGCTAGACACCATACACCAATCTACAAGATGAAAATCCTTGCATCAGAAAGTTAAAAGCATAGACAGGGGGAGAGGTAATGGACTGAAGGGTTGCTAAGGGCATGGGAAGATGAAGTGACACGCCCAAGGCCATATACCAGTTCAAAAGTACAACTGGCAGTAGAAATCACAATGCCATCAACAAGACCATCTTTATGTTAAACAGGCTTTTGTATGGAAATCTCTTTAAGCTCATGTTCTCATGAGCTCTTGCAAGTATACATGGCACACACTTTCCTAATTAAAAGTAAAAATTACTCTATTGAACAAGAAGACAGTGCATTTCCAGATTATTGTACAAAGTAACACTGGCATCAAAACTTTAATTAAAAGTGAAAATGAACAAACCATTAGGAGAGAAACATTACTTGATGATTTGTGTCTGCAGTAACATGACAGATATGACTGAGCTGAGAATACTTTTCCTGTAGAGGAAATTAGAAATTAACCTTTTTTAATTCATTTTTTAAAGAATTTTTCTTATGATACATGTTGGTCTTGGACCCTCTCAGAATCACCTTCTTTTTGTGATATACAACTTAATTAAAAAGGTAATTGATCTTTGACCTAAATCTCAACAAAATAAGTAGCTAGATGAGCACTGAGGTTGCAGTCAAGATTAAAGAGCCTTTTCAACCAGCTAATACAAGTCACACAATTCTACTCAGCTCTGTATTTTTACAGGTTCTGCCTTGAATGCTCTAATGCTGTGCAGATAAAACAAAGATATGCTGGGAAAAAAAAATCTAGGACTTGCGATAACTGTGAAACACCGGGTAATATTCAAGGTGCACAAAATTGAGAAGAGAATATGCTATGCTTCTACATGTGATTAGCATACCAACTTCTGCAAATCTGTGAGATTTCTTGGCAAAGAAATGCAAAAGTTAAAGCAAAATATTAGAAGCTATCTGCAATACTTCTGCTTGGGGCTGTAGTTCCAGCAGAATATGCTTCACCCAAGGCCACTGAAGACTATGTCTTGCTTTAATTGATGGCTGAATTTCTTGGTCCATTAGAAAAGATGATTTTCCCTTCTTTTAAGACTCATGGGTTAATCAATAGAAGGCTTTTTCTTTTGTACTCATGCCTATGAGGAAGAACTGGAAAAAGAATAGCACAGGATATTTGTTGAACCAATTATTCTTGGATAATCCAATTTCTTGTTTACTATTGAGCGCTCTAATTTTAAAAAGTATTTCAAAAAATGTGGTAATTTTAATATCTCTTCTAAATATGTAGTCTGATAGTGATGGCCCATTTTTGCAAAGTGCTGTGTTTTACATAATATACTGGGTAATGTGTACTGAAACATAATTATGAGACTATAATATTGCAAAATAAAATCTCTATTAAAAACATCAGTGGAGGAAATACAATCTGGAGATTAAAATTAAGTTGATGAAGAGGTAAATTCAATAGAATTGTAGCAAATAGGATGCGTGTGACTGTAAGCAAGTTACTGAACATTTTAGTGCCTGAGTTCACAATCTACAAGAAACCAGTTAATGCTTTATTATTTTGTTTTACCTATATTTACCTGGACAGGAAAGGAAATTCATATTGTAGTCTGTACACATACAGCTAGCAAAACCAAAACATCTACATATAAAGGAAATATCCCTGAAATTCAGTGGATAAACAGATATCTGGATAGGAAACATGCTTCCTTGAGACAGCTAAATTTTCAACTACAATGTCTCTGTGGGTAATTTAATTATCTCTCACTGATTGGAAATAATATAAACTTACAGTGTAAATCCTGCTTTTAGATGTTAAACCTAATCAATTTCTGGGAAGAAATGTTATGGGTATCCAGCATGAGAACTATGGTACCTGCTTGTAAATAACCATACCATGAATTTTTATACCTAAAGTAGTTTTCTTTTCTCCTTTATAGCATGAGAGATCTGCTACCCTCAGAGAAAGATTTTCTGAGTATCGTGCTTTGACAGATGCACAAATACATTAAATGAATCATCCTCTGGTGATATCATACTGTTGACTAAAGAGAAATCTATATGAGATATTTTAAAGAGCTAGTATAGAAACAGAGGGAGCACACTCTCAAAGTGTTTGCTCTTTTGCCCTAAGTGAAAAGGGAAATTTGATGTCTTCACTGTAGAAAAGTTGCATACAATTTACATCCACTCAGGACACCTTAGTCCTTCTCCTGGTTTTCAGTACTGTCTCTCTGAAGGCATGAGTCTCTTGATGTCAGGAAAGGAAGAGTCTGCACTTTAGACCCTCAAGAGGATGGATGTTGGTGTTCTGCAGTTCAGAATGTGGCAAGGAAGTGTCAAGTTTTCACACCTGTCAATGTTTCTAAATTATGTTCTTCCTTTGTTCCAACCATGATTATCATCATTCAGAGCTACTGTTAGTCCTTTTCTGTGAGGTTTCATTTTTTCTGTTTGTGGTATATGAAAGGGTAAGCAGTGTGTGAGAGCATCTGGTCCATTAAGTCACTTTGTTCAGGATCATTCAGTATATAAGAAATAACATTTAACAAGGAAAGTGATAAACACACAGACACACAGAGTTAACAAAAACGTAATAATGTTGACAACAATGAAGACCTGAGATCTTCAGCCACCGGCTGATGGACCACTAATGAAACTGCTCAGGCATAACTTGGAGAGGGTCAGCCTTAAAAGGGACACTCTTGACCTGAGTATTACGAGATATCATAAGAGTATTATAGAACTGTGAAAAACTTGTAATGCAATCATTTGTGGAAGTGCCGAATGTGGGGGAAGGGAGAGCTCAGGAGGGGTGGGAGGAGAAGCAGCAAAGGAGAAAGAGGCAGCTACATTCCAGGAAGCTTTAAGACCATGTGCTTGCCTGATGGAACCCTGTGCCTGATCACAGCAGTCTGCCCCACCTTCTTATTAAATACTTTCTTTGACTTTTTACTCATGAGTAGTTTTGGATTTTTCTTCTGTCATACATACGAATGCTGGAAGACCTAAATGCCAGACACTGACAAGGGGTCTGAGGGTCTTAGTGTCCTTAGGTCTAAGAGTCAATATCCAGAGAGACCACTGTGTAAGAGAGGTTTTGTTAACTAGGAAACAAACCAGTGGCCACAGGGCTCACAGGTCTACATGTGATGTGTGTTATGACCTGTGCATGTGTATTATGTTTGGCTATGTCAGAATGTGTGCCAGAGACCACACTGGTATTCTAGGAACCATGAATATGAATATTTGTGAAACTAGAGGTTGAGGGGGATGTGTGAACTTCAATCCTGTGCCTGTGGGATGCTCCCTCAGCCTTGCTGCTGATAAAACCCACAAAGGGAAATATGAATAACTGCACCTGTTGGGTGGGGCAGTGAGAGACTTCCAGGTTCTGAATGTGCAGTGGATAAGAATGCAATATCCAGGAGTCGCTTGATGTGTTGGCTTCCTCACATCCCTAAGCCTGGAGGCAATGCAAGCTATTCCCTGAAACTTCATTATAGTTTGGAGGCCAAAACTCTGAGGTTACAATTTTTTTAAGTGTTTCATTTTCTATCATTTATTTCTATATTAATCTGCACGTCTTCCTGTGTTCCATAAATCAAAGCTCCTCCCCTCCTTCCAAGTTCATTGGCAAAAGCAGAAAGATTCCTAGAAATATATCTACATATATAAAGATGATATTTCTTCTCTTTCAGTAGCCTAAGAATCAGACATTTACAGCAAAATAACACAAGCTCAAGAAGAAGAAAAAAAATAATACCCATCTCCTCAGCACTCCCTTTTCCTGTTTCTTTCACCCCCATTTTGGGGCAGCTTCCAGTTTTAGACCTGAAAATTAATCTGAATGCCCACAGTTTTAGACATTTGTATTTTAAATAAAGTAGAAAAAATTTCTATTTTGGGAGGAAAATGATTTTGCCAGATTTCCAGGAATGCTCTCTTATCTGATAACAATTTCGACAAAGCAACTGATTGTGAGCTGAATGCTAAAACGTCTCTGTCAAGACAAAGTTACATCTAAATAGTCTCAAGAGCTTCTCAGAGGCAATCAGGTGGGCTTTGATAAAAAATGAGAAACTAAAGGCTGAATGAACATGGACTAGAGGTTTTCCAGTTGTCTGGTTTGGACTTGTGGTATCTAAATCCTGTCTAGGTGTCAATTTAGGAGCCTAAGTCACCCTGAGACTAACCTTTCAGTCCAGGGCTTCACCTAATTCTTTCTTACATCCCTTATCCAGGTTTTTTAGTGCTAGTTATCACCCTTGATAGAAGGCTCAGGAAAGAGAGTTAGCACTGACTCATGGGATTTATGCAATGATTTTGGTTTGTGTGAAGTAGCACTGGCTAGATGCTACTGCTTCAGTACCTAAGCCTGAAAAGCATGAACAGTATGAAAAACACCACAGAATTACTGTATCTGCTCATCAGGGTTTAAGCCCAGCCAGCAACTCAGTCCCACACAGCCAGTTGCTCACTTTCTCCCTATTGGGATGGTGGAGAGAATCAGAAGAGTATAAAAAACTTGGGATGAAGACTGTCTAACAAGTAAACAAGAAGGTAAACAAAAATACCCAAAATGTGTAAATCCAGGTACAGAGCAAAGGAAAACAAGGAATTCCTTCACCGCTTCCAATGGTCAGACAGGGGCTCATGGCAATTCCCAGAAGAGCAGGTCTCCGTCACAGGTAATGGTGACTTGGGAATACAAACACCATCTCTCCTAATGTCCCCATTGTTCTCCCTTCTTCCCCCATCTTTGTATGCTGAACGTGGTGCTGTGTGTTATGGGATATCCCTGTGGTCACTTGTGGTCAGCTGTCCCAGCTGTGCCCTCTTTCAACTCCTTGTGCACTCCCTGGCTGGTGGGGGGGGGGTGAGAGGCAGAAAAGGCCTTGACTCTGCAAGCCTTGCTCAGCTTAACGACAACATCTCTGTATTATCATCCCTGTTTCCAGAACAAATCCAAAGCACAGACCCATACCAGATATTATGAAAAAAATTGACTCTACCCTAGCCAAAACCAGCACACTGCCCCACATTTGGGAAGCAAAATGGCCCGAAGAGCAGACATTTCCCAAAAAAGTTCTCTGTCTTTTCTTTATGCCAGCTGGCTGATGAATGAAATGAAAAATATTCCTCATGACTGTGAGAGCAGTACCTTCACAAAGCACTGACTTCCGTCCATGCAGCCCTTTCACTTTAATGGTAAAATCAGTAGTTTTGTTCAGGATTTTATAACAGATCTATTTTAGCTCATATTTGCAATCAAGTCTTGCCACTTCCTTTGCAACATAGCTCTGGTTTCCACCTTTTTATCCTGTACTGAAGAGTAGCTTAAGGAGAAGCAGGGATCAGTCCAGATTTCACAAATCAATATTTCACTTAGCAATACAGTCATGGATCAGAAATGTAGTTGTTTTCCAGCAGAGGAAATCAGGGCTTTATCCTTCCCCCACTAGAATTATATTTAGCGAAGAAGCTGTGAGTCAAACTTCTGAGCCAGGATTTGGAGATACAAGTTACCTTGCATCAGGTAAGCCAATTCCCTTTGATTATACAGTGAACTTGTGCTTAAAGCATCTTCTGACATGAGATTGTCATAACCTAGTTGTCAGCTAGTACACCTGCCTTGGGCAAAGCAGAAGGTTTAATTGGGTCTTTACAAGTCTGAAAAAGAAGGGAGTGCTAAGGAAATTAATGGAATTATGTGCATTGCCTGAGAGTGTCCATTTTCAGTTTATGTCCCTCCAATTTCACCTATTCATAGTTCTGGAACAGTTAGAACTTCACTAACATTTCTGCAGTTGAATTTTAAATGAAACACATTATTATTACCATGGTTGCTTTTCCAATACTGGCAAGTCACATTCCCATCCTCAATACTATGATACTTTCAAGAACTTTTTTTATAATTTTGAAAGCACTTTGCAGCAGCTCCCTCTTTACTGTGGATTGTACCAATAGCCTGAAACAAATTAAATTTCAAATTAACTCAGAGACTAGAAAATTACAGGGGTTTTTTTCTGGTTTGTTGTTTACTTGTTTTCCAAGTTTGGGTTTTAGTTAAGCAGTAAGTTCTGGTATCTGTACATGAAAAAATAGGCATGAACATACAGACACATTTGGAGTTAATAGCCTTGCTTTTCTGAGTCATGCTCGATCAAAGAGCCATTCCACTTCAGTTGTAAAACCAAATAGAAACACAACATTGACTACCTATCCCTCCACTTTCAAAGCTACAGACCGAGGGGTTATAGTGTGATCCTCATGAAAAAGGCAAAAGAAAATTCATATTTTTCATCTGCACTGAGGTGTTCACTAACTCAGTCTAAGGAAAAGAAAAAAGTAATGCTCAAGTTGAAGAAGTCCTAAGCCAATTTATGCTATAAGACTTGTTAGCAAGTTTCCGTCTCGAAGAATTCTGGCGTTATGAAAGATGATATGTGTTTGTAATGAACTCTGGTTGTTTTTGAGTCTTCTCTTCAGCTATTGAGTTACCTGTTTTCCACAATATGTCCCAGTGTATCAGGATTCTGTGCTACTATAAATTCCCAATTTGTACACCAATTGCAAATAGTGAACTTCATCACACAAATTATTCCCAAACTCAGATACAAAAACAAAGCAATATTTTACTGTTAAATTGGAATAAAATATAGCCAGAATTTACATTCCCCCGCCTAGGCTAATCCCTCAGAAAGTTTTAATTTTGTTTGTATCTTTCTTTCTTTAAATTCACATCTTGATATGCCCTCTGCTTCTGTTGCATCTGGGTCTCTGTGTAGAATTAGTTTTGAGTAAGGAAGAACCCAATAGATACTCAAGAAATCTTCCCCATAGTCAGCTGATACTTTGTTCATTTTCAGGACTTCAAGCCATCTCTACAAATGTTCAGAAATACTCAGCTATTTTGAATCATCATAATGCATTTATCATGTAAATCTATGTTTCATTCCAAGGAGGGTCCAAATGACAAACTATACCCTCATTTTTCTGAAAAAATGTGGTTTTTCCTAGTAGGTCACTTGAATTCTGTTAGTATCTACCAACTGTGGATATTATTAAATGGATAAGACATATTTCCCAATTTCCTGTGCAGTTTTGGAAGTGAGACATCAAATTGAACAGAAAAGCATCTTGTATCAAAGAATTTATTCTCATTTGTCTCTATATATCTGCAAAAGTACTCTCTACAGGACAAAATATCAATATCCAAGTAAAGCTTAGAAAGTTTTTTAGTAATATACAGAAAATTTTGATTAACATCAAGCATTTTTCTTGTGAAGTTTTAAAAAGTCTGTGAAAAAAAGACTTCAGAATATGTTTTTCTAGGGGTCAAACACTTAACAACATTCTCACAAACTACTTAAGGAAAATAAAAATAATACAGAAAAGCATGGGGAATCCATAGGGTTAAATCCCCAAACCCACAGAAGTCAGTGAAAATACTTCTATGCAGCTGATAATTTTAAGTGAGTTATAAAAATAATTAACTTTAACATTAATTTTAGTGAACATTATACATGTGGAACTAGACACTTTTAAGACATTTGCTTTAGCTCTGTCTCTGGTGAATGGAGAAAACTAAATGATAAATTAGATGTCTAAGATATATGGAGTGAGACATCTTTTGGGATAGCTCATCTTTATGTTTTGACTTTAAATGGGGCACAAATAATAAGTTTTAACTAGACAGCTGGCATGTGGATGGCTAAAGCTGAGGCAAGGACAACGGTGACTGATAAATAAAAGATACAGGCAGCATAAGCAAGGGTTTACTTTAACTCTACTGCAGACCATCTAAAAATACATACAAATTAGGGACTCCCATTCCAGCTGTCCTTGCACTCATTTAGCAGTACCTTCACAAACTGGGTACTGAGATTCATTCGAACCATTGTACAGAATGGGATCTAGCTTGCCAGTATTAGATCTGATTTTGTCTGCTGTGCATATGTGAATTCTCAAAATTATTTAAAAAAAAATCCAAAAACACAAAAAAACCCAAAAATCCCCCAAAACAAAGCAAAAAAACCTAAAAACAAACAAAAAACCCCCAAAGAAACAAAAAAACCCCCCCAGAAAAATGTGAAATCAGAGGCCAATATGAGAGAAGCAGCACAACAGTGATGCCAAACCCTGAAGCAGCAATATATTTCTCATTCACTCCCCAAGACAAGTCTTGGAGGAACACAAAGCTGGCATAAAAAGTAAAGCATTTCTGAACGAACAAACATGCCTTAAGTCACTTCAGAGCATAGCCAGCATAGCTTTGAAATACCCATCTCCAACTCCTCAGTTTCTCTTCTGTCTCGTATCTTTCTGCTCCTATGCCTATATTCATAATTATGGATAAATATAAAGAGTTTAAAGAAAACCTTAATTGAAGGTTAATCCCCAACAGTTGAATTTGAGGATTCCCTTTGATACAAAAAGCAAAAGACCCTTGGAGGTAAAACACATACCATTTTGATTAGTTTTCGGAGTCTGTTTGATGACAAAAAGGTAAACGCATTTCTCTTTAAACTTCTTTTTATTTGTTGGCTGTTCTTTTGAATGCCTTCAGCTTAGAAATAGCCCGTGAAGGATAAGCAGAACAGTGATACCCAGCACTCTCTTGATGTGTGGGTGGGGTGCACATTTTGTGATAGCTGCATTGAGTGCTGACCGTGCCACAATCAAACAAGGAGTGATTTCAATCAAATTTCACAGAAGAGAAATTCATTCAAAGGATGCAGGCCTCTGAACAAACCACAGAATCAGGGCCACCTAAATCTTACCAAAGTGAATTATACTACACTTTTAAAACTACCCAAGAAAAATCAGTGATTTTAATCATCCCTGTACTATTTGCTGGCGATTTCTGAAGCATTGTTGTTGATATTTTTTGATCCATAATATTTATAAACATGAATGGTGTCCTCAGTGACACCAACAACAGTGTGCTTGTTAATAGATTAGACGTGTTCTATATCTGTAATAGAGAGATATTGGAAAAAACATAATACTTAGTTACACAGATGCTTCTACAGAAAATTCTGGGAACACATAAATTTATGTGTTAGAAAAAAATATGGAATTTGGAGAGTTAAATAAGGGAAAAAGGGGACAGGAAAATATATAGTATGTTTAACTAAAAGTACACCCAGAGAGGATGACTGTGAATGAGCAACACACTTGAAATGACCCTTAGAAAATTTCAAGTTATTATTTGCAGGTACTTTAGTTATTCAACCTATTCCTTACGTTCAGTGCTTGAATTTTGAAGAAATTGGAGGTATCCATTAACAACCGTGATACACAGAGTTAATGATACACAATGCTAAATATGCCAAAGAAGGAGAATTATTTTTCTACTCATGACAGACAAGACCATAAAATGTCCCATAGCAAAGGCGATGTTTTGACCTATGTAAAATATTCCATTACTGGTCAAAAAGCCCTGGGCAGGGCCAAAGGCAGACACTGATATGCCAGTGGTCATACTATGAATATTTACACCAACAGATAGTCAGTGGTTTTAGAGGCACACTCTGCTTTCCATCTGAAGATGACTTCAGTAAATTTACTAACATTACTCCCATATTTCAAATGTTTCTCCACTTCTCTGGCTCATTGGTCTGGAAAGGATAGACCAAACACTCTAAAGGTACAGACTGGGTGGAAGTTTTGGATCCCTTTCATGCACCTGACTTGTGATAGCAATGACTTTCTTCCATCAGAATATGGCTTCAGTTTGCAGAGAAGGACATTGCAAATGTGATTGGGTGAGCCAAAAGACAACCACTGGGGAGCTTCACTAATTGCTAGAAGCAGTCATTTCACTTTCACTTACATTCCTGTTATTACGTGATCATGGAAACAGTAAAGAATGACTACAAGAAAGATAGAGAGAGACTGCTTACAAGGATATGTAGTGGCAGGGCAAGGGGGAGTGGATTCAAAGCATAGCTTTAGATTAGATATTAGGAAGAAATTCTTTCCTGTGAGGGTGGTGAGGCCCTGGCACAGGTTGCCCAGGGAAGCTGTATCTGCCCTATGCCTGGAAGTGTTCAGGGCCAGGTGGGATGTGGGTTTAACCTATTATATATGTATAGTATATATATATATATATATATATATATATATAGCCTAGTATATATACTAGTATATATAGTAACTAGTATATATAGTAACTAGTATATATAGTAACTATATATAGTATATATAGTAACCTAGCTGGGAGTAACCTAGTATGGTGGAAAGTGTCCCTGCCCATGGCACGGATTTGGAACAAGGTGATGTTTAAGGTCCCTGTCAAACCAAATCGTTCCATGATTCTGTGATTTGCTGAAAGTACTCTGAGGATTTCCACATAGACTACGACATTAATCACTGGTCCTCATTATTCAGGCAGATCTCAAAAGTGAGGTAAAATGTCTTAATCATGTCTGAAAATTAGCCATAGTTCTTTTCAGGCTGCATGTGGCATGACACTTTTGGTCATTTTGCTGTCTGTGGAAACAGAGTATAGTGTTCAGGACTCACACTCGAATTTCTGGGCTCTTTAGGAAAGTCACAGATTAAATACGGAGGTGAGTAACCTCTGAATACAGTAGAATACCTGAATTTAGGAAACAATACCTGGAAATTATCTCAAGGATAAATATTTACAATTATTTAAAGATGATCAACACCGTCACCATTTTGCCAAACATGACATTAAATCCCAGTGTCCAAGTCTCTAATAGAAACACTAAACCAACATTATTTCAGTTATGCCTTTAAACTGTCAGTGTACAAACCTAACTTCCTTTTCAATTTAGTGGTGCACTAAGACTATCTACTTCCACCATCAGTGTTTATACTTGCCTACTTTATTGCAAGAGGAAGGAATTCTGTGGGTCCTTGGTTCTGATTATTTTTTAATTGTATGAGAAAGTGAGACTGAGAAACACACTTGCTCACTGGCAAGCTACTTAATACATGTCTAGGACAATAAAAGCCACAAAAACCAAAAACCCAAACCAGCCCCTGCCCCTCAACAACAACAACAAATTCAGCTTCAAGCAAAAAAGCGCAAAAACAAACAAAAAACCCCCAGAAAAACAAACAAAACCAACAACAACAAAAAAGGCAAA
This sequence comes from Monarcha castaneiventris obscurior, assembly GCA_026261815.1. Classification (NCBI taxonomy): domain Eukaryota; kingdom Metazoa; phylum Chordata; class Aves; order Passeriformes; family Monarchidae; genus Monarcha; species Monarcha castaneiventris. Next base: position 25,892,799 of record JAMPIT010000893.1, on the reverse strand, counting down.
CAAAATCCCCTAAAAAGAATAAAAAAAAAAAACCAGGATTGTTCGAGTAACTCTAGAAAGTTCTTGTAAATATGTTTTATTCACAAAAAAGGCCCTTGGCATTTTTTTCAGTCCTGTTACTTCAACAGTAGACTGGTTGGAGTGCTGCTTCCAGTAGAAACATCTTGTTTTGCTATATTGTATGAATATCTACTGCTTCTGACTCCCAAGGACCCTATTTCTGACAGTCAAGTTTTGTTGCAAAAGTGTACAAATGTATAAAATGTGTAACTATTTATATGTCCAGAGGGCAATTTATGTTTTGCCAGGCTTATACTTACCACTAAGAAATTAGGTTACAGCCATCCTACCACCTTACAGTGAGTGTACTGAGAAATAATTGCATTTTTGAGGCAATCTGTGACTCAAGAAGATTTTTCAGTATAGACTCAAGGTCTGTTTTGGCCTTGTGTCCCAGCGAAGGAGACACAAAAAACCAGCAACCTCCACATTCATGAGAAAAGACCCAAACAAAAGCCAACAAACCATACCCAAAGCCATTTCATTCATCATGATTCATCAGATCCCCATATTTAGCAAACAGATTTTTTTTCCTCCATTGTTGCAGACTGAGTACCTACCAGATAAACAGATTATGTCTTTCGTACTAACAACCTACTGAAGAGTCAGAGGACCAGATCACTTAGCCTGGAGATTTATGAGTTTCTGGTTGTCCTTTCCAGGTAAAAAAAAAAAGGATTTTCACATAGGTTGAGGACCCTTCAAGAGTCTTGAATAAATGAGGTGAGTTGTGCTTGTTACTGCGGCACTTCTCAATGTTAAGATATCAGCAGGACAAAAATAAATTTAGAAATATCCTCCCCTCTTTCTACCCCTGCAGGAGACTCCAGAATACCAATAAGTACCCTCATAGTGAGAGGACAGTAAATCTTCACCCAAAACATCTCTGTGTCTCTCTAGATGATGAGTATATAAGAAGAAGCCTGCTATGGACATTTTGGAGGCAGGCTAAATAACAGACTGAAGGCAGAACTCCTAATCAACTCAGAAATACTGCAAGAGAGATTGTAGGCACTGACAGTGTCCAAGATCTTCAATAAAATGTTCCCTACTAAAATAAAAAGTTTAGCAAAATTCTAGATATCTGAGGACACGAACCCATGCTACCAGGAAAGTCAAACCCTTACCACACAAATCCACAGCAAGCTGGCCCACCTGGCAAATTATTCCTGACACAAATCTTAAAATTAGTTTACTTTAGCTGCAACTTACAGGTATGTAAAGCAAACATCTGAGAAATTTAAAAAAAACTAAAAGCTGTGTTGCACTCTTCCTGGAGCCTGTTTCCAGTGTATCACAGGAAAACAAGAAACAAAAGAAAACACATTATTAATGAGTGAACTATGACGGAGGAAATCTTTTTAGGCCCTGCTAGATAAACAACAAGGGTCCTGAGGCTTGCCACTCACAAAATATAAAGAATGTGAAAATAATTAAAGACTCAGACTTCTCTCAGACACGAGAAATGCTCAGGAACTCACAAGACACACAATTTTGGGAATTATGGGACAATTCCTTATTGGTTTCCATCAAAATCAAAGCAGGCCCTTTGTCCTATGCTGCTACTACTAGTACTTTTATTGCTATTACTACTAGATAAGTGGAAATCTTAAAAAATTTGATCTCCTTTTAGTCATCTTCAATTCTTAACTTTTCCAATATTCTAAATTATTTTCACTTCAAATAATCTTTCCATCTTGACGTGTACTCAGAAATTGCACTTTCTGATCTGCTCCATTCTATCCCTCTGAAAACATTTCTAGCCCCTTCTACACCTGTTCCAGCTTAAGTCCCTTGATGAAACCCAGAAGCACAAGGAATTGCTCAAAGTATTCCCAGTAATATCAGTGCCTTGTACTTTAATATTAAAAAATCAGTTTTTGTATGAAGTGAAAAAAATAAAAGCTGATCCATGGCAAAATTTTGGATTTTCACTGCTGTACCGGGCAGGTATCTCATGGTTGTGTTGAGATCAAAGCACATGTAAAGACCTTGCCCATCCTCCCTGCCTCCATGAACAACAAAAGCTCTTTCATTCCCACTCCTTCTTGTCGCTAAATTCTCCTGTTTTATAATGATGTCTCAATTCTCAATATCCACTGACAAGTTTCAGATTAATGTGTGACAACCTTAAAAAAAGAAAAACCAAAACTGTCCTTACCTTTAGCCTAAGTAGTATAACATAAGAGGTAGAATAATACGAATAAGGCCATCAGTCTAGTGGACACTAGCTTCTCAAATGTGTTCTTCCTGGGCTCAATAGCATAGCACAGGTGCAAAATATATACACAACCAGAGCACTTTTCCTGTACTGAGAGTTGAGATGTGTTATTTAGCCTCCTCTCCATCATTTAATAGTAATGTAGCAGTCCTACAGCCACTACCTGCACCTTCTTTATGCAAGATTTTCACTGCAAAAGTTTGTCTGATTTGCTTTTAAGAATCAGAAACACTGCATATTTCATGCTAGATGAAAACTTTCATGGTGGTGCTATGCAGAAAGCTGCACTAAAGCAGAAATAACAATTGGGAACTGTGTTACAACTGAATGCAGAAATTAAGCTGCAATGAAAGGACTTATTTTTCCATTTGCAGAAAATAAATGAATTGTTTTTTGGACCAAGATAATAAATGAAAAGTCATTATTTCAAATATTTCTAATGAGTAGAATTGAATCGAGATTTTTCCTGAAAAGTGTGACCTGAAAGAAAAGAGAAAGCAAAAAGATCTCATTTTAAAGTTTGATTCATAACATCATCTCTGGAGGTGGATGAGGTGCTGGCCTTTTGACTCCAGTCATTACACAAAGGGGAGAGAGAAAAGCCAACTACTGACTGAGAGCAGGAAATATGATGGCCCTCCTACGGAGTAAGAAAGACTAAGAGGATTGTGTGATCAGACAGCCCCTAGGAAGCTGCTTTTAGAACTGTCTACACAAAATTAAAAAGGTTAAAAAAAAAAAAAAAGAAGTAAAAAAAAAACCCGCAACTCTTTTGCTGCCCTGACGAACCTTAAAAAGGATGTATATGGTCCATGCAGTCTGCAGTCTTGGGAGCAAATGCTTCTCCTTTAGTAATGGGTCACAGCTGGTTTCAGCAATGGGCTGAAAGCTTCAAGTTTGGCATGACTGAGCATTCATGCAGCTTGAGCAGAGGCATTTGACACTAGTGATGGCATACCTGGATGGGTTAAACACCTACTTTGAATACAGCAACAGCAACAAAAACGTCTGTGAGAGTGAACAAGTAAAACTTGTTTGATGGGTAAAGCGCAACAGTATGAAAACCTTAATGCAAGCATTGAGGGGGAATGCAAATTGGAGGGGAGATATAATGTGCAGAAATTAAAATCTCATGTGAGAATCTTGGCCTGAATCTGTTTTTCTCTGCACAGAATTTTTTTATTGTCAATCTACATTAAATATATGAGAAAGATTTGGTAAAGAGTTAGGATAAAATGTATTTGCTAGAGAACAGTTCTAAACTTCAGTAGCAAGAGTTCAATTGGTATTAATAAGATTTAGATTAGACCACAGATTCTCATCTTTAAAAGTCTTGTACTCTAGGGAAATTCACAACATACAGGAGAGGATTATTTTCACTAAACTTCTTCAAAAACCTTATCCACGTTTTGCTGAAAGAAACTGTTGAAAAGAATTCCGACAATTTGAGTTGCAGCAGAAGTTACATTGTGAAATAATATTGATGTTGGTTTTTTTTTTCTTATTGTATTAAACACTGTGCAATCACAAACCAAAAAAAAAAAAAAAACAAACAACTTTCATGTAACTTTCTGGGTAAAGGTAGGATGATGCAAAGTACCTGAATGCAGGAAATGACAGAAGCTTGACCTCACAAAGATGTGGTGTGAAAATATCTTTTTTCTCTTTTAATATTGCCACCAATTGTTTAATTTTTATTCTATATGAAGAACAGGAAGCTCTTTAAATTCACCCATAACTTTCAGAGCAGAAGTGATCCCCACTGGTATAGTGACATTCACAGTTTTCAAGATGGTACGGAATTAGTTTGAAATATTTATATTGGATATACAAATTGGTATGCCCACTTCACAAAGATGGCTTTCACTACTATATATTTTGCCATTAATTTATAATTAATTATTTTTATGTCAACAGCACATAAACCCTCTAATAGAGACCCCAGGTGAACAAGGCTCCTTAAAATGTGTACAGTTCTCAGACCTGAACAATTTATCACCAAAAAAAGAAAACATCACCAAGGTTTCAGAAAATTTTTATAGCAGGCAAATAGAATGATCATTCCCCCTAATTTCTTGAGTCCTCTATGAAACACGTAGAGACCTAGATTTATCATTCTCATCTGCTTGCTAATTACAGCAGGAAACAACCATGGACAGGAAGGGGTGAATGTTAAGTATTTTACATTTGCTTTGTTTGCCGATTAAATTGTTTACCATGACGCATTGTTGCTTACTGTACTTTAAGATCTGGTCCTAAATTAGAAAATATTGAGGGAAAATTAAACAAAAACCAAAACAAACATAAAAACCAGGACACTTTCTGAAAGAAAACTTTGCTTGAAGTTAACTTCACCTGAAATTTAAAAAAAAATCCCTTCCTTCCTTCCTTCCTTCCTTCCTTCCTTCCTTCCTTCCTTCCTTCCTTCCTTCCTTCCTTCCTTCCTTCCTTCCTTCCTTCCTTCCTTCCGTCCTTCCTTCCTTCCTTCCTTCCTTCCTTCCTTCCTTCCTTCCTTCCTTCCTTCCTTCCTTCCTTCCTTCCTTCCTTCCTTCCTTCCTTCCCTCTTTCCTTCCTTCCTTCCTTCCTTTCCTCCTTCTTTCTTTCGTTCTTTCTCTCTTCCTTTCTTCCCTTATTAATTCCCATCCAAATGCATACCTCTACCTCTGCTGCTCTCCTGCAGTGACAGGAAACTGAAGAAAATTGATGCACTAACAGTTCTAATATGACATTCTAAAAGTGACTTTTTGATTTTCAATTAACCTTGCACAAAGAGGAAATATTGAAATTCCCCCCCTTTGTTCCTGACTGCGTACATTAGCCAGGCTGGTGTTGGTAGGAGTGAACAGGAGGGGTTGGGCTGGGGAGGGGGAAACTGGCTCCTCATTCAAGCACTCCACTGCTATTTGCACAAAACGAGACAAGACTACCCTGCAATAATTACTCTCTGAAGGGGGAAACAGGTAGGAGAGAGAGTGCTCTTGTCATTTGTTTGACTTAATTGTATGCTTTTATGAGCCGTCTGGCTGGAAGGATTAAAGTTACTTTTAATAACACTTCTTTTCAAAAGAATTTGATTTGAGATTTCCCAGCAGGGCTGCCTACCAAGCAGCAGGACCTTTTTCTTCCCTCCAGACCCCCATTTCTTCAGCATTCCCCTATCCTCCCCCCTTTTATTCTCCCTGTGAACACCAGAATTGTTCTATTTGTCTAAGAGAAGCCAGGCTGGATAGCATGGCATGAAGTCAAATTTTTATATTCACTTAAATAAAAAAGTAAATAAATAAGTCTATGAAAAAATATGCATAAAACAGCCTGTCCCAAGATGCAGGATATAGGGAAAGTGAGACATCATCATGTAGTCTGGTTTTCCTTCAGTTAGTCTAGAGCTGTTCATTGCACACCTACTGAGCAGACTACAGAATGGGCCAGGAGTATTTCTGCAAACCATTTTTAGTTTTAGAAAATAGAAAAGTATAATTAGTCAAAGTGAAACAAATTTCTTAGGAAAATATAAGAGTCTGGAGAATGTTATCTTAATATCATGGGAAACCTTTTCTTAGAAGTAAGTTTTCAAAGCGATTTGGTGTGTCCACATATTAATGCACTTCAATTTAGTTTATATTTTGTTGTCAAAGTATGCATAAAGTATACATAAAGAAAAACAAAACAAGAAGCACAGCCATGTAGTATGGGAATTAAATTGTCTCTTTTCCTAGCATATGATCCAGGATCCTCTGTCTGTCAATAATACAGGTTAATGTGATATTAACAGTCATTATCCAGCAAACTGTGAACTTACAGATGAGGGTTGGCCAGTTAAATATTCTTTCTCTCATTGAATATGCATTTTTAAACTATTATTTAAGGTTTTTGTAGAAGACATTGCTCACTTGCACCATATACCCCAGAAACTTAAAGTCAGTCACCCTATATTAGTATTATTTAATTTTCATTTCTAAAATCCACAGCCTAAATATTCATTTTGTTGATTTTCCTTCTGGCTTAGGAGTAACAAGTAAAAGTAAAATTAGTTTCACAGTGAATAGAGTAACTCTTTTATCTAGAGAATATCACCTAAGATAGTTAAACTTGCTTATTGTTTCTTTCATTAATTTCATTGTCTATTTACATAAGCATTTACAAACTCTGTCCATCATTTATTATGTTAAATATATGAGCATATCTTCTATAATACCAGAAGAATCAGCCTTGTTTGGTTTTTCAGCAGTCTGGGAAAGAATTGTGATTTTTTGCTAATGTTTTAATGTACGTAATGTCAAACTCCTAGCTTGCAAACATTTCACACCTGACACATTAATGCATTTCAGGTCAATTGCTCTTCTGATTCCATTAAAAGAAGAAGATGCCCTTTCATACATGAATGTAAATCATAATACACTTAATTCACTCTCACATCCTGAGTCCAAAGTCCAAACCACTTTTATGTCCACAGCAACAAATAAAAAAATTATCTGGCATTCTTGAAGCCTGAGTTGATTTCTGCTCTTGAAACTCCATGGCCATTGGCAAGAACAGTCTTTGGATATACTTGAATATAATCAACACTATGCCTAAATGATTGTGACACCAACATCATGTGGCAAAAATATCTGCACCTCATCAAGATCACTGGTTGGAAGTTGTTTCTTCTGCAGCCTAAGCAAGCTCTGTTCCTCACCTCACTGAAAAAGTTTTCTTGGCAATAACTCAATTCCCCTTTTTGTGTTGCTACATGATGTATATATTAAGTAATGATTAATTAAAAATTGAACTTAGGTTATTCTGTTCTGAAATAAATGGTTTGGCATTGTTTTATTTTCAAGGGGCCTATTTGCTAATTTACTTCATGAGAAGCTTAAAAAAAATTAGGTGCAAAGAGAGGAGTATCAGATTATCCATATACTTTTGTGTTCTTTTCTGTCTTGAAAATCTTGAAAGCTGGGAAGTGTATTCCCTTTTCAGATCTAATTGAATGCATATTCTATTTATAAAAAGTCTTATTCCTCATGTTTTCATCATTCCTTGTATGCAAAAATTTGAACTTATGTTCAGTATGGAACAAATATTATCGTTGCCTGTATTTAATTTTTCATTTTAGCACAAAACCTCATTCTTTGAGCAGTGGAGGAGGTTTATTATCTCTGAATGCTTACAGAAACAGTTATTGCCTGCATAGCTTCAGGCAACTACGTAAGATAGACAGAAGCAGCCTTTAAATTGTCTTGGTTGGAGACACAGTTACTTCAGGAGGTCACATCACTCAACACCTAAAGTTTTGATCTTAGATAGAAGCTGCATCCTGTATCTAGTATTCTTTTCTCCAAACAGAGAAAATTAGGTTAGAAATTGGAAAAATCTGCACATTAGTGTATTTGTAGACATTTATATATATTTTCCATGGAGCCTTTAGTAAGCCAACACAATTATTTGCATCTCTCAGTGCCCTGAATGTGTTAACAGTATAGTTCAAACCCGGACTGAACAATGCTCTCACATGAACTACCTCTAGGTAGGAAATTTAGCAATAAACAGATAATCAACAGTAGTGGATAGTTTCTTCCCTCATCTAGTGAATACCCACATTTTTTTCTTTTTCTTTTAACTGAGACATAGCTGCTAATACAATATTGACTTTTGAAAATATTGCCTGAGTTATCTTCCCAGTCTTGGCTGTATGCGGAATTATGAGGAATTATATAGAAGAACTGAGTGGATTTAAACTATCAGGCTTATTTCTGTGTTTTTCAAGTGGAAATATCCAAGAAATAACTCACTGCCAGCCTAACAGAAAACAGAATATCTTGTGCGAGTGACCTTTTTAAACTACAAATTATAAAACAGTTGTAAGATGACTAACAATGAATTATTCTATCAAACCTGTAGAAGACAACAAACTACAAAGTCTATGTAGAAAAACTGAGAAGTGGAATTGAAATATTATGAGAGTCTTGCACAAACTTTGACCCTCTAACTCCCACTTTTTGCAAGCACTCTGATGATCATAACACACTTCCCTTTTAGGATAATGTTGTGTGATAACTCTTAAAAATACTAACATTTAATATTGCTTTCACAAAAAAAAAAAAAAAGAGCACTGAACTCCTGTTAGATGTTCTTATTTGTTCATTATGAGTGATCAAGGACTGAACCTTTCTTCATAGCCTGTTAAAATATTTCTACCTTAAAAAAACAAACCAAAAAAAACAACCAAAAATGAACCCAAAAAACCCCTCAGAATCTTTGGCAAGCCTCATTATTTTTTAAACCAGACAGATGCTCTAAAAAGGCAGTGAATACATAAACTGTTTCTTTCTTCTATAACTGCAGATAAATAGGATGAAAGTTCTTTGTCTTGCTCTCTCTCTATAACCTTATGCAGCAGGTCACTACAGTAATGATCTCTCACAGCTGGTCCCCTCATTAAGTTCCTTAGTGATTATATCTTACTAGTTCTCTCATGTAAAACCCAGAAGTTAGACACATGATGAAGTAACCCCTTGATTCATATTCACATACATACTGAGTTCAAGTATGACACATGTAACTTTACAGGAGGCTTTGAAAGAGTATCACAAACAAACCTGACTGACAATTTCACCACAAACAAATTTAGGAATCACACAGAAATCCATCTTCCCTGTTCGTGGTGAATTAGTGAACGAGGCAAGCTGCTGCACTGAGCTTAGTAAATTAGACAGAAGACGTTGCTACTTTTGATCTTATCCATAAAAATAGTTAGGATGTGCAGACAACTGGGTTGAGCAGCACAAGGATCTTCATGATGAATCATGGCTCAGATTAGAGTGGGAAGTGTTTTTTCCCTTTCTAGTGACTCTGTCAAAAATATTATTATTCATTTCCACCTGAAAAAAATTCATGTTAATATAGCAAACTTGTTTATAGTTTGCTATATTAACATTGGGGACTTTCTGGGCTTCTGAAACCTATGGTATGTTTACACAGCTGAAGCAGTTGTCCTCAGTTCAAGACCTGACAACATTGACAAAACTTTACTGCTGTCTAGCCATGACCAATCCTGAAGTCTGAGTGCTTGTTCAATGTGATTTCTTCTATCTCCTTCAATGAAATGTTTTCTTCCTTTTTTTTCCTGTTTTTTCAAAATAATTGTTGCTTCCTTGAATTATTTTTTCTGCAGGAATTAATATTTTTTTCCTAATTAAGAAAACAAGAATAAATATATTAATGTTGTGCAATAGTTTTCTTATATCACATTTCTGTAGAATCAAACTGCCAAATACAACCTGTATTAATGAAACTTGTTTTGATTGCTTTAGATATCTGAATCTGTTTCTTCTCTGAACTCCAGCTCCTGGTGAAACTATATTCAAATGCCCAACTTTTCTTTTCAAGTGAATTCTTTTCTTCTCCAATGTCTCATTAGTCATGGCTGGGCCTATATCCCTTTAACTATCCCACTAATTTTATTGATTTAGCTTGATAATGATTAATCCTAGGTGCAGCTATATGAATAGAGTGTAGCATCAATGAATTTGTCATTCAGAAGAGCGATTAAAGGAGTCAAGTCTCACATATTTATTCTGTTACACAACATGTGCACAGCTTTTCCAACATGTGCTCTATACTCTTGCATCTCCTAGTCTTGGTCTCAGGCCAATGGTGTTTCTTTGTCTGAAATGTTTGTGTTGTATCAGTTCAGCCAACTCCGAGCAATGTATGTAAGGAAAAGTACAGTGATGTTTCCGTATGTTCCATTTGGGATTTATGTGCTTGGCTAACTCCAAATGGCTGAATCTGGAAGCATCAAAGTTAGCAAGCCCATAAAATTCATCAAGAAAGGATAGACAGCTAAGTCTCAAAAGAAACAAGATTTATAGTTATGAATATTTAAATATGGCATATTTACAAACGCATACAGGCCATTTTTCATTCTATTTTTCATGGTACCCTCAGGCTAACACCATTTAGTATACTGGGTGCACACCAAGCCCCTTTAGATTTAAATTATCTTAACTGCTAAAAGCTTTACAGTGATAAGCAACCCAAATTTCAAGACCTATTGGGCAAAAAAGTTTCTCTTGCACTTCTTGGGTGCAAATTTAACCCTCCTGGAAATAAAAAGGGAACTCATCTTCATTAAAATTACAATTTAAGCTTTTAAGAGATGCACAAATGAATAATTTTGTGAATTTTTCATAAAAGGGTGGTAAACAATAGTTACAGTTTGGGTTGCTGGCAACTATCTTTCTTAAAATGTATTTGGTGTTGACTAATTTAAAATCACATTTTGACTCTTCTATTACAGTATTGTACTTGCTGTAACATATAGCACATTTTTATCTGTAATTGTGATTTTGAATGACTGATGTTCTTTATAAACACATGAGGACACAATTACCTTTCCCCTTTTTTTCAGTGTCTAGAAAGTCGCAAAACTTTCAGGGACATTAAGGACAGCAGTCAAGAAACTATCCGTGAGATTCATGGATGCTATTTATACACTTAAAAATTAGACATTTTAACCAAAGCTGGCTACTCTGGTTTGGTTTTAAAGTCAGCAGCAAGAAATAGCCAGTTTCCAAGAACACTCCATCACATATTCTCTAAAATAAGGTGGACATATCCTTTAGAAGGCGCTTATTTTTCTCAGTAACTGGATGACAATTAAAATGTTACACATTTAATATCTAAAGTTAGGTGAAGGAGGCAACCTTTTAACATTTAGTGGCTTCACCACAGTAAAAAGGTGAGATATTTTTTGGTTTGTGTTCTGTATCAGGCAGCAGTGTTCAGTATCACTGTCGAATGGACATAAACATTTTTAGGTCTTGAGGTCTTTTCTGCAGAGCTGACTATGCCTCACTGAATTGCAGTTAGACAGCATTGGTGATTCTTCTTTGTTCTTTGATACTTATCCTTTGGCCCCATATGACTTCTCCTGATTTTCAAAAAGATTTAGCTCAGACACATTTGAACTTCAATTTGTCCCTACTGTGTCTGATTTTCAGCCTTTAAATCACATCTGACTATGAATAGAATTGCCATAAAATTGTTTTTCGTTAATAGTCTTTTAGTGTTGATGTGAGATAAGTGTGGGTTTTTTTCTTGCTTTAAGGCCATCCCATCCATGCTGGACCTCTGACTTTTCCCCATACCAAGTTTCAACTGCTTAAAATAGAAATGTTTAACAAAGGAAAGAGAATGAATTTTGATGCTACCAACTTTTAAGCTATTTAACTCATCACTGTACTAACCTCAGCATAAATGAACCTTAGTCTAGGAGCTGCATGATCAAATGCAGTTACAGAATAATTTAGGCCAGTAGAATATTTCAGTCGTGAAATAGAAATTCATTCTGGGCACATTTAAAACTCTCACTCATCACTTGCTCCTGAGAGCCAGGTTCCATACAGATGTGTAAGCTCCTGAGCAAGCTTAGAATAAATTGTTCAACTTCATATCACTAGCTGGGATGGTCAGCTCATGATTCCCAACCCTATAATATCTTGCAAGTGTGACAGAATGTGATAGTTTCCAGAAACTTGTACAGATAACTAGCATATAAATATCCAGACAAAAGATAGTCTTTGCTAAGAGTAGGTTATTACCTTCTGGGTCAATGGCTCTTCTCTTCCCATAGTGTTCTTATTACAAAACTACTTTTAAATGACTAATAACATAGAAAGGGATCAGGGGTCACAATAATGACCACTGTAGTATCTTCAATTTTATGGCCCAAATGATTGAACAGGGGATTGAATATTAGAAACCATATATTTTCTTTGAAGACTAACCTATGGCCAAGTAGAAACCCTAGATGAGTTATTTTATTGCTCCATGTCTCAGTTATCAATAAACTGGGAATAACGACACTTAACAACTTTAAATGGAAAAAACTTAAAGGGAGTTTATAAATGAGACATAATATTACTGGTAAAAAGACTTAAAATATTAGTCATATTATAGCTTTCCACTGTATTTTTAAATTCTATTGCCTCACTATTCATTTTATCTTCGGACAGTGATATTTCAAATCTTTAAGCAGCTTTGACAGTGGTAATTTCACTTCCCATTGGAGCCCAGACACTTAAATTGATCACTGCTCTTGGGATACAGGTGTGATTCCTTATAATTAGTACTGTACTCCTTGATAGGCATAGCCACTGGATTGACATGATCAGGCTCAGTAGGTCATTTACACAGGAAGCCAAAAGTGGAGTAGGTGGCTTTTTCTTTCCCTTCTTTTCCTGTTCCTTTTTGGTGTTGTACTCTCCACGCTCTAAAGGACATGGAAAGAGGAATCTAACCTTCATCCAACATCCCTTAAAATTCAGGAGCAAGACTTGATCTCATTCTACCAGGCAACTTTTCTGCTTATTCTACATTCATAGTTCTTGGTGATTACCCTGCCTGAACATTTATGTTACTTATATAAGTATCCCACAAGTCTTTGCTTGGCCCTTTGTTGGTTACACATTTAAATATTTATGCTTAGCTTTGTCAAAAATATGCTCTTTCCTGTGTTAGAGGGATGTCATATATCAGCATCACAGTGTTATAAATGCTTGTATGCAACCTGTGATCACTATTTTAGTATGTTTCCACTTTCTTTTAAGGCAAATATGAACTCTTTCTTGCTTACTATCTTCTGTTTTGTGGATTCAGCAGGATCTTCCTAGGATAAATCTCTAAAGCAAAATAACAAATAAACACCAAAACTTAAGTCTTTGACAGATTTACTCGTTCTACAGTAAAAGTTCAAGTTTATTTTTCTATAAAAGTTAGGAGGTAGTTTGGGGTAAAAGATATGCAAGTGTTGCACAATAAGAGTATTGCTATAGGAACTCACTCAATAATGTCCATTTTGATGTTAGACCCTTTAATCTGCATGTCTTTTTAATTCTTAGAAATACTGCACAAAACAAGGTCCACTAAATGTGTGGATACATAAATAAATAGTTTTATTTATCTTCTCCATTCTTTAGTGAAAAAAACCGGAATGGCACACTTTACGTACTGTGATGGAAGACACAATAAAGCCCTGTGGTGCTGTGGCTGATGTGTCACAGCTTTAATGGCAAGAAATTTCCTGAAAGAAGGGATTCAAGTCAACAGAGAGGTTATCTCGACATTAAAATAAAACAGTTCAGTGATTTCAAATTAAATTACTGTGAAAATTTTTGTTCTTCATAGGATTGGGTTATTTTGACCTTTCATTTCATTTCAAGATTAAAAGAGCTGTCAAAACATAAGGATTTTTGATGAGCAGAAATTCTGCATTCTGATCAACTCTAATAAGGCGTTTTCCATGGAAGCACATCACTGAAGCTATCCAAACCATCTCAATTACTATTGATTAGAACATATCTCTAACAGAATGATGTTACCAACTAGTCTCTGAATCTATTAAAAGAGAATGAGTTAGAAAATTATAAAGATCCTTATCATTATGAGAGTTTCTCCTAACTGTATCAGTTACTTGTTTAAATTCTAAAACAATGATGTTAATATATTTTTTCCTTTTTCCTTTTTTTTTTTTTTTTTAATATATATTTTCTCTGCTGGGTTTTGGAGAAGTGCATTTCTTTAGAAAAGCTAGCCTCATGTTTAATGCATTTTTGGATTAATAATATTTTGTGCCACTGAGCTCCACCAGCCTATTAGTAAGTTTAATTTTAAATAGCTTTCCTTTTGATCATTTTTGATCTATTGTCTTTTAAAAAACCTTGTATTTTTAGAGGCATGTGGAAGAATATTCATGAATACCTAATATATTTCTATAAAATTAATTGCTGCATAGCAGCTCTGATGTTATTTTTATTTCTTTTCAAACCAAGCAGTCACCATTACTTTTATGTCTCCTAACTAGCTGGTATTTTGACCAACTAGACAACCAAAACATGCAGGTTCTAAGGCAACATTAAATAGAGTGTTTATTTAAACATCCTCTGAAATTTGTTTGTCTGCTTGACCTAACTACTTGCTTAAATGCAGTGAGAAGGCATTTTAACACCATTAGTATCTGGATTCCAGCCAAGGAAAATCTCCTTACTTTATATCCCTTTAGACTGCATTGATGAAACAGCCTAAAAGTGGGTTTGGTGTTCATCAATTCAATTTAAATGGGAGGGGAACTCACAGTCTGTATAACAGGGAGACAAAAAATTAAGGTTGTGAAGGTTAAAGGGCCTGTCCTGGGTTGGACATTTCCTAGCATATGTAACAATATGATTGTTTAGTTCTGCAGAGTTATAAGAGAATTCAATCCAATATGGTATGGTGACTTCAGACAGAATATGCTTTCGAGGTTGTGTTGGAGAGACATTTTTCTCCTCTTTCACTCTGAAATGAGGGTTGGTTTTTTGTGACTTTTTTTCCCCTCTCTTGTGGTAATGCCTTCAGCACAATGAAATTAAGCAGTCCAGATTTCTAATGCAAACTGCTCAGGGACAAGATGCTAAGTGATTCTAAGTGTTTTGTTGAGAGCCACTGTTTAAGTAAACATTACAAATTATGGTTATGTAGTATATAATGTAGATTGAAGCCCTTGAGCAATGTATTATTCATAAAATACATCACTTTATCAGTTTGATCATGTTTCTTTTCTTTAAAGAGAGACTATTACAAGGAAATAAAATTCAAGAAGTAGGTTTACAGGGTGAGATCTATTTATATCAAATAAAGTTCAAGAAGTAGGTTTACAGGTTTAGATCTATTTATGTAGTAAATAGATCTAAATAGGTTCTAGAATAGGTTCTACCACCACTCATAGCTTCTAACTGTGGGTTAGGTTCTCCTGTAACTCATATGCTCAACATGCACGCAGAATAAAACCAGGAATCTTTGTGAGGAGACCTGGAGGCACAAAAAGGTGAAGATCAGTGCTTGAGATATGAACAGTTTTTAGACATGAATTTCTTACAATTATTGTAACAATTTATTAGCGATGAAATAAGACAACGAAAACAACAACAGCAATACTCATAGCAGAGTGTGCAAGACAGGAGAATGACTGGAACCCAGCGCTACCCCACAACATATCCTGGCAAAACTGAAAAACCTGCTCCCTTTTGTGCTCCCTGTAAATGGTCCTGGGTCCTGCCCATGACCCTCGAGACTGCTGCAAAAATTGACCAGAACCAGGAGAGTGTTGGCATTCTGGAATGGTCATGCAACAAAAATTTCACAACACACAAGGAGTGAACCATTGTCCTTGGGCTTATGTGTGTATGTTGTATTTCTTTGTGACAGGTCAATACTGGCATGGATAAATTTAATATCTGCTAGAATTATCAATATCTGTTAGGCATATTAATAGGCTTATTAATATCTGTTAGGCATATCAAAGCACAAACTCTTGCAACTGTATTAAAATGGTAAGATAAAAAAGCAGGTCCTCATTGGAAGCTCCCAGGTACCTCCATAGTTATGGCCTATGGGCACACCTGGTATCAGATTTCTACAATTTTTACAAGTTTAACAAATTAGCCTAGCTAACAAATATTGTCCAATTAGAAGAGCAGTTGGTTGAGAAATTTTCCTCCTGGTACTGCTCCATTGGAGTTGGTCCAGGGCTTCTTTGCCACATTTCTTCTTGCGTCTTCTAAGATCCTGGTCAGAAAACAAAATGTCCTTCTTTAGGTTCTGTTCCTGAAAATAAGACTAAACAGTATTTCTGGAATGTGTTAGCAGGTTAGCCTATTACTCTGAAGTCTAAGAGAAAGGGTAGGAAAAATACCAGGAACATAAGCTTTCCATATTATTTCCAAAACTGATTATTTGTTGCCCAATTCTATCCTCCTTCTCCACACACTGAGGAGAGATGGGAAGGATGAAATTATACTTTTTTGCCTGACTTTTTTTTCCCTCTTTTTGGCAAAAAGCTGCTATCAGTGGCTGACTGCCTCTTGGTGTTTCAGCGCTGTTATAAGATGACCATGAGGACTGCATCTCTTCACAACATCAACTAAGAGTCTCCAGATCCCTCACCACTGTCTCCAAACAGCAGCCTATCACAAAATATACACCATCCTAAGGAGGTAATAATAATGTACACCATCCTAAGGAGGGGTAGTCAAGAAGTTTCCATCAGGCATTGAATATTTTATAAAATTTTACTATTTTAATGTAAATTCCACTGCTTGGCACATGATTTAGACATTTAAGTTTATAAAATACAGTACTTAGCCAACAATAACTCTTGGTAACTGAGTGCAAGTAACAAATTGTAACAAACATTGTAAGTTCCCACAAATAAATTTATTTCCATGGTTGCTGTGAGAGACTATCAGGAATGTGCTTCCCACCAAGAATGCACAGTGTGACTTCAAAGATCATACAATATGTTCTGAATTTGATGCTCATCACAAAAGAGGAATAACCTAGTAGTAATGTGTTAGTATTAAGATATATGGATAGACCTTGCAGAATGTGAGAAGAAGGAACTATTTTCAGGCTTTGAGAGTATTCTCTGTATTTTAAGGTTCTACAAATTGATTTGATAATACCTCCACTCTCCTGTTTATTCCTCTTCTACCTCATGCACACATTTATTTTTGTTAAAAGAGATCTGGGTGTTTTTTACTTTCTTTCTTATAATTTCTGAACACTTATGAGCATATACATTACATTAGATATACAAATCTGGTCCACATGAAGAAAATATTTGGATAAGCATGTAGTATTTTCAATGCTAGTGTGATAACTGAAGGGGCTTTATATTCATTACATCTTAAGTACTCTAATAAGTTCAAAAGTTCTTTGGAATGACAGAGTAGTTATGTGAGAAGAGATTCACATTTTTGATTGATGAAACTGTCAATTAGGAATATCTAGCCAGTCCTCAAATTGATAAAACTGATATGTTTCACCCTGTTGATGAATTTTTCTTTTAACTTTTGTATTTTTGGAGCTTTGCAGACAGTTTTCAACATGATACTATACATGTTATGTATTTTATTATATTATATTATATATTATTATGTATTATATATGTAAATTATGCTCTATCATAATTTTTTCCTTTCTTTGTTTTCTGTGGCCACACCACATACATGCCTTTACTGAAGACGAGTGTTTCCATTACTGCTGAGTTTCCATAGTGAAATATGGTCAAGCTGTGGTGGACCTGATGACTCTCACATTGCAATCCATTTCTTTTCTTGATACATGAAATCTTCAGTTCATCCTGTCATCAGTACTAAATGTTAGAAGGATCACATATACCTTGATTTCTATGCAGTGATGTGGATGGAAATTGGACGGCAGGCTTATGTAATGCCTTAGCAGCTGCTTTTTAACTGAGTTTCCTCTTCAGAGACTTCCTTTTCAGATATGAAAGACCTTATTCATATACATTATAAGAAAAGGTTCTTCATCTTCTCCACATAGTTATCAAAAATATGTAATTATTTATCCCTATTATGTGATAAACTGCGCAATTGTTTTTCGCTGTGAAACTTTTGCTATCCTAAATAATGGTGTGGGTGGGGAAACCTTCCATGAATCATGCAAGTTGCCTCCTACCAGTCCAGTAAAATTATCTTCTCCACACTAATCATCAATATCATTGACCTTTGTCATAAAACTTGGGTCACTCATATCTATATCCCATTAGAAGTATCATCCCACGACCACCTCTTCGGGTCTATTAAAGTCATGTCAGAAAGAATCATTGACTTCTTGTCAAACACATCCAACCTTCCACATTAATATATCCACAGATGCCTCACTAATCACTCAGCAAACAATGCATGATACACACCAGGCAGTGAGACGTGTGGGAGAGATCTTTGGAGGACCCTGTCCTCCTCCAGAAATGGACCTGATGGTGACAAGGATAAATGAGACAGGATACACAGTATGCCTTCTCCCCCTTCATGAGTTGCAGGAATGGGTAGACACTGTAGCTCATTTGTTTTCTCTTTCTTCCTCCTCTCCTCAGGAGTAGAGGAAGAAATTCACTTACTTGATTAGATGCTGTTAGATTTGTAAGTGTTTTCTAGTTTTTTCCCGAGTTCCACTTTTTGTCATTGCCACTTGTCTCCTAGAAATTTAAACCATACACCATGCCGTAGTGGGTGAACATGTGGTCACAATAATGCTTTTTAAACTAAAGTTGCATCAAATTTGAAAAAATGCATTTGATTGAAGCCCAAACCCTGACTGCATTTTCCAATGTCACACAAACTATTCAAACAATGCTGAACTGGAGGATTATATCCTTTAATATTTAGGTCAGCTATTACATCACTGGAGAATAACTCCGGAGACATTGACTCTATTCTTAGCCTACTGATTTAGTGAAGGTTACCAGATTGATATACCTCTTGGACCTCTGTTCCAGCTTCAGCCTTTTACTATTGTCTGAAGTTCTTTACATTTGTCTATTCAAAGTGTAAACTCCTCAGAGCAGGATCTACTCTTCTCTCAGCAGGAAAGAGAAGAGACATTACAAAACACCATATTGGAGTGAAAAAACACAGATGAAATCTGGAACAGACAGCTGATTTTCAGGGATTCCCAGGCTCCATTGCAGACTAAAACTTCAAAGAACTTCAGTGTTTTATTAGGGAAGTAAACTAAGTTGAAAATGGGCTCTTTGGATCTTCAGATATTAGATATCCCACTGTGAAAAAACTGACCTTGTCTCCATTTTGTGCTAATTCCTTTATGGATGAAATGTTGATATTTACTCAACCCAAAATAAATGTGTTGAAGCTAAATTTAATAGCCTTTGGAAAAACTGCTTTAATATCCCTAAATGGGTGCAATTCTCTAGCTGCAAATTATAACCATTATTTCTGTATTACATCCATTAGCAAACTCTCAGGGGGGAAAGGAAACAAAAAAATAAAGGAAAATAACTGGACATTTCCAAGGCTGTATGCTGATAAATATAACATATGTTAAAATGATAAAAATAACTGTAAGAAATACCAGTAATCATGATAATATTAATAATAATAAAAGACAATTTTGGAAAAGATAGCAGTTCATCTGCTTCAGGGCATAAGCTGGTTTCTACCTACAAGGACTTAAGAAGAAATTTCCCCTTTGGGCAAATTGTGCTATTCATCTCTTTCTCTGAAGCATCTGGTGCCAGCCGTTTTTAAAAGTTCATTCCCAATCTATCTGTTCCTTGTGTGCTATGGCAATTTTTATGTTTCTGTGAGCTGAAATAAAATTGTCTTTACCTAAAACTAATTTCAAGGTAGAGATACTATCTGTGCCAACATTATGCTGGCAGGGCACTCTGTAAAGTACTTCTGAACGTGGAGCCAAATGCAGCCCTTTTGAAGATCTGCAGGCTTAGTCTGACAATTTTGGCACATGCCTGGTATACTTCAAGGGCGTTGAAGTTTGTGCCAGATTTTCTTCTTTGATTTCCACAGATCTGAATGCACACATCTGGTTGTGGGAGGGGTTATCACACATCTACATCTGCCAAATATGGCCATGCTCTAACACATGCATATTTCTTTAATTCCTGTGTACCTTGTTGTGACAGGCTCATTCCAGCAGTGAGTTATTTCAAAATCATTTAACGGAAAATATTCACAAAAAGACAACGAAACAAGTAACAAAACACAACAAAAGCCCCCAGATAAACAAACAATGCACGAAACAGCCAAGCAAAATCTCTCACGAAAATAAACCTCAAAAACAGTGCTGAGGAGAGGGAAAGAAAATATAAGCATAACTGGCTGAATTCCCACTGGATTCTTAGGGGTCTATGTGCTGTTCAAAGTTTACTGAAAAAATATTTCAAAGAGTTAACCTGGAAGCTCAGCTGTACAAAAAAAATCAAAGGATGTGAATTCATAATAAAGCTTAAACCAAAGTCATTACATATAGATTGACAGGGAGGTGAATTTCTGTAGGAATTTAAAGAGGAGAAAAATAAAATTTAAACTTGGGAGGAGCTATAGATAATATAATGAAATAATAATTGTTAGATCTGAGCCAGTAATTCCCAAGGAATAACTTGTGCAGTGTATTTTTTCTCCTTTCTTAATCATAAAAAACCCAAGGATTTTTTTTTTTTTTTTTTAGTAATAGGAGAAACAGATCTGTATTTCAACATTTTGTTTTATTTTAAGTGTTTGAGATTCCAGGAGTATTTGGTATGCAAATTTTGGCTTGTTCTTGTTGTAATTAGGCCCGGGGTCACGTGGTACATTTGTTTTCTTCTGACTGAAGCTCAAAACACAACTGAGGGAATCCTTGGAAGAAACTATCATGGTTTGGAGACTCTTAAGGGATAACAAGTGTAAATAGCAGGAAATTTCAGAGCCATCAAAGCTTTGCATGGTGAAATATTTCTGTAAACATGCCCAAACTTGCCTCCACACACGCATACAAAAACATGCCTATTCCGGCAAATTACACAAATAAAAATACAAATTAATATTAGATGAGAAACTGGGTTTTTAATGTCACCATCACTGCCCACCTTTGACTGATGCTGTATTTTAATTGCTTATCTTAAGGTCCACTTTGTCTTACAGAAGAACAAATGAAGGACAGAAATTAAAGTGATGCATTGTAAAGAAAAAGGGATGGTCTAGGATACTTCAGTATTAACCAGCAAAGATTTTTCTTTTTGTCAGAGATGAATACAAATAGAATTATTCTTTATGTTATCTGAGGACTTTCTCACTTACAATGAAGAGAGAGTAGGGAAAGAAATCTTGTTAAGCATCTGGATTATGGTCAAACCCCACTGGGATCACCTGGTAGACTCTTGATAGAGGTAGATAAGTATTTTTTGATAGATAATATATATATATAGATAGTATATCTCAATATATATGTTTATGTTTGCGCGGCAGTTGTTGACTTACATGCCCCTCTTCTTTGCATGTTAAATGCACATAAATCTGAGTATCCTAAAGGAAACACAACTGTGGAGGGGCAGGCTCCAAATGTGGCAGCTGTCTGTCACTCCGACACCGCCTCCGACTCCGCCTCTGGGGACGGAGACTCCTCCTGGGAGGAGGACTCCATGGGCTGCACCACCGTCTAAACCCAGCCCAGGTTCCAGAAGATTCCCCAGAGTGCGTCGAGTGATTGGTCCCCGGTTGATTGATTTGTGTGTACCACCCCCTTGTAAAATTTTGATTTGCCCTCGGACCCTGTACCCTCCTACCCTCTGATGCCCTATTGGTTTGTTATCCGGCGCCCCTCCCATATCTGTACCCCTTAAAACGTCGTGCACCCCCGTCTCTGGGGGGATTTCTCCTCCGTCAGCTCTCCCTCCCGGATCCCTCAGCCCACCCCTCAATAAAGGAGACCTTGAGGAGGCCCCCCTCCCGCAAGCCTCTTGCCTCCTGCGTCTTCACTGCTGTTCTGCATTCCCTCCCGGGGAGCGACCACCCTCAGTGGGATCCAGCCCCATAGCCTCGGCATCTGAAGGATCCTCAGGTGCAGGCTCACCTGGTCGGCGTCCCTTGAGGAGGTGTGCAGCAACACCGACCCACAACAGCAACAACACTGACCAGCCGCGATACAACACACAACAACTTTAAAATATCAGTGGGAGAATAAACACCTAATTGGAAGTTAGGGTGGTAGACAATATCTAGGTTATTTATTCTCCCTTCCCAATTTTAAACAACTCTGACAAATGATAAACCAGAAGATACAGACACTTTGAATTTGGTCTTCCAACTTGGAGGCTTTTCTTCCTCCTTGCATTCAAAAAGTAGTTAATATTGTCCAAAATTTCTGTCAAGGATGGGTTCCCAACTCCAAATCCTAAACTAAGATGGGCACTTTTTGTCATGTATGAGAACCTTACCTTCATTTCTGTGAACTTTTTAAGATTTTCAATTCCTTTACTGGTTTTCCTGGTGGGCTTCCCTGAATTCCTTTGCCATGCAACTAAATCTCTGCATATGATATTTCTAGATATTGGATATGTAGGCAGAACCTGAAATACGAGCCTTCAGTCACAGATCATGATAATGACTGTTGAAATTCCCACATCCAGCCAGAGAGTACAGCTCAAGTATTCAAATAGAAGTGATGAGTGTTGCATCCATGTCTAGGTGATTGACAGATAAAGTTGTCTGAAGTAGATATCAGCGAAGCACGGATCTCAAAACATAAATGTAGAAATATGTGGATAACAATGTGAATAAAACCTAAAGAATGTCAGAGGTCAGATCTGCACCTGGTATAAATTGGCACACATCTGCAGCTGCTTTACACCTAATGAAGATCTCATCATGGAAAGTTTCTCTAAGTTTAATGATTCTCAAATTTATTTCCCAGAATACTTTCTAAACTTTGTGAATGAGCTAAATATATCCTGAAAATATGGATCATTCATCTCCTGATTTTGTTTTGGTGTAGATTCTCAAACTGTGACCAAAAAAAGAGAAAGAAATTATGAAATGAGAAATACTTGAATAATAGTCAAACCTTGGAATACCATCTAGACTATCCTAAAGTATGAGCATAAAAATCTGTTATTATCAGAAAATCTTTTACTTGAAATAATGTTATCACTTCCTATTAAAAGTAGCAAATACTTTTAATATCTTAGGTTTCTTTTAATTTCTTTTCCTGTCTACCTCTGTCAATATTTTTCCTTGGAATCAACATTGTTAGCAATATTAAACGGCTTCTGTTTCTTATAATTGGCTTCCCCATATACAATTCTTTTTATTTTGCAGATTGAGGAGGTGATTCAAAGCAAAGAAGTGAAAATAAACAAGAAAAGTCTCAACAGCATTACTTCTGAATATCCATTTTACTTACATTGTGTCACAGTGGGTTTAATTCTGCTAAATGTTCATCTTCCAGGGCGACCTGTGCTTTGACAAACCAGTGCAGATCTGCAGATGATGATGATGAATGCAGAGCCCTATCTCAGGTACCTGAACTTCACTGTTCCCTGGTGCTCTCAGCAGAAAAGTTGAATACCTTTGCTCTTGGCAAGGCTTAAATATGTTAAAAGGAAGAGAGCAATTTCCTGCTTATAGATTTACAGAAACTGATGCAAAACCCAAGTGTGTGCAAACTGAGCAGGTCCAGCTAATTCTGCTCATTGTAATATTCAGATTAGTAGGTTCAAGGAGAGTTTAAATGTCTACTTAATATTTTACAGCATCATGACTAAATCAATCTACGCTTTGCCATAGATCCAGTCTAGACACTCATCTTCTGTGCAATAGCACAGCTGTTCCCACCTGAGAAAGGCATGGAAGGGACTCTTATTTCTGTCATAAGGATGCAATAGTTATCTTTGTCAAAAAATGTTGATTAGTCTGTCAGCTACTGATTGTTTATATCAACTAAATATTACATGTTGTTATAAGTTATAATCAAATGATAACATAAAAATATATCAGCAAGGATTGGGAAGAATACAAGAAAAGGGAAGGTCAAGGCATGCACACTGGGGATGTAGAACATGAACCAAGATGATTTTATTTTATTTTATTTATTTTATTTTATTTTATTTTATTTTATTTTATTTTATTTTATTTTATTTTATTTTATTTTATTTTATTTTATTATTTTATTTTATTTTATTTTATTTTATTTTATTATTATATTTTATTTTATTTATCCATCCACAAGTGCTTAAAACTACAAGTGGATAAAACCTCTGGTCTGGAATACAAAATTTCAGTCAAAATAATGGGGTTTTTTTGGTATTTGACCAAGTTTTGAAATAATATTATTTTGCTAAAAGTTTGTTTGAAAGTTTTACAAAGGCATAGCTTCAGAGTTACCACTTTTTTCAGATTCAAGGGGACCAAATATTTTTTGGGAAAACAAACAAAAGTCCTCTACTTTTCCTTTCTTCAAACCTGATTATCAAAGAGCTGATGATTTAACTGGTGATATTAGTCCACTAATTAAGTCTCTCGTATCCAGAAGAATAATTTGTTTCACAGCCTTTTAGAAATACTGTGCAGAATTGAATACAGCTAGAGATACAGACATAAATAACAATACAAGTGTTCATCTAGCAGTTCCACACAAACAGAATTTTTCAAAATAATAAAATGTAACACTATTTATATTGCACCATACGAGGTAGGTTTTTACAATATTTACTGATACAACACAATTTTTTTATTTTTATTTGATAATTATTACAAGTAAAGGGAGAGCAAAGATAGAGAGGTGGCACTGTAAAAATATATTTGTGAAGGTACCTACACTGAGCAGATGACAGTATTTGCAAATGAATGATATACATAAAGGACAAAGACTATAACATGAGTTTTACTATGGATCATAGTAAATGGAGGGAGGAAAAAAGGCTTAAAAGAATTCTCATCATAGAAAACTGGTAGAATTTTTTCAGTAGCAAACCACAACTTTTCTGCGGAACTCTTATGGTACTTCTCTTTATAGAAGTGAAATTATAAGGGAAGTAAAATGACCAATAATAATTAATAAGTAGTTTAAAGATTGCACAAAGGGTATCATTGCATACTAAGAACACAAACTGATGGATTTAAGCAGGTGCTTAAGTCTAAGCACAAGCTGAAGTTCCAGATACTTCTGAAGTTACACATATAAAATTGTTTCATGTGCTGGCCTTTCAATGCAGTGGGATTTAATTGAAGCTTAAAACTACCATGTTTATTTTTGCAAAAATCTGGTATTTTCATTCTTACTGAAATTTACAAGGCATTTCCATAGGCATGAAAGTTCCTTTGCGATATCCTTTTGTGTCTGTTTTTAGTTTAGTTTTCTTCCCAAATTAATCTTCCTTTACAGATGGGTTTCTGCATACCAGCAGACATCAGGAACAAACAAGGCTATCATATACATATAACAACTAACCCATATGCCCAACAGTGGATTAAAAAGTGTCTTCAAGTGACACAATACTTATGCCTCTGTGCAAAGATCTATACCTGGTCAGTATGTGTACTCTATGAGTCACGAATTGCCACCTTAAATTAGTTCTTTTTCCTTTTTTGTGTCATTCTCTGCTAGACCACTGTAATATTTAAGGTCCATTGTCCTGACTTTATGAACCAGGCATGACTTTGTAAAAAAATATTTTTGAAGGATGAATAAAGTGGAAAACAGAAAGAATAGAAACCCATGTGGGATGGAACGAAAACTTGTCTGTAGGGTATGTGGCATAAAATAGTTGTAAGCTATGTCTCAAGCAAAGTCTCGTGTGATACCCATGCTGTGAAGAGCCTCAGATTTCCACTTACTCAAAATATTGTGAGCGTGCTTATTAATTTCCATATTTTTTTTTCAAATGTTTAGTTGATAAGGAATGAATAGAAGGGAAGGGACAGAACTGTAGAGGTTGTGTCCCTGGGGAGGAGAACTACAGCTGGTGATAGAAATTATTTCCTTCAAGAACAGCTGTGAGTGCCTTATGTGCCAGTAGCTGCATGTGAACCCTTTATTTTTGTAGTATAAAATCTGACAGGAAAGTGTAACTCTGGAGAGAGTATTTATATGTAACCAAACACATCCACTTTATATTAAATATCCTTGTTAAGCAGGTTTATGTACTCCTGTCTATTGTCAGTCAGGTTTCTGTGCATTCTCAGTCAGTTGCAATCACCTGGTTTTCCTTGTTTGGGTTTGAGTACACAGTGTATAATTGTAAGGTATTGCAAGTCCCTAAAAAGGGCATAAATTAATCAGTTTGTCAGTTTGTCCACTATTCTGCTCAATCTCAAATTTTTAGCGCTGAAAACATTTTTTTTTTTCTTCATTCCATTCAGAGTTCACTTGCAAACCCAGCAATAGCTGTACAGGTCATGTGCAACACCTTCCACTGAACGTGTCCTCTAACCCTTCCAAAACCTATATCCCAGGCCAGTTCACCTCTGCCTGTCTTTGAACATCTGCAGAAACCAAGAATGTGAGTTCAGTTCTGTCTTCAGTAATTCCTGCTATCACCTTCAGAAACTACCTTAAATTCAGCCGCTGATTATCTTCCCTCTTTTGTGAAACGAGATGAATGTTCTCTTACCTTTAAGTCTGTATAAAATACAGTTAAAATTAAAGATAGTCTCCAAATGCTAATAAATGCAATCCCAAGCCTACACAATCGCTGTCAGTGGGAGTTTTGCCATGGAATTCAACAGGAGCAGGGTCAGGACCTGATATAATTGAGAGAAGTTGTTAATATACATCACTTACTGCCTGCCTGCAGTTCTTGTCTAGCTAATAAAGTCACTCACTGACATAACAATATAGAGTGCAGGAGCAGGTGACACACTCTACTGTGTGCTTATGAGGTCTTTTATAGCACACCTTCTCCTTCTGTACATAGTGGAGGGTATATAAATATACTCCATATGCTTTATACTACTATATTGAGTAACTTTTTAAATGTATGCTTTGGCAGCTCAGCATATCTTTTAGTATGTGACATCCATAGCAGATTAGCAGCTTCTGTGCATTCATGAAAACACCAGAATAGTCTAACACCAGTAGCTGTTCAATATACCTAATTGGCTTTTGGAGAGCACTAGTAGACTCACTTAGAATTAAGAATTGATGGGTTGTTTGTTTGTTTGTTTAAATATTTTTCTTTGTCATCAAAGGTTTATGTTCATGGTATTCCAAATGTGTAACATTAAAAACAAAATTATATACAATCAGCATTTGAAGCCACCTGTTTTTTCAGGGGGGACTGTGGCTGTTAGATGAAATCAGTGACAGCAGCAGAAGCAGCTCCTAATCACACATTCTTCCCCTGTCTCTCACTAGTTACTGTGTTATTTAGGTTGATAACCACAGAAGATGCTTAGTTATGCTGTAGACCACATTTTCCGTATGGTCAGGAAAGATTATAAACCAAGAAGCAAAATTATGCAGGGTGATACATATTTATGAATAAAGGAATATTGCATATCATGGTATAGAATATTGTGTTCTCAAAAACTTTGACCTTAAAAAAGATTTCGTTATTAAAAACTCAGATGAAGTTATAAAGACTGTTTACTTTCCCTGCTTAAAAAAAAAAAAAGAGTTCTAAGCAGAAGTGAAGTTTTGTATCTTCATCTAAGGTGATGAAGAGGCAAAGATGGAAAGACTGAGTTTGTATTTTATGTTGATCATTGTAAGAGGGGAATGAAGAAGAGGAAAATGTCAGCCAATATCTTTTGAAATGATTTGAGGTCTAGAGAAAAATGCCAAATTTTAAGAGATCAACTTGTTTATTTTATCAAAAAGATAGGAGAATATTTCTATTTAAACATCAAAATGGTTTAAGATAGTAAAAACTCCTGATGTGAAAGCACTATTATCTTGTAGAGAAACAGAGAGCTAAAATACATAACAAACATGCTGTATTAGTATTAACCAAAATTGGGAAAAATTAACTTAACCTTGTTTTTGTTATTTTGGTTGGTTGGTTTTGTGTTTTCTTTTTGTTGTTTTTTTCTTCTCTTGTTGAGGTTGTTGTTGGTTTTTAAGAACTAATTTACCAGGAAAACCAAATTATAAGAATGTCACTGAATAATGGGGTTTATGATGTATGTATCTCAGTGACAAATTCCTTTCTAACCAAATGTTTAACAAAGTGCATATAATTGTAATCAAAATACCAAAATTACTAGTTCTGTAAAATTTAAGACACAGTTGATAATATCAGCTTGATCTGATAATTGTGTCTTTTGATCTGGAATACTATAAAATTTTGAAATGCTTGTCAAAAAAAAGATCATTACTTTAAGAGTAAATTGACGTTACTCTTTTTGAAATGAGAAATTTCAATAAAAATACTTTGAGTTAGGTTTTTTTATTTATATAAATGTATTGATTTCAGAGTGAAGAAGGTCTCTTTCAGTACCAGAATTTTAGTGTGCACAGAATGGGAACAACTATTTTAGTTACCTCTGGAAGTCTTATTGAAATTCAAGATACGTTACTCATTCTTTAACTGTTAAGTCCCAGATATAAAAGGAACAATCTTTCAAAGAGTCTCAGGTTATGTCAATTGTAGATGCATACATCTTTAATTAATACTTTCAAATAAATTCTAAAATATAAGAAGAAAAAAAATAAACAAATCTCAAAGTGTCTAAATTGTTTTGAAAAGTAAATACGATTCATGTTTTATTGTTTACTTAGGGGAAAAAGTACTATAATTCTATTTTGTGAACCTTCTCCTCACCCCCACCCCCCCCCAGTTTTAAAACTCTGTTGATGGACACATCCTTTTAGAACTCACACCATGTCTGGCTGCAGTTGTCACTTTACATTGAATTGTAAGTTGACAAGAAAGTCCTAGCCAAATGTTGCACTTTAACAAGACGACACATGAGACAATGAAACCTGAAATGACACGATTTTCTTTTTTTCACTATTTTTTTTCTTTCTTGACATGCTGTATTTTCCTGAAGAAATAAGAAAAAGAAGAAATTAAAAGTATGGGTCTGCTAGAACTCTCCATTGACAATGACAGCATCCAGGCACCTGTCTTAAGCTATGCCTCCAGTTTCTAAATATCAATATTGAGGTAGGATAAAGTTAGGCCAAAATAACATAGAGAAGTAATGCAGTGGTGAGAAGTTTTTTATTAAAAAGACTTTTGTGGATTTGTTTTTATACTTCCAGGAAAGGGGAAATAAAAATAAACTGGTGGATAAAATGGTTTTGCTGAAGACAGTGGTGTTTTGTGTTCTCTGTTGATTTTCTTCTTAGTTATACCCTCTCCCAGCTATAACTTAGTCTCAACGTTATGTGCTCTGTCTCTGAAGCCAACCACAGAAAGCTGCCCACACATTTGCACATTTGTATGTCTGCACATTTGCAGCTCTTTTGATTCAAAGTGTAGCTCCCTTCATGCAGCAAAGCACAAAGAAATAGAAACAGTGCAAACACAGAGCTGGGGGTTGTGACCTGGTAATGGAGATCCTTCGCCTAATTTATTTTTATTTTAAAAAAAAAGTATAGCGCTTGTGCTGTTTTGGAACAACTCTTCCATTTGCATAAGTTGAAACTTGAGGAATTGCTTTAAAATGTAGGCTAACAAGGGAGGTTTTCACCCAGGTCAGATGGAAGGATGGTGTATTTTGACACCTGGTGACCCACGTTAACTCAAGTAGGCAGCCCACAATATCTGGGTTAACCAGTAAAAATGGTAGGTTATTAACTCCATACTCTGCCAAAGAAACCAAAATACCTTCACCTCTGTGGTTACTTTGATTCCTGGAGCGTTTCAATATGGCTTACCACAAAATTCTGCAACTCATGGAAGCAAACCAGATCTCAGAGCCCCATAAATCCAGGTCACAGGTGGTGACCCCATCTGCTACTCTTGCCTACTCATCCAAACGCTCAGTAACTTAACTGTCAATGTCTAGAGAACCATTATGTAATAAATTTTTATTTATTATTTTTCAAGAGTGAAAAAGGAGGGGAAAGAAAACATGAAGTCCAAGAAGGTGCATTCAAAAACAGCCTGCCCAAAATCCACTACGTACCCCTGATGCTTAATGAGGAACAACTCACTTCAGGACTAATACAAAGCTCTGTTTCCAGTGCCCACTGAGAAGGAGAAGAGATATGCAAATGAATGTCTGGGAAGATTCACGGCTCCCAAGCTTTCACGTGCTCCCTTTTTGTCTGCAGCATTTCATTTGTGAAGCACATTTTCCCCAGGGGGGAGTACGACAAGATTCAATTCAGATTTTCCCTAAATTAAATTAAATGCAATGGCCATAGAGCCCCAGGGGGGTGGAGTGGGGGTGAGCACACTTCAGATCCCAATAGGATGATGACTTATTTTGAAAGCAACTAACTTTTGAGCAAATTTGAACTGCGTATGACAGGGGCATAGGGTGGTGGAGTGAATTAATGTGAGCATTTAATGAGCTATATTATTACTGTTCTACTCTGAAAATCTAAGACTTTCTAAAGCAGTTAGTAGCAGTTTGAAGTGAAGACATGCTAACTAGAAATTTGAATTTATATTTCTTTGATATTTTCTAGAATTTATTCATTTAAACTTTTGCTCATACCCTTGAGATGGTTGGGATGACTATAACTACTTGGCTGTTAGAGTCACAACTTTTAAGAAAGGTTGCCATCCCGTAGGTTCTTAAAGTTAGGGCATACATACAGGAAAAAATTACTCAAAACCATTAAGTCAAAGTGTTTACACCACATCCCTCATTTGTGAAAAGCTCTAAGGTCGAAACTAATGGAAATTACCTTAACTTATTTGAAATAAGGATTAAAGCTACTTTCAGGTTATTACCCTCTGTGGTATGTTATACAAAGACACAAAAGACTTTCCCAAATACTCCACGTGAGGAATAAACAACCAAAAATACGGGAAACCAGAAATGGGATAGCAACAGTGACCCAAGATGAAAGAACACCAAATGGCTTTAAGTGATCCAGAAAATGTTATTCAGGCAAATCCCTCTAAATTGAATCAGATTAGATTGCATTTTCACAAAATACGATACTTACCATTTTGTAAAATATCCAGTACTATATCAAAAGCCTTGTTTCCATTTTAAAATTAATGAACAACAGTAACTCATCCAAAATACAGGTTCATGGAGGAAATTTATAATTACTCAATTGCAAATTTTAATGAAACATGTGGGACATACTTCTACATTTTTCCTTTATCCTGGACATTTTGCCACCTGGAATGCATGGTTCATATGCTGTTTCTCTGTGTGATCCAAGAAAGTTTTGTTCTGATGAAACTCCAAGCAATACTCATGCTCTGTTGTGATTATAGTAATCAAGATCCCATTAAAAATAAATGTCATAAAAATTTGTGGGTAAACAATGTAATAACTCACATGAAGCCACTAAGAAATATCTGTATAAGGAGAAGCATTTGTAGAAGTCTCCTCTGTTCATCTCACAGTGTGATCACACTTGCAATAAACTCTTCTGCTTTATAAATATTTAGAGGCAGGAGTCACAACACAGTTCTCAAAATTATGTAAAAAAAATCTGTAAGTATTCGCACAGAAAGAACTTAAAGAGAAAAAACAAGAATGTCAAAACCTCACAAACATTTTTTTTCAAATGCCAGCACTTTTTTTCCCCAATCAGTGCTGCTTTAGGGATTATAATGGTTTTGAAAAATATACCTTAAGTTCTCTTACTATGGATTGAATGGTTTACTTTTAAAGAAGGTTCCAGAATTAGAGTTGTACACATAAATAACCACCAACATAATACAGCATCTCCCCAGTGAGAACATGAATGTAAAAAATATTGGAAACAGTTTGATGATACAATTTGAAATTCAGTGTTCCAGAAATGTGTGCTTTTAGGATTCTTGTTAGATTTTAAAAGATCAAAAGCAAGTCCAGAAGATACAGATATAATAAAAATCCTCATTATTTAATATTCCAAAATGGTACAATAAGTTAAATTATCTTGTCAGCATATATTTAAAATACACAGACTAAACAAAAGATATGATAAAATACAAAGATATATGTGTCCTGTTTTCAAGAAACGTGATTAACAGAGAAAAAGCTGTGTGATATATTATTGAGAACATTAAACCAATTTGAACAAATTTTATGAATATATGGATCATATATTCTCTTCCATAAATGCTTTTTAGATAATAATATCCTTCAGCAATGACAAAATGATTGCAGCAGATCTACAGTATATTTCTCGTTATGTGCTTTATATCCATTTAAAAAAAAAAAAAAAGAGAAAAAAGAGGGAGAAAAAGATACTGGAAGCATAGCAGCATTTTTTTTTTCTCTATTTTTGAGTTGAAACTAATTTTACTTCTTGTGCAAGAACAGAGCAACTGTTCCCTGTGGCTCTCTTACAAGGTCTTGTTTTAGAAGCTGGCTTGTGTCAGTACTTGAAATAAAGATGAGTGAACCCCCAATTGGCATCTGGTGCACAGCAATGTCAAGAGCTGATACAGCCCTAGAACATCCTGTGAGACAGAAATTTAGTTTGTTTTTATACACGTGGCTGAGACTTTTCATCTGATATTAAATAGTCCTCTACAGTATCATCCTCTTAGTAGTCAATGGGTTTGCTATTAATATGTGGATCTATTATGAGTCACGTCTCACAATAACAGGAAAATTGAAGCATTAATGAGCATGGCTTTAGCAGGTATGGCATTAGAAATACTTCATCCTCCCTACAGCACATTTTTTGTCCAGCAGGTGCAGAGAGACCTGCTTTGGGAGGAATATATCAAAGGAAATAAAAGTGGTTTCTGACATCAGCACCCATTCTAGCTAGATCATTTGAAGGTGATTTGACATGAAATGGGGCAGGAAAAAGCAGAGGGTGGAAAAGGAAACAAATTTCTTAAGCTGTTCCACTTAAATCCTCAAATGTGTGGTGCACTGTACTGGCATCCTTATATTGAAAACAAAATAGAAACGAGGAACGGAAAACAAATGATGAATTTTGCAACACCACCTCACTCCAGCACTAGGCTGGTAGCATTTTTCTGATCTTGAGCCAGAAAAATAAAAAAAAATAAAAAAAATTGAGAGAGTTTAATCTACATGTTATCCAGTAAGTAAGTCTCTGCTCAGACTTTGACTGTAACCCCCTTGAAAACATCACAGTGATGAGTTTTTGAAGTGGCTGCATATTGTCCAACAAAATGGAAAAACAGGAGTGAAATCACTCCCCGTCTGGGTGGAGAAAAAGGAAGATGAGAGGTGCAGAATGGTATTTGCAATGCAGTTTTTTTTCCACTATCCTCTTCTGTCAAATACAGCCACACTGGGGCAGACCCAGTTTGGCCTTCTGTGTTCGAAAAGTGCTTTGAAGTTGAAACATATTTTGTACGTGCTAAGTATTATTATTAAAACTAATTGATAGGGGGACTGTTCTGTGCAGCTGCCTGCTAGCTTAGATTGAGTTATGCTACAGGATATTGTTTGTGTTGTGGTGAAGAAAGCTGTGGTAATACTCTCTGACTGCCTCTCCTCTGGGAACTCTCCCAAAAGCAAAATGTGCATCTGATGAGAGTATCCCAGTGAGCAACAATTTAAATACATAAATAAAATTAATAGGAATGAGGAACATGTGTGGGAGGTAATTTGAGGTCTTCATAAGCATCAGTCTTCAGTTTGGATAAAAATTGTCAGTGGTCTTAACTTTGGAGGTAGTGAGAGGTCCAAATTTAAATCCAATATGGAAAAAAAGTCTTAACAGAACTTTTAAGCCTGGTCTGAGACTGATTTCTAACTCAGGTCATCTCCCATCCACTGCCCAGGGTCTCATTCTATGTACTTTGATGATGGAATGAAAACGAAGCCAGTTTGCTTTTTCAAGGCATCTACAGAGATAAATTTAGGAACTTCTGACTTCCTTTGCATTCAGGGAAGAAGCAGGGTAGCGGGGGAGAGAGGAAAGCTGATGATTCAGGATGATGCTTAAATGGGCTGTGTCTTCTTTTATTGAAGGTTTGCTCTCCTCCTGAAGCTGAATGCAAGTGCCTCAGCTAAAGGATATCCATTAATTGGTATAGTTCCTCCCCCCACAGAAGCAAACCTGATCTAAAATACCCCCTGGTTGAGGCAAACTCTCTCTGCTACTCATAATCCCAGTACTCACCTTTCTCATTTTTATTTTTGCTCTTTCTTTGAATGTGAATTCCTTGAATCCTTTATTTGTTGTTCCTACTTCCCAGAGCTAAGCCTCCCGTGCAAACAGCTTTGCTAGAGTGCAGCTGTCTCATTTTGCATAGCACACTCAAAACAGAGCTCTCACCAGTCCATGTTATGCTAACTTATGATTGAAACATTCAGACCTGAACCCCTGGAATTTTCCATCTGCTTTTCATCTGCTGAGCTGACGCTAGAAGGGCAACCGCTGCGAGAAACCCCGCAGGGCAGGTTTTACCAGTGGGTGTAATTGAGAAACAGTAGCTAACACTCTCAGATACAGGGCAAGGGGATGGTTAATAAAAGAAAATATAGATCAAAAAGATATAAACACACATCACAGCATGATCCAAATCAGTGTGTTTTTAGGTTGTGTTTTTTGTTGTTTAAATTTTTTTTTTAATACATACACACTCATACATTCTCAAGAACATGTGCCCTAGTGTGTCTCGTTGGAGAAAGTAAAAAATCTGAGATTCGTGGGACACGACCAGCATTTAAATGGAGCAAAAGGTGTTATTGAGATTCTGGAGAGAAGGCAAAACTGAGAGCCACTTCCCAACCAACAGTGTCATCCACTTCTTGAGCAAATCAAGTGAAAAAAATAGCTGATGATTTTAAGTGTTTGACACAACATGCCTTTAAAGTCCCTAGAATACAAATCCAAACCTGTAGTCTACTGAGCACTACTAAGGACCCTGGGACCCTGTTTAATCTTTGCACAATGAGTCTAGTGATAGCAGGTATGCTATCTGCAGTAATAGGTGAAGCTTTATACATCAGCTGCCATATTGAGGAACAAGCATGGACCTTGAGCTGCATGGCACCCTCATTCTCTGGAAAGAGTCCAGAAAAAGGGTCTGCAGTTAGCACTGTCCAGTAGGCTGTGCTTCCTCATAAGAAATATTTACGAGGTCAGTCAACAGAATGTGTCTTAAATCATCTTAAAAGTTCTTTCTTGATGTGTTTTATTTTGGATTGGTTCAGTTTTTGATAAGAAAGAAAAATAAGTAAGAAAAAGGAATCAAAGGAAATGCACACAAAAGCACATGCACACATACATATACATACTGAGAAATTGTTATATAAAATGACCAAGGCAAATCAAGAAAAATAATTATTGCAGCTGATGAAGCAGAAACCCCATTATGGCTAGATGCTAGTTCACAATGTACGGTCCTGGAGGTTGAGAGCTAAATGCATTTTTCAGCATCTTTAGCACAATTTATTAAATTAAGTTTTAAAATGAACCACATTTCTACCCACTCTATATTTTCCCTCCTCCTTGCTCTCTGCTTAGGGCATTTTACAGTCAGTGTTTATCACTGTTTGTTTGCTTCCTCTCATTTTCAGACCTGATGTTGGAGTGTGATACTCTTCTTCCATTTATGCTGGAAATGTTATTTATACGTATAACAATCCTTATATTCAGGTGCAAGGTGGGGGGAGAAAAACATCTGGAATATCTTTCAGTACCTTCTGATGAAACCCTGAGGTGCCTCAACCCAGAACCAAATCAAAGCCTTGAGATGAAGCAATGTCTCCTGTTAAATCAATGGTACCATTGAAGCAGGGCAGATATCCACAAATCAGATATCTTCCTAAAGTGGAAATCTAAGGAGTAAAATGGTAAATGCATTTTAAATCTGTATGCACATTGCTGGTATTCATCTTTTCCCAGAAGGAGTTTCCAGCACTGGAGCTGCTGAATATATAAGTTTCAGAGAGAGTCTGAAGTAAATCTGGTACGGCCTTTTCTCAGATGTAATCCTTTGACCATGCATCTGGGTAATCCCCAAACCCTTTAGATACAGCTAGTGAGTCTGTACTGAAATTACACTGCAGGTATCTTTCAAAAAGAGAAAAACTGTTCAAAATCTTGCAGCATATGGTACACATTTTTAGGATAATTTTTACTTGAGTTTCATCTTTCTTCTTTTGAACTTATTGTAAGCTAAAACCCAATTTTAATTCCCATGAGATGTTAGTCTCCTGTCTCCTGAATCTTAAGTAATTCTCCCTTTCATTCCTGTACATTGATACTGGCTCTATGTTTGCAAAGACAGGTTCACTGTCACTGTCAGTCTCTAATTCTCATGGAAATAATTAAAAACAATAACCCCCCTTTTTTAGGTGAAGAAAGGAATGGGAAGAAGTGAAGTGAAAACATCAAAAGTGGCAGTTGCAAAATGGAACATGGAAGTCATAGCACCCATCACAGTGGCACTTGCTATGGATACATAGCACCACAGGCTGGAAGACATAACCTATTCTTTGTCTTTTCTGACAACTGCGCAATATGCACAGTACTGCAGAATGACTCACAATTTCAAAAAATCATTACGGAGAAAAACAGTGTCAGCTTCGGGTTTCTGCGAAGGAATTGCAAGAAAGGAAATGAGAAAAAAGGCAAAGCCAGAAATATCTAGCAATTCTTTCCTCTGCTTTTAAAGTATGAGAAACTAATTCAGGATGTAGTTACGGATGTGGATTTTAACACAGTGTCTGTTCAGGTATGCATAGTATGAGTAGCTCCAAGTATAACCTGGGTGAAGAGCGATTTAATTAATAACACTTAAACTATAAGCTTTCATTTATAGTGAGGCCCTCTGGGGCTTATTTCTTTGCATCACTGCTGGAATAAAAAGGAGACTTAAAACTTGTGTAAATTACTTTTATATGTAAGGTATACAAAGTGAAATGTACAGCAGTTTCACACAAATGCATTTGTGTGTGCATGTGTGGAGGGAGGGATCTTTTAAGGGGTGTCCATATGAAGAACAGATGTATGAATAACAGTTTTTTAAAGATCTTTTTTCTTGATTTATTTTTTTCCCCTTTGTATAAAAAGGAGCATGGCAAGATTATCTTTCACAGTTATTAGTAAAGATCTATTTATACAGATGCCTCTCTAAATTATGAATTCAATCATCATCCCACAGATAAATGTTGAGTCATAAAGGCACATGTTGATTTAATATCTGAGAATGAGACTTTTGAGTCAAAGGACTGTATCACATTAGAAATGCTGGGCTAGAAATGGTTAGGCTTTGAAACTTAATACTATAGCAAATAAATCTGGCAATATGTTTTAAAATAGAGAAGAGGGAAAAAAAAGATAAATTGCAGCCATGAAAGTATCATCAGAGTATTTTTCGAACAAATTGCTGCATATTTCAAAGGTGTATTATCAAGGTAGTTTTCTCTTTGAGGGTCAAATGAATAACTTGTTCATCAGCGTAATAAAACATGTTTTACTCCATTTGAACATATATGCTTTGGATAGAAATCAACAAACATTGCCAATTTGAAAAGCTCTGAATTTTGCTCAAAGAGTAAAAGGTGCATGAACCACCAGAGGCAAATTTTTAAATTTTTAAAAATATTTTTAAATTAAATATTATAAAATAAGTAGAAGAAGTGGAGGTTTTTTGGCTTTTTTTCCCCAGAATGAAATGTACAAAATCCCTCTAGAGATGTGGCTTCCCACATTTAGGGCCAAGATTCAGAACAAGATGACAACACATTTGCATTTGAAATTTCCTTCATGCAAAGTTCATAAGGATAACATCTAAACCGTGTAATTGGAGGTAGGACATGTAAACCGCTCTGAAACTGTTAACCATGGCTATCCCATACAAATCCAAATGCAAGGAACTGTGCAAAGAAATCATCATACCATATTCTTAACCCCCTCTTAAACTGAGACATGAGGTAACTCCTAAACAGCAACCCAGACTGCTTTCTTCACTGCCTAGCCTGCAGACTTTTTGATCCACAGCTGCTTCACTAATCACCCTTTGAGTTCTTTGGGTGCCCAGGTGCAGACACTGAAATGCACATCCTAGATGATGGGTGGTATTCTTGTATGTGAAACTTCACTGAAATGCAGCCTAAATCTACAGCACAAGCCACTGATGAATTTCTCAGTGAGAATCCAAATTCAGTCCCGACCTAAGGTGTTTTCCCCCCTCTTCTGAATCTTGGTTCCCTCACTGGAGAGTCTGGTGGCTGATCATCTCTGTGTGAAAGCAATGGAATTAGCATCCCCCATTCAATGACAGAGAATGACAACTGGAGATTGTGGCAGAGCTTCAAAGAAACAGCTCTAATGGGAAAGGCTAATACTTCATGTGCACTGAATGAATCATGCTGTGAAGGAAAACCATCTCTTATGTAGTCAGTGTGGTCAAGGAGGAGCGACAATAGACAGACCAAAAGCCTGTGATGGCTTTCAAAGGCATTTTGCTTTCATCATCTCAATTTGATATTTATGGAGCTCTAGGTACGTTGGATTAATGAGATACTAAGGATATCCATGAGGCGAGTTCTAAGCTAGCCACATAAATTAATTGGGTTGGGTTCTACTGCGATAGAACAGGAGCCAAACAACATCTGTTTTCTCTTTGGTTTTTCTCCCTCTCAAAAGAGCTCTGATCAGGAAACTTCCAATCTCATAGTGCCCACAATCTGGAAAGTTTCTGGGAACTATGCACAAGACATTTTTCTGATTCTACTAAGTAACACTGGATCTACTCGGGGACTGGCGAGCTATCCTTGGCTGCTAATAGATGTATTTCAGTGATGGAAACCTGTGAAGTTCTTTTTTTTATTTTGGGTTATTTTTTAACAGACGTTCTGAAAATATTTTGAAGACCTTTCTGAAATGGCATACATTTTCAAAATGCAAGAGTTGCAGTGATTCTAGGTCCAATTTCCAAGGAATGGTACCTCTAAAACTTCCTGTAATCTTCAGGATACACTACATTGTAACGTTTTATAATCTGTTGTGATGAAAAGAACATCTAGCTCTGTGCAGTCATGATTATATTTCTAGGAAGTTTCTCACTTAAAAGTCACATTTATCAAGGGTCTTGCTCTGTGAATAGCCACTTGTGAGTGAAAAAAGTGACGATCTTTTAAGACACAGCATATTCTTTTTTAAAATTTCAGTCAAATTTTCCTTTGCTTTTATGTTTCTATTAATAATGAAACGCACTAACTGTAGCTCCCTTTAAAACACAAATGAAAGGTAATGGTGAAGACTGAAAAATAAAGCAAAAAATGTTGATCCCAACTAAACAGTATACGTGGATACTGTCTACGAAAGGTTTACTGTCTGTTCAGGGTGGAGAAAGATATGATAGTTTTATTCAGAGCTTTGACTTACCTTGATTCAGCATAATAAGTAAAACCACACATTTGCTTTTCAAGGAACATTAGAAATTGCTCTAGAAAGGCCTTATTAGTTCTGCTTTTCCAGTTCTCAACAGTGTAACATTATGAACAGTGAGAGGCTTTACAGACTTAGCAAAATGTGTTATTGTCTTTGCAGACAAGCCCTGGCAAGATGTTTTCTGTGTTTTTACAGAGCCTAATATCAAAACTTTCTTGTACAAAACTCGAGGACCTATACAAAATGAGCTACAGAAGGCAAAGATTAGCAAATTCCCACCTTAGCTGTTTACAGATTTGAAACTTGTGTATTCACTTGTGGGGTGTCACGGTTGTATATTGAGCAACCATAAATCAGAGAACTCCCCGGCCTTGCTATGAAAATATGACAATTCTGCTTGGCACCTGCTCCACCCTCTATTTCTGTCACTTGCCGGAATGACAACGGGCTATAAACGTCTCCGTGTGCTGAAGTCTCAGTTCTGATTCGATGGAATTAAATGACCTTGGCCAAGATGATATTTTTGATGTGGAGAGCTTATCCCATTCTTCATGCAAAAGAAGCAGGGCTCTAAACTTGAGTGACAGAAGTCAAATCTTTGTGAAGACAAAAAGAAAACAAAACCAAACGAAACGAAAAACATTGACTTTATTTTAATATTTCTTCTTCAATATGCTAAAGTTTTACCAGGTAATTGCCCGACACAAATATTTATGAATGTCAGACCACGGAGTTATATAGCATTTGCTCAGAGAATAACATCATTTAATGAATTCTACCATGCACATGGGACTCGGGTCTTTAATGAATAGGTCACTGTGATTTCTAGAGATGGCTGTCACTTTGAGATATGAGAATCATTTCTCTTTAGTGAAGAGGAGCTTGGATATGTGCATATTTAGGGGTTCTTTTTGCACAACTTTAGACCTCTCAAAAATGATGCAGAGCTGGGGCTAAGATTTAGGAGATTTCAGGTGCTGTATCACTGACATCCCCAAAGATTAGGGAAGTATACACACACAATTTAAAATAAAACAAAAATATCCCCAATTCCTCTGAAAAAATAGTTATTTCTCTGTTACTTCTTGAGTTCTGAAGCATCAAACATGTAGTAATGATTTTGTGCATTTTTTTTGTCATGGCTCACTGCCGTTTACTCATTTCACGGGTTTCACCTTTTGCTAAAATTTCATATATATATATATATATACGGCAGCATTGTTATATAACATAATTATTTAAATGTAGTTAAATTATTTGCCTCAGAGCATTCTTTATTGTCTTGTATGGCATGAGGGAAATGAACATCATTACCATGTGTGGAAGAATTTGACCTTGATCTTCCAACAATAGCCTCATAAATAGAGAGGTAGCCAAGGAAAATTTACCTTCCAAAAAAAAAATCAACGTTGTATCAGAAGTGGTCTTACTTGTTTTGTCACAGAGATAAAATGAGTTTTGATACTGGAGAGTATTGATATATTTCTTTTAACTAAGCAGTGGAAAGCAGTGCGGAGGCAGATCCTTGCTGTCCATGACTATCCCCTTGCAAAGTAGAAAAAGGACTTCAATTCCCATGTTAACAATCCATTTTTTTTTAATTTTTTACAGGAAAAAAAAACCACATCAAAAAGGGTAAAGTAATAAATAAAAGCATTTCTCAAATATAATTGAATAGGCTTCTTGCACTACTAAAAGTAGTGGTTTAATGGAGTAGAGAAACAGACGTATTTACTGAGAAAGAGAAGAGTTCTTTGTGTACAATAGAAATGAAAATGGCATTATAATCTACAGAATAGACAGTTTTAGTAGAAAAAAAAAAAAGATAAGCTTTACAACATATGGGACATCACAGGATGTGGAAATGAAATAAGCAATATCCAGGATTTTGAAGTTAGCATGAAAGCAAAAGTCTGGCTTATTTTACCCACTTATTCTTTTTAATTAAGATCTCTCTATTCCTGATGAATTAAACATATTGCAATATAACTACAATACAGCCAAAATATAAATCCATTGTCTAAAATTCAAATCCTTCAAGTTTGGATAAACCTCTTTCAAAATGGGTTTGAAACAAGAGGTGGTTTCATATTCAAGGACTTTACTCCAGAAACATCACCTCAATCCCTCAGCAAAAAGGTGGTTGCAAAAATTCAGGTCTTCTCCAACTCAGATAATTCTATGATTCTATGATTCTGTGACTCTTACCATCTTTTATTCATTTTGAGACTTTCATCTTTGCACTCTGGTCACTTGCACCTATTTTAAGGTGATTGTCCTGTGACAGAAAGTTCTATTGCCCGACCCTGCTGTACAATATTAAAATTGCAAATGTTTCTCTACGATGATTTTCCCTTCTAAAGGAAAATCTTATCTAACATAAGCATAACATGTGCACAACCTGTCTCAAGAATATCCACAGTACTTTTACATTCATTTTCTCTTTTCTAGCCTAGTTTGCCTTTTGAAATTATTGGGAAAGTTAATGGGAAGTTTTAATCAGAGGATATGTAGTTATATAAAATATGTCTCAAGTTTGGAGCCAGTTAATGAGAATTTTTCTGTTTTTAATGCAACAAGTTTGTAGAATATGACTATTATAGCTTATTGTGGATTTTATACCAGTTTAAGCATTTATATTAAACATGTTGCTTACTGTGAGGCTACTCCACTCTATTTTCAGTTGTTATTTATGGGATCCTGTATCAGTTTTAAGAACCTCCAATTTAGGCACTTCAAATAGGTGTTTAGTCAGAGAAATCCTCAGTGTAACTTGTCCAGGTAAAAGCAAATAATGGGAAAAAAAACAAAAACAAAAACAAAACAAACTAATTAAAAAAATAGGTTATTGAAAGAAATAAAATTTTGAAACAGTATCAAAAGAGAATATTTATACTTTTGTAACAAAGTACTCTTAATTTAGTGATCAGTGGAAAATGTGTGATGGCAATAAAACAGAAAATACTAACTTGAGTGTTAATTCTGGTGAGGAAATACCTGTGAAAAAGACCAGTGACTTCAATCCCAACATGCCTTCTTTACAGCTAACACAAAAAACAGGGACAAAAGCAGATTATTGCTGTAGCCAAACAGAATTGGAGCAGCCAACTTTGTCCTGAAAGAATTTGTTCATTGCTACCCATTAGTCAATTCCATGTAAATCTTCTAGTGACCTAAAGTAGACTTTTTCATATTATAAATCTTTTACTGGTGAATATGACCAGTAACACTGCTGAAGACTTGTTCTCCTGGCTGTCAATGTGCTTTATGAGCTTGACTACAATGAGGCCACATCCTTTCATTTCGGCGCAGGAATGAGTGGATTGTAGCAAATTCCTTGGGTGACTGGGTGCACTAAATCACTCCCTTTCCCATGAAGGATACAATTCAGCTTCTGCCTCCTCTCAGGAAGCAACTCACATTTTGTAGAAGAGCTTTTTATTCAAATAAACACCAAACAATAAACTGGCTTTTCAAAAAGGATGCTCTCTTAAAGTGGCAGTGACATCCTGTGCCTTAATCCACTCCCCTGACTCAAGCAATAAAGTGACAAATGAAATCAGTGACTGTTGAGAAATAACCATGTTCAGTTCAACTGGATACACACACAGTCTTCCCTTGAACAAATCCATCCTTTAAGAAAGTAGTCTTTAAAGTTGCAGCGCCAGGCTGTGAGTTGTAAAACATAACAGCAACAAAAACCCCAGCAAAAAAAAATCCTTTAAAACATATGGCTAGAGAATAAATAATAGATAAAGCTGACAGTTGATCAGCTGATATACCATATTAGTTCCACAGAAGCAGCTGAAGATGTGTTTCTGAGCGTGTCAAGTACACTTCTGTTCACAAACCCCATGACAATATTCTATGGTAATGGCTCTAAATGCTGTTGGAAGCCACATTATTACATCTATTACTGCGGAATACTGCAGTATTTGTTTTTAATAAGCGTTATGTCTAGACTTTCCTCCAGTGTGTTCATGTTCACCAAAGCTAATCAATAGTTACTTTACTTACTCTATTGAGTTTCAGCACATTAATTAATGTATCCCTCAGTAATCATGACAGATCTCATCACTGGGTCAAAGAGAAGAGTTTGAAATTGGTTTTGTTAACAATGAAGTTATTTGTCCCTTCTCTCTTATGACCTTATCCAAGGAGGACAGAAGTGTAAAATGCTTCCACATCAGAGAAGTAGTTTTATAAATTCATATGGGCCAGGCAAAGGTCCCTTTCTATCTCTCTTGATCTTTGATTTGCTTTTCATATGAATCAATAAATCCATAATCTTTGAAAAAGGTCTAATCAAGAAAGGATAGAGTGTAATCTCTTGATTAAAATTCACTTTTCTAAATATTTTTTTTATTTAAAATTGCATGGCATGCAGCTACTGTTTTAGTACTGACAAAACTATGAAACAGCATACATCAGTCAGAAATTTAATGCTTATGTGGTTTAGTTCAACACATTGATGATTTCTAACATTTCCATTTCCTGAATTATTGTTTTATGACTTAAAAACACTTTTTCTTGACTACACACATATAATGTGACAGCAGAAGTCACTACTACAGGTTTATGAACTGGGATGTAGTTGTAAATCCATATTGAAAATCATGGCAGTTTGCCACATTAATTTAGATTTTGAATGCCAGACAGGAGTTGCTGTTTCTTAAAGCAGTTTAAGAGAAGAGGCGAGGCAAGGCGAGGGGAAAGGGAAGGGAAGGTGGGAAAAGGGGAAGGGGAAGGGGAAGGGGAGGGGGAGGGGAAGGGGGAGGGGGAGGGGGAGGGAAGGGAAGGGAAGGGGAAGGTTTGGGAAGGTTTGGGAAGGTTTGGGAAGGTTTGGGAAGGTTTGGGAAGGGAAGGGAAGGGAAGGGAAG
The DNA here is from genome assembly GCA_026261815.1 of Monarcha castaneiventris obscurior. Lineage (NCBI taxonomy): Eukaryota > Metazoa > Chordata > Aves > Passeriformes > Monarchidae > Monarcha > Monarcha castaneiventris. The sequence goes on along the minus strand of JAMPIT010000893.1, from coordinate 25,848,894 downwards.
GGAAGGGAAGGGAAGGTTTGGGAAGGGAAGGGAAGGGAAGGTTTGGGAAGGGAAGGGAAGGTTTGGGAAGGGAAGGTTTGGGAAGGTTTGGGAAGGGAAGGGAAGGTTTGGGAAGGTTTGGGAAGGTTTGGGAAGGTTTGGGAAGGGAAGGGAAGGTTTGGGAAGGTTTGGGAAGGTTTGGGAAGGTAAGGGAAGGTTTGGGAAGGGAAGGGAAGGGAAGGGAAGGGAAGGGAAGGGAAGGGAAGGGAAGGGAAGGGAAGGGAAGGGAAGGGAAGGGAAGGGAAGGGAAGGGAAGGGAAGGGAAGGGAAGGGAAGGGAAGGGAAGGGAAGGGAAGGGGAAGGGAAGGGGAAAAAAATGGAGGAAGTCTGGTATCTCTTATGAGCCATGTTGGCACTAGATTCTGCAGCAGTAGCTGGTGTTGGTGAGATATTTATTTCAGGAACATGTTGCCAGAGTCCCTATGGGGAAGTTGTACTCAGAGAAACTTCCCAATGTCCTTCTCCAGCTCCTCACACAGAAACTGCCAGGGCAGACTGCTGAGAGTCAGAATTGCTGTAAAGAAGTGTCAGCTGTACTCAAATCAGAGATTCCTGCCATACTCAGATTCTGCCAGATTTTCATCCTAAATGCATTTGATCTGCTGAATGATATAATAGAAAAATCAAATTATTATAATGGACACTACGGCAGAACCGCATCTTTGTAAACATCTTATGTTGAATAACTCCAAACACAAGCTTGAAAATTTAGGGTGTTTTGGAATTTTCAGTTAACTGGATTTCCATGTACCAATTTTTAGGGTATTTAGGGTGTAAAAGTACTGATTTTCACCTACGTTACATTCCAGTGCATCACATAGAGGAGATGAGAAGGTGCAGTTCTAGGATGAAGCACACAAACAGGATATTACTTTTTAAGAAATCTTTTTAAAACCATTTCTAATTCTTCATTTCAGACACCCTGTTTTCAACTGTCTTGCTAGGCAAAGAAAACCAATGCTAAACTTACTAAAATAAATGGTATCTGGGTAACTGAAAACCTCTGTTTCAAAGAATGCATTTCAGATATCACCACACTACTCCAATCTACTGCTTTTGTTTTTCCTGTGGTGTGCAAACTCTACTGGGATGCCTAGTCTACTTACAGAATCACCGAGTTGGCCGCCACTGATTCATTACTCAAATATGACAGAAGTTTGCTGAATTTCCGCTACTCCTAGTTTTTCTGTTGTGAATCATATGAAAAAACCCTATTATTTGAATTAGCAGAACAGGTTTTAAGAAAGTATTCAACTCCATTATAATTCCTGAAGGGTCAAGTACCAGAACTTCTACCCTTTCTCCCTTAGAAATGAGTTTGAATCATCTATTCCTAGCAGACCGCTGTCCAAAACAGACAAAAACACTGCAAACAATATTTTCTAAAATGGATTGCTGAAACAGTCTTATAAAAAAGGCTCATGATTCCTTTTCAATGGCAAAATTGTCTGTAGGAGACGAAGTAAGTACCAAGGTTACATTTGCTATATTCTCCTTTGTCAGCACTGATGTGGGCACATTGTCAGTACCTAATGAAAAACAAGGAAAACAGCTGCCTTTGTGATGTCCCTGCAAGTGAGGCTGCCATTTTTATCTCATCTGGATCCATCCAGGGTCAGATCCTTCCCTCACTGGAGAAACAGACTTTCCTTCTGCCAAAATAATATAATTATTATATTATAAAATAATAAAACATAATGCAACTCTACTGCATTTCAAAACCTGAACATATCATCATTCTAAAAACCCCCAAACAATAGAAGACAAAGCTCTGAATGTCTAATGTGTCATTATAATGAATGTCATTAGCTACAAATTAAACAGCATGCAGTACATCCTGATTTTCCTCCTCTGAATCACAAGAACTGAAAAATTAATGATTGCTGTTTTGTTCCTCTTTTCCTTTGTATTTCTTAGAATTTTCTGACTGTTTTTCTCTTTGGCAAGTCATGGTTATTTCCATAATACAAAAGATATTTAACTAAGGAGAGTCCACAGCTCTGAACAGAGCATACATCTGAATGTCGCTCAATAATAAAACAAGATTAACTTAAGGAGCTGCATTTATCTGTTTAGCCATGTGACTGAGAATTAGTTTATTCCCAAATGGAATGGGTACATGACAGTATTGCCATCCGGACTTGAAAGCTTGGACAAAGAAGGTTTAATTGCTTTCGCTCTTGTAAAATGTAACTTAAAAACAGAAACAAGGGCATTTTGAACCTATAAACCAAAAATATATGTATTTACTTTCAGGGCCCTTACAATTTTTCTGTATATGAGGAGGTTTTTTAGCATACAGGAAAGATGAGGATTCTGTATAAAACTCTCTTGCTTTTCTCACTTTTGGGGCTGAGCTAAATGAATATATTTCTACAAAAGAAAGCAGTGATTTAAGACACAACTTTTCCAACTCATGATCCCTTTTACGAGCAGCATTTGCTACAAATCCAGGTTACTCTTTCTGTATGCAACTATGCTGCCTCTGTGCTGTTATGATTCAATAACTTCATGAGAATTGTATTTACTTTTGGTAAATTATCACCAAATAATTTTTCACAAACAGCCCTAAGCATGCTGGTTGTCTATTACTCTGCTCTTTTGCCATAAAAATGTGAGAATACCTGTAATGAGTCAAATGAAATATCCATTGAGTGCATCATCTCTCTCTGAAAATGGCATTACTGAATGCTCTGGTAAGAATACAGGCTGGTCTTAGGAACATCCCAGATATATTTGAGAAAGAAATTATGATGTGCCCTACTCTCTGCCATCAACCTTTCTTTTTCCATGTCAAAAAAAACTGTGATACCATGGTCTAAACAGGAGCCTTTGCTCAATCCAGCCAGTTCCCAGGCAGAATGAAAACAGGACTAAGCATGCAATTCAATGCCATGTGCTGCATATATCCCCAGTAAAGGCAGATATAATGCAGTTTTGAATTGTTATTTTAAGAAACAAACTTGTGTCCCTTTGCTGTTTTCCTGTATCTTTCCTAATAGAAATTGGAAAAAAAAAAAAAAAAGAAAAAAGAAAGGCTGAAAAAAGGACTGAACAGCTGCATGATATGATGGCCCCATCACCATACCATCACCTGGTGATCACCTGGATTTTGGAAGCATCCGTGATGGGCTGCACAGATTCAGTAGCAGTCATTACCCTGGCCATGCACCATTGTGTCCTGAAGGCTTTAAATGAGTTCATTCTCTTTATGCTTCTATATTTAAAATAACAAGAAATAATTAAATAAACAAGTGGACAAATAATCAAACCCACTCTCCTTTTAAAGCAAATGTTTCTTGAATATCGGTTTGCCATCCAAGTCATGTCTCATGAATAAATCATAGGGATACCTCAAGATGGTTGCCACCTAGGTTGTGTATTACATACCTAGATCTTAAATTTCCTTGTCAACTCTGCAATTTTTGCTGTATAAACTTTCTTCTATCTAGAGCTCAATTCTTTGTGTAAAGGTTTTACAACCAGGTTAATTTATGTGTAGTTTAGTGGGATATGTGGTACTACCAGTGAATTATTTGGAAAAAGGCTGCTTTAAAAAAACCCTTCCAAAAAACTCTGTCACATCTCCTCTTATTTATGAGAATATTCTCATAACTTTTAAATGGCTCATGTTAGACAGAATAAATTGCCCCCTACTCCAGCAAAAGTTTCATGAAAATTCAGAGACTTTTTTCTCTTGGTATTTTAACATGCCTCCAGTATGTGTTTAGGGAAATTATATTCTAGCAAAGGAAAGCTCAGCTCTCTATCCACAGATATCAAAACCACTGATCATGTTGCTAAAGATGCCTTTTTAAACACCAGTGGAAAGGCAGTGCTGCTGGACATAGGTGGGTGGTCCTGTTTGGATATATGTCTTGAATACTGGCACAACCCATGACAGCAAGAAGGAACAGACCTTCCATGGACACACTTCCATGTCTGTCTGTCCTAGAAAGACTCAAAAATCCCTGTACAACAGGGCAGGGAGTCCAGGTGGGTGACAATTGAACAGGCATCAGCGGGAAATGCAGAAACATCATCCTTTTCTCTTGTACCGAGGATATTATTAAATTCTCTTGGGTGGCTATTAATATTGTACTACTTAGTCCCCATTTTTTTGATTAAGTAGCCTGGTCTAAAGTCTGGCAAATTGCTACACAGTTCAATAGATTTGGAATAAACTCAGCTGGTAAGGGAAACCTTGGGGCCCTGAGTGCCAAGAGCCCCATGGCAACTCAGTGTGGATATAGAACCACAACCACATGCACTTCTTCAGCCCCCTTAATAACACTTTATAACATTTTTACTCCAAGCCGGCATCTCAGTTTTTAATTCTTCTTTCTCCATATAAAAGCATGCAAACAACAGATTTTTTTTCTGAAATCCTCCCACACAGGGAATGCTTAGACTTTACACTCCTTTTAAAGTATTGTTCATCCAACTCACTTTGAACTTTAAAGCTTTTTACTGAGATAACAGGATCTACAGTGTGAGATCAAGCTTAGAAATCACAGCTTGAAATGCCCATCCAGGGGAAGTCATGCAGAAAATGAAACATATCTGGCAGAACAAGACTATGGTTGGAGTGACAAGACAAAGTCAAGGAAAAGGGCAATGAGGAGAACCCCAGACAGGAAAAGGCTCCCTGGTGTTACTGGGAAAAAAGAGGGTAAAGATGTGGAGAAAATGAAGAGTTAAAACTCACCTACCAAGGCTGAGATTGAAGTGCATGAAAAATCCCAGCTCCCCCTTCTTCCCAGTAAAGGTCATCCTGTGTGGAAACATTTTCTTGTCTCTGCATCTCTGCTTTTATTTTGGGCTTTATCTGGGGGAATTTTGTCTAGATGTAAGTGTGTCTTTTTCAAAATGTTCAGACTCTTAGTGAAGGAAGCAAGGAAGGAAGGAAGCAAAGAAGGAAGGAGGGAGGGAGGGAGAGAGGAAGGGAGGAAGGGAGGAAGGGAGGAAGGAAGGAAGGAAGGAAGGAAGGAAGGAAGGAAGGAAGGAAGGAAGGAAGGAAGGAAGGAAGGAAGGAAGGAAGGAAGGAAGGAAGGAAGGAAGGAAGGAGGAAGGAAGGAAGGAAGGAAGGAAGGAAGGAAGGAAGGAAGGAAGGAAGGAAGGAAGGAAGGAAGGAAGGAAGGAAGGAAGGAAGGAAGGAAGGAAGGAAGGAAGGAAGGAAGGGAAAAAAAGGAAAACATGAAAAAGGAAAAGGGAAAGAAAAAGGAAAAAGGAAAAGGAAAAAGCAAAAGGGAAAAGGAAAAAGCAAAAGGGAAATGGAAAGGGAAACAGGAAAGGGAAAAAGGGAAAAAGGGAAAAAGGGAAAAAGGGAAAAAGGGAAAAAGGGAAGGGAGGGGAAGGGAAGGGAAGGGAAAGGGAAAGGGAAAGGGAAAGGGAAAGGGAAAGGGAAAGGGAAAGGGAAAGGGAAGAAAGAATCCAGACTGTGGTATTCAGGACTGGGGTTGTGCATGAAATTGTGACTAAATGCAGCTGGAATATAAGTACATAGCAGTTACTCCTGTATGACTGAGAGGGTTCAGATAGCACTAATAGGCAGGAAGCACAGTTTTCCCCTCATTTAATTCATCTTTTGAATGCATAAACCCCGACTAATATTAGAACTAAGTCTTGCTGTGCTTTTATGTAATACAAACATTGTAATGAACTTCTCCGACAAAAATTTATGGTACTTTTCAAAGCAGTTTTGATGCCTTGTTGTTTGGATACCATTTATGCTTAATAAAAAAATAAAGAAAAGATTATTAGTTTTTTTAATTTAACTAATGCAATTTTACCCCCCATATTCACACCTAATACACAAAATGGACAGAGGTGATGTCCATTTTTTCAATTGATGAATTGAACTCCATTGACTACAGCTTATTTTTGGTTTTCTTTGCAAATGAAAAACTGAAGTAATATAATTATGAAAAACATATAGCAGAAAGCCTTTGATTATTTAAAAAACATTTTTACAAATCACATTTTGGCTCTTTATAACTATTGTTAAGTAAATCCAATAAATCTGTTAATTTATATCCAATTAATCTAAAATTAATAAATCCAAAAAGGATTATTCTATGTTAATTGAGAGGAGGATAATAATGGTGGTTCTTTACTGGTCTCAAATAAATAACTTTCAGGCAACCTTTAAGTTACTGAAAGTATAGAGAAGAAAAGATTAGTTTTAAAAAAAAAAACCTTTTTTTCCTTGAAGGAGATTTTCTGCCCTTAAGTGAGGAAATTGCACTGAATAGCACTGAGTTGTTATAAAAGAGACCTTTCTGTACATCCAGCAGGACAGATAGAAACATAAGGCTTTAGGGCAGTATGAAAGCAACTAAATGATCTAAATTGTCCTTATAAGTTACTGAAGAAAAAAAAGAAAAAGCTGAGAATTATGTCTCAAAATAGAAATCTGTTTTTTCTTGCTATATGACATATTATTGTACAGCTTTCTGTCTTTCTAAAATTAATTTTGTGCTTTTCTGCAAATTTTTCACCTATATACATATTAGTTTATAAATATAATATTCGAGTATGTATTTATCTTCATGGATACTGATTTATAAATGTGAAATCTGGGTATGGATATAAAGATAAAAATGTGTTCTTTGTGAGTGTGGGAATGTACATGTCTATACACACGGACAAATAGGTGTTTTTGGGGTTTTTTTTAAAGTTTCATGAAAATATGCAAAAAACATAGCCTTGTATGAAACTTTAAAAAAATAATTTAAAATAAAATTCATCTTCCATTATTGCTTTGTCTATTTCAGTCTTCCTGGCATATGTTCCTGTCGTCTGCCTGCATTGCCACTTATAAACACTAAGACAGAGAGACAGATTCTTAAAAAAAAAAACCAAAAACCTAAGACATCTCGTTTATTTTGGTTTAATTCTTTCATTTAAAAAAATCATTAAAAATGACATTGTCCTCTAATTTTTGCTCTATGCAGCAGCTGCTATTGTCAAGCTGTTGTCTTTGTTACAGCATCTTTGTGAGAAAGAGCCTGCAAAATCCCCGTGTTCGAGGATTTTGTTTGGTTATTTGTTTTTAAATATGACAGCTATCTTTTAGTTTGAGACAGACTTTAATGGAAGCAACCTCTCTTTTTAACCCTTATTTCTCTTTCAAATGTTCCACTTGTGGAGAAGAACAGAGCCAGATTCTCAGCTGGAGAAACTGAAATAGCGTCACGTAATTTACACCAATTAAAGCTGTGGGGTTCGGAAATGATGCCAACAGTCTCTGTATGGATTATATAGAATGGTGTTCTAAAAGAGCAAAGGTTAGACTGGTAGTCAACATACAAAAAATACCTCATTTACTTTTCCTTCAGTTTAGGCCTCCTTACATGTCTTCTTGCAAGGATGGCTGTGTTTTCAACATACAGGGAAATGGATGTTTTTTAATTTGTTTTTTCAATGTCTCTTCCAAGGAATAGGGCAGAAAGTGATAAAGGAAGATTATCCAGCTAAACTGGACAGCACAGGGCTCTGAAAGGATCCCACTTTGTGTGTTCATACACAAAAGTTTTGTGAACAATATGGCAACAGCAGATATCTAATAGCAAAATTCCATGACATGAATATTTACTGGTGTTTATTCTATCTAATTTTTCTGATAGTGAACATAAATGAGTATCTGGTTTTCATAGGTTAAATATTTAATTTTATTTGGTGTTCATCTGAGCACTGGTGCACGAGGTAGCATTTTTTAAGCTTCTATATGTGTGTGACCCAAATCCCGTTGTCACATCCTCAAATTACAAAAAAGAAGGGCTGCACTTCTATGCAAGAAACAGAATGTTTGTATCTCCTTATATGCTGGTCCTGATAAATACATCACAAATATAAACTTTTTGAATTTTTAATGTGGATGTGTACTTTCCCACCTGAGATTTGAAAGGTCCCAAGAAGAATTTTCTCTTTGCATTGTAAATATACAAGTCCAAGGACATCAACATTCAGTCTCACTAACTAGAACTAAAATTAAATGGGATGAATAATATATTTCAGTCTAGGTTCTTTCAAAACTCTTTCCTTGGTCTACAGTCTAAAATTGATCTACGTACCTTTTCACTACAAAATGTGTATAGTTCTGAGAACTCCATATAAAAACCTTACAAACAACAAAACACCAAATAGTATTTTCTGAAAACATATCAGTTGCTGAAAATGGTTCTCTGCATAGTCCCACAAACAGTTTATACTGATGTCATTGGGTAGGAATACAAAAATAGTAAGAAAGATGAAAGTGGAAATTGAGCTTTGCTGGCATTTAATTTCTTAATGTACAAATTTTGGGTTGTAGGACATGCACTTCTATTGGCTGAGACTTTTCACACTTCCTTTTTATAACAACTAGATTTTCTTCAACTGGAAAACAAGGGAACTAATATGTCCGTTATATAAATTAAGGCCAAAGTGATTTTTCAGTAGTGCACTTAAAAAGAAGTTTTTCTGTAGGAAATACAAGTCAATTTCAAATATGTCCTCCATGGGATTCATCTGAAGTTTCTGCTAGAAGCTATTAAATCTGCTCACAGTGTTTTCTGAAGCACAAGGTTCTGAAGACCAGTTTCCTCCTCTTTGTAGGAAAGAGAGATTTTTAGCTGACTTGTATAACTTAATTTTCACTCTCAAATATGAGGTTAATTTTACCCTGGACATGCATTTATAAGTTCAAATCTCTCTGTACCCACAATGATAGCAGCTAAGAACACTGTAATAAGCCAAACACATCTCTGCATGTGTTATCTGTGTATGGATACACATGCTTATATCATATTTAACAAGATAGCTGAATGAGGAATCTATGTATCCCTTTATTTTTGATGTCTTGGGTCTCAATAAAAACCTAATCGTATCCATTATGTATATAGCAAATCAACTCTTATTTACAAGAACACATATATATTAATCATGTTGCATGATAGAGTGATTCCCAAGAATATAATCTTTTTATATATATAATCTGTAATGGGTAGCTCAGTTTACAGCTGATGTTTAATTAGGAGCTTGCAGTTGCAATAAACTTTTTTTTTATTGCACTCAGCCAAGGTACAGTATAATGAAATGTAAGTGACCCAAACTAAATGGAAGCACTGAAGTAGATAATGTGGCAATATATCAAGTAAAATACACTGATTCTGCAGTCAGTTCATGCCCTAATGGCAGAAAAAGGGTTTGAAAGCCACTTTAACCATAAGTAGTGTGTTTATGTATTATTCACAGTAGCAAATAATTGCAAAATGTCAACATTTCATTTTCCTCTTAAGAATTTCTTTTGATTAGTGACCTAATTAACCATTAAAAAGGGAAAAATAAGTATGTATTTTTTTATTTTTAAACCGTGAATATGAGAAGCAGGAATGTTGCTTACTAGAAAGTAATTTATGATCTCCAAATGTCACAGTCAACATTAGTAGTATTTAAGTGATCAGAAATAAAATATATAAAATGGTCCACTGTCTTTATAGTGTTATTCTGCATTATGTATGTATGTATTTATTATTGTTGAAGACATTTCTTATTAACATGAGATAAGAAATGCAAATATTTCAATAATTGCCTGATTAATTTATTCTCTTTTTTCCTTTTTTTTTTTTTAATTTATTTTTATTTTTTTTTCTTTTTCTTTTGCATCTCCCAGAAATTCTGCAAACTGCATGGAAGAAATAGTAGAGAAAAAGTAGCCATGATCTACCTATATCAGTGTCACACGTTCTCAGGTATCACAGCCCCCATGCCCAGCTTCCTATTTCACACTGCTATTACAATATACACAATGAAGCAAGGCTGGATTTAGGACCTAGTTCTTTCACCAAATGATAAATGGGGACAAAGAATTACAGATGTTCACTAGTTTCTTTAATATGATTATCAGCTACCTGCAGGTGGCTCTCCTTAATTTAACATGTTAGTAGACATTTTTATTATTGTCATTATTCTTCCCATGTTTGTGTAACAGTCCCTAAGAGGGTATGCTTTGGACTACGACTGCCCTGTTCTAGATTTCATGCAAATACAGAACCCTCAAAGATGTTCCCTGCTGCGGAGCATCCACAAAATGAGACCAAACTCACTCAACAGGGAAAATGACAGAGAGATTAGAGACTTTATCTATGAAATATATCTTTATCTAGCTGCCGAACATGATGCCCACATATATAAACCCTCACAATCTCTTGTGAGGTGTTTAAATTTCTTAAGAACTAATGAAATTGATTGATGACCCAGACTCCATCTCTGAGTATGGGCAGCATTATACTAAGTATGAAGAGTTCTGCATTCAAACTTGTGAAGATTCCCACTTCTCACCATTTATGCCTGTTCTGAAAGAAAATCTTGTATCACAGCTATTAGCATACACCTTCCACAATGCACTGCTGACAGATTACATGTTCTTATTAGATAATTTCCTGACATGTATGGTCCTGAGAGGCAGAACTCTGTTCTGTTAAACCACAGAGAATTATTTCATCCCGATGTTCCATTTTTCCTGAGTGAGTACCCCTTGTTTTGTCATGTAGCTTTTAGGTCGCTGTTTAACTGACATTTCAAAAACTGTACTATAAGCAGAATATCCAAAACAGACTGGGTGGAGAAAAGTCTTTAAAGAGTTAGTGCTTAGAGCTTGAAATACGCGTGAACTCAGCTGAGTGTCTGATCAATTTTCTCATTTCCAACCCTCCCTTTTTTTGGTGCACATTTCTTTGCTCGGCCATAATGAAATTGTCTGGCTATCCAATTCAAGCTGGAGTTTCCACTGAATTCAATAGGTTTCATATCAAGAATCTTGATATGAGAGTCTTGTTCAACATAATTTAAGAAGTCCATGAATCAACCAAAACCTAAAATATTTTCTCCTGCTGATATTTTTTTCAGGGTTAGAGATGAAAATCCAGACACTTGTTTATTCGTGATTTAGTTCATAGGAATCCACTGTTTGTGGGTTGTGGTCTTTTAGGAAGTTCACACTTGAGATTTCTGGTAGGGTTCACCATATGCCAAATATGCAGCAAAAATAGCACCCCTTCTGCCATTATGAAAACGTTGTTGTGTGGAGAAGTCAGTGCACTCTGGGCTTGTTCATGCACATAAGATAAAAAATAAATGACTTTCAGTCTGGAAACGTAAAATAAACAACATTTCATCTTACCATATTTAGCTTTTGATTAAAATATAAAACCAGAGAAAAAAATAGTGAACCAAACCTCTAAAGGTAAACTTACTGGTTTCCCATGTCCCCACAATAAAGGAGAAACAGAGAAAATTAAAATGAGCTTATACAAGAGGAACTTAAAAACATTTTCACTTCATACTTATTGACTCCTGGAGAGTTCAAATAACCATTCACAGCCCCTGCTCTGAACCGTAGTTGAAACAAATATGCATATCTGTTCTGGGTCTGCCTGGGATAGAGTTCATTTTCTGTCTATTCATTTCATGGCTGAGCACCTGCTTGCCCATGGGAAGTAGTGGATGGATTCCTTGTTTTGTTTGCTTGTGTGTGCTGCTTTTGTTTTACCTGTTAAACTGTCTTTATTTCCACCCACAAGACTCCTCACTTTCAGTTTTCTGATTCTGTCCCCCAAGCCCTTCACAGCGGTAGTGAGAGTGGCTGTGTGGGACAAGGTTGTCACCTGGGGTTAAACCACCACAACATCCATCTGAATTTTATGACTAAAGTTTAATTTGTTACAGCATATTGCTGCACTAACTGACCATTAGTGAAAGGAACACGTTGCTGAAGAGGTAAAGAACATCAGTTTAAACCTTATTACTCAGGTCTATGTCAATGCATAAACCTTGTTTTTGCTGCAGGATGTGAAGGAGTAAATGGTGATTTACTGTGACTCATTTAATAAAACAAGCCAACCTAACTTGAACATGTGCTTGCATACACAGCTATTAAGGAATTGATCATCTAAACATGGTTTTTAGATGTTTAAACAAAAAAAAAAATCTTGGATTGTAAGATAACTGAATATTTCAACAGTTTGTTCTTCATCTAGGGCAAATGGGGAGGAATAAGTGTAAAAGAATCTTATCTAAATTACTCAAATCTCATCAGTAACTTCTATATTAAATAACTATTGAAAGACATAACTTTGCAATAAGGGAATGTCATTGAGTTCCTTAGTTCATTTCGGTCAATGAATTCCTATTCAAATAATGTACATGTTATTATCAAAAGTCCAGTTCACATAAAAGAATTTCTTATTGTTTTTAGGTAAGTTTTCTTCCTGGAGTGCACCAGGGAAAAAGAAGAAATTCTTAATGAAAGAATCATAGAATAATTTATATTGCAAAAGAACTTCATCAAAAGATCATCAAGCCCCAACATAAAACTAATACTGCCAAGCCCACCACCAAATCTCACCCCTAAGCACCACGTCTTCACATTTCGGGTACCTCCAAGATTGTGATTGCACCACTTTCCTGGGAAGCTTGTTCCAAAGTTAAATAAACCTTTTGGTGAAAAAGTTATTCCTAAAATCCAATCTAACCTTCCCTGGTACAACTTGAGGCTAGTTCCCATCATCCTATTATTTGTTATTTGGAAGAAGAATCTGAATCCCATCTTGCTACAATCTCCTTTCAGGGAGTTGTGGAGAGCAAAAAGGTTGCTCCTGAGCCTCTTTTTCTCCAGGCTAAACACCCCCAGCTCCCTCAGCTGTTCCTCATCAGACTTGTGCTCCAGAACCTTCACCAGCTTCATTACTCTTCTTTGTAAACACTCCATGCCCTCAATGTATTGAGTAGCAGACATTTAAAGAGAAAAAAAATTTATGTCTAAAGATAAGCAAAGTGCAATGCCATGTAAAATTTATTTTCAAACGTGTACACACACCCACATCTACCTCTACATTTGCTACCCTAAAAACATTTTCCCTTTCCTGTGCCATAATGCGGTGTCTCCTGAATTTTAGGAATGTTTCTATGCCTAAAGGACCTTGGAAACTGAATCACTGACAAGGTTTGCCCTGAAATACTTGTGAAGTGCGAGAGGGGGAAGAAAATGATGCATAGATTGTATCTGCAGAACAATAACAGCTGTTTATTTATTTTAATGAAACATTTGTCCTGCACCAGCACAGGCTTCCCACAGGATCATAGACTTCATTTTACATCCCCCTGCTCCAGCGTGGGGTACTCCAGGGACTGGAAGTGAATCTCTGCTCTCCTCTGGATCTCTCTGGGATGCAGGGGCACAGCTGCCTTACAGATTCCCCTCTCTGCCTTTTTTCACCTTTTTTTCACCCCAGAGGTGCCTCCATGGTGGTGATGGGCTTGGCCTTGGCCAGCATCGGGTCTGCCTTGGAGCTGACTGACATCAGCTGCATCAGACATGGGGGAAGCTTCTTGTAGCTCCTCCCAGAAGTCACCCCTGCAGTCACACACTGCTCCCTACACTTGACACACAAACTTCATTCAGGCATGCACATATGAATAAAGCTTAGGACATAAGCCAGATATAGGATAATGTAAGGATATAACCCAGCATAGACAACTCTCTGGATCAAGGACAGCAGACATGCTCTCAAATGAGAGGGTAAACTGCACCCTATTTAAAATGCAAAGTTCCGGTTTGTCTCCCTCCTTACTGAAAAAAAAATTCTATGTGTGTCAGGCATGAACAAACTTGACAATTTGGAGGGAGTCCTAGGAAATAATAAGGGCAGAAAAAACATGTTTTTACCTGAGTTTGGAAGGGAAAGACTGGGAAAAGGGTGATAGGAAATAATGTCTTAAAGTGAAGAGAGATTAAGATTAAGATTGTGATATCCAGAGTGGTAAAACAGATGCAAACAGCAGCTTTTAGTACATTTTTGTTGAAATAGAGGGTTTGACAGAAACCAGAACGTTTCATGAAAGCTTCTTGATTTTTAGATGTCTTTTGATGGAAAAGTCTGTGAGGTTCAAGTTAGCTAGCTACATCTAATGAGAGAAAGAGAGAGAATGAGAAAGAGAAAGTAAGGGTTATAAAGACCTAGAAATATTTGCAAGATTTTTATTTTTTGTTTATGAAAACACAGAAACCTCAGAAATTTGTTGTTTGTTGCAAATATGTACTGTAGTCTTTCTACAGACTTTAGCTCACTTTGAGAAGCAAAGACCTGTTTCTCTCTCTTAATATACAAACTAAATTTTGCCCTCCCCCCACCACCTACTTTTGTATACTTATTTTAGATAGTTCATTGATGGAATGTTCAAAAGGGTCTCTGAATGGAAATCAGGCCTCGCTTCCGATCTGCCATAGATTCATAGGTCTAATGGCCAGACAAGACCATTCTGATTTTTGAGCCTGACCTCATGCAAAACACTGCCATAGGTTTTCCTTGAATCAATTACAGATGCAAACCCAGCAGCTTTGCTTGAATGAGAGGATTATCTTCAGAAAAAAAAAAACCAAAACTGATTTTTATATTCAACTCTCAAAATATGCAGAGATTTTATTTTGTTAAGTAGCTTTTTCCCAACATATTTTTTTGTCTGAATAAAAAAAAAAAAAAGAGTCTTTTTAATGTTGAAATATTCAACACGTTTCAACTGTGCTGTACTTAGATTGCTAATTCATCCCACCCAAGACTTCTGAAATGTATGAGACAACACAATATAGATCATTAGTAAAAGAACCATAAGTGGTTACTTCTCGAAAGCTCCACTTCTTTACAGTTCTGTTACACTGGGAGATGCCTATAGAGAACAAAGCTTTCCAAAATTTCTCTGTAACACTGTTAAGACAATGGGCCTCTACAGTAAACCTGAGCTGTCAGCCAGGAACCAGTGGACCATTTCAAGTGCTTTGCTTCCATTCTGCCTCTGCTGCTCAAAAATGCACACTGTCAAGCAGTCCTGTGTGCTCCCAGCACACAGAGACACGAGAAGAAAGGTTATATGCTTAGTCACAGGATGGAAGGAAAGTAATATACCCTGCTGATCACTCCACTGGAACTGCTCAGAGCCTGTAATTTCAGCACTTGAGTTCTACAAAAGGCTAATTTACAAACTTTGGCCAGCCAGAAATGTTTCTAAATTAATTATCCTCAGTTTCTGAGGACTTGACTGGAAGGGGGAAATTCCAAAAGAGGACCTCAGTCACTGAACCAAGGGTTTCAGAGGCAAATGCTGTAAATTATCAACATGTACTCAAAATGAGATAGATCCTCAATTTACTGTTTAACCACTTCAGTCTGAGAGAAGCGACAGGGAAATTCTCATTCCAGAAATTTGCTCAGGATATTTGGAAGGCTGAAGACGTGGACAAGAACTTGCAGCAGCTGTCTTTAAGTGGAACAGAAATAGGAAGAGAAAGAAATGCCTGTTTAATGCCCTGCTCAGACAGGTTAGTCAAGGAATAGTCTAAGCCCAGGCCTTTTGGAGTGCTATTTGCTAATGTTCAGGAACAAATAGTGACAGGGTTTCAGAAATGCCTTTTCTTTGACCTTATGTAAAGCCAATTTGCTAAGGTGAGTAGTTCTTTTGGTATTTATTAGTGCTTCTTTTATTTCAATTTTATGCTGTGTAGAAAGCAAATGACAGTACAAGTGAGTCAGAGCTGTTCAGGTGGAAAAGCAATGAAGGAAGGAAAAGAGGAAAAAAACCACCCAGGTAGAGGTATCATAAAAGACAGGATTTGGTCTTTCTTTCTCAGTCATTGTTTTTTCTGAAGGTCATAATTCCTGTGTCAACTTACAAGTCCTTTGACATATGAAGAGGGAGAGCAAGACAAAACTTTTATGAAGTTTAAAATAACAGACATTTCCTCTGATGGAGGACACCTTTGACTCTAAACAAGGACAAACTTTCAAGGTAGAGACAACTTCAGAGTTGGATAAGGTTGTTCACGGTCATATCCAGTCACATTTTGAATATCTCTGAAGATGGAGATTCTATGGCTTCTCTTGACAACCTCTTCCAGTGTTGAGGTAACTCCTTGATTTAAACATTTCTAGTGATGAAAAATCCAACATAACCCTTGACATGTCATTCCCACACATTGCTCATTACATTTCCTGTTAAACCTTAGTATTATTTATAGCTCAAATATCTCCAGCTCCAACTTACACACACTCAATCTTATTTTTATTTTGTCTGCTAAACTCTTTTATTCAAATTCTTTTTCTTACATTTATAAGAAACATATTTATAACCTATGCTCATGTCACCCCTATTTATAAGCTGAATAGATCAGGTACCTTGAATGCCTCAAGACGAGACATATTTAATCCATTTGTCATCTGTAAATCTTCTCTCTGAAACCTATCTTGGTTTTGCACATTGTTTAAAAGTTGGTCATGAAAAGTGGATACACTATTCGAGCAAGAATTGTAACTATTTTGAATAAAGTAATAATATGGCTACCCAGCTTTTTTAGCTTTTAAGCCAAGAGCTTCTTAATTCCAGTTTTAGAGTCCAGACGCAATTTTCAGGGGCTGAACCTGCTCGATGACAAATACCAACAAAAAGGGCTGATCAATTCCCTAGACTCATTCTATGTACATTGTACTTTTCAAGAACACATTTGACTTTTTATGCAGTAGGGGGTACTTGTCATTGCATTTTGCAATCTGGCTTTCAATATGATGGATCAAAAATTCATACAAGGTCACTATAACAACAACAACAATAATAAATTTCATCGATGTATAAATCAGGGACCTCTGTGGTGAAGTAGTGACATTCAATACACAGAGAAGCGATTTCAGAAACATTCTCTAAATTTCATAAGCTTGTGATTAGAGCAAGGGACCTGGAATATTCCTTTGAGATTCCAGGGGAAAGACTGGCACAACAAACTGCAATCAAGTCAGTGGTTACTCTTTTAACACATATGCAGGCAACTTTCTGAACAAAATTCACTGATGTTCACAGTAATTTCTGGGGGCTGATTTATAACCTCAAACTGAATTAAGCACAACTGACAAGCCTGATAGTAACCCGGGGCTAGTAGCAACAAAAAGATGCTAAACATGGTTCTTCAGCCATGTCCTTTGGATCTGTGGCCTGAAAATGCAAGGATGTGCCAGTAGTTCCCTGTGCCAGGCAAGCAAATATTCACTATTTCCAGGATCTGGGATATTTTCTACATATATTTACAGGGGATATACTGTACCATGTTCACAGGTCAGGCCATTTAGTGATTGATTTAGTATTCCCAAGTATTCCTGTACCAGGCCAGGATCAGAGAGACCTTCTAGCTTGAATCTCATCTGAAAACTATTCACAGTTGCCTCTGAATTAAAACATTATTTGGAGAAAAAAGAAGGGTGCCTAACAGATTAAAATCTTTACTGTCAGGAAACCAAGACCCTGAATGGGTGTTTGAAAAGCAAACATGTATTCTGAATATTTTTCCCAAGCCTCATCTGAGATATTGAAGAGTCAAATTTTCTTTACTGCTGCTTGTGTTCACTTCTTATAAACTCCACCAGAAGCCTGGAGAGCCCAGCAGCGCAGAAAATTGAGCCTCAACCAGGCTCTGAAGAACTGACGCAATCAGGCCACTAGCTCCCTTTTAAACAAGGCTTAGCAATGACCCATAAAAGGAGATCCCTTGTCTTTGAAATACAGCCTCAGCAAATTCTCTGTCAATTAAAATGTATTAAAAGAAAAATGATGTTAAAAAAAAAAAAAAAAGTGTGGCTTATATTTTTTTTTCCCCTCCAGAATGACGGTGGCATACAAAGAAAACTTTTATAATTTGGAATGCTTAACCCTGATTCCTTATACCCTACCCTGAAACATACACACACTCGAATTTAATTGGGTTCCAGACAGTTCAATACAGCAGATAAATTTCTTCTTGCAAAGTATTGCTTGCTGATGTTTTTTTTTAGTAGCAAAGCAGTGAGAAAGTTTATGTACAGAAAGTTAAGGGGAATGTGACTGTTGGACACAATAAAAGCTCAGTTTAGTTCATACACTCTTTTACACAGGTTGCTATTTATTTGAAAAGCTTCTGGCATTCTGTAGACAATAAGAAGGTCATAAAATCCCTTCCTTTCTGAAAACCATCCAGTTTAAAACTTTCTATATGAGAGAAGCAAAAATCTTCCACAGCTCTACCTAATCTTCCCCAGAGGACAAATGTATTGTTATTTCAAACCTATTAGTGGGCACTTTCAGTGGAGCTGGGGAGTGCTGGGAGACAGTCAGCCTGACTACACATAGCCTCTTTCTTCAGCCAAAATAAACTCTCGTGACCCTGAGGACATCCCACAGTGGACAGAGCATGAAAGGGGGCTGATATAATCCAATCTCTGTTACTGAGCAGCTCGTACAGATTTATGTATTTTTGAATCCTGAGAACTACCAACATTTCTGGAATTGGAGTTTAGCATACGGCTACAGAAATCTGCAACAGCAGATGTGTTAATAAATTGTTTTAAATCTTGACATATGTGTCTAGATTTATTTTCTACTAAGCAGTTCAACAGATTTCCATGAGTTAATCTATTGTTCAGCATACTGGAGAGTAATTTCGTATAGTGTATTATATATTCCATACCTAATGCTAAGAGGTGAATCTAAATCACAAACTTCCAGGGAATCTATAGATGAAGCCCATAGTTGTTTGGATTTTTTCGTTTGTTTGTTTGGTTGGTTGGTTTTTTGGGTTTTTTCTCAGAAGAGTCTAGTTTTGGTCAGTTAGACTGATTTGTAGACACACTAAAACAAAAAGTCAGCACAACTCTGCATATATCTGTATGTTGAACTAGGAGTCTCCCTATAACAAGTCCTCTCATTTTTGATGCTGCTAGTTCTTGGTAGCTCAGGCATAGCTTAATTCACTCCAGCAGAGTTATATTCTCTTATGCAAGCAGCAAATTTGGTCCACCAGCTGCAAGATCAGCTGTAATGTATCAGCATCCTTTATCTAAAAGATTTGTTGGCTGGATGTTTATGCTGGGAAAAAAAAATAATTAGAAAAGATGTCTATATGATTAATCTTTAGTTCATTTTATGAAATGAGGCAAATTATCAATCATTTTAATTTGAAAATAAACAAATATTGAGTATCTTTTCTTGTAAAGGTGTTATTTTTCAGTGAGAATTGCTGAGCATGAAGTATTAAATATTATATTGAAGTTCCATAGCCTATCACACTTTCAAAATAGATGATCTTAGTGGAAACAACCCTTAAAATATGTGAATCTATGAATTCATTAGGTAATTTTGCATCAAACACATATACAGTTACCATCACTTCTGATTTATCATCAGTTGTTGGGGCTTTGTTCTTTGTTTATTTAAAAGCTTGTGGAATCATGACAACCCCTGAAAAGCTCAGCCTACACAAAAAAAAAAAAAAAAAATTGTTCTAGAATAAAAGTTGAGAAAATGGGGCAAATCTATACATATATTTCACAAGCTCAGGAGCCACACACACCAAAAATGTTACCCATAGCTGCCCATGGCAGAGAGTGGTTACTAACAAGGTCTTTGTAAAAGTGAATATTTCTCAGAAAGGGCAGCATTTTGAGTCCAGCACTCCATCTATCTGCGTATTCATATGAAGTCAATGAGACTTTAGCACCTTTTTGCAACATTAAAACCTTTTATCAGACTTGCTTGGCAGGTTATCAGGCAAGAGAAGAGGCAAGAAACCAGTAGAACAGAATTACTCACACTTCTTTACTGTAGGAAAAAAAAAGCAACCTGGAGAGTGCCAATTCTCTGACAGAATTTTCAGAATTATTCATAATTTTGCAAAGACACAATTTTTGAGGAGTGAACATAAATAACATTACCAAGATCACAGTCGACATTGCTGTTTGCACACCACTTTTTTTTTTTCTTTTCTCCCCAAGGGTACTCTGCCTTGATTGTGTTACACATAGTTTTGTAAAAAAACCCTGTAAAACCTAACAGAGCGTGATAAATTTGCTACAGGATTTTCAAAGCCAATATATATTGCAAGGATGCAATTTTCTGCAAAATTCTGTATAATAGCTTAACAATTCCATAGAAAGATGTCCTTCTTTACTGCATTATGCTGTTTCTCAGAATATCTTTTATATAACTCTACACTTGTCCTTCTTTTAAATCCTGTTGTGCCAGAACAAAATAAAAGAAGATTACATTTATATGCCATCTTACATCTGGATAAGTCAAAAATCATGTTAGGAGGTACCTAGCACCATGAATGTAACCATATCTGGTGTGAAGGTTGTGCAGGATCATCTTGTATGAAAGTGCACAAATAAATACCCTGTACATGTCAATGAACAGAGGCAGCTTTAGATAAAGAAGATTATTTTAGCACTGCATTTGGCAAGATGTCCTTCAGGATCTATGGAAGCCAAAACAAGAAAGAATGAGTTAGAAAAACACCGTTCAGGAACTATTTGGGTGTGATGGATTCTGCTCTGGGGTAGGACAGAGAGTAGATGACTTGGTGCAATTGTTTGCTGCTTCAGTTTTGTGGAGTAATTGAATATGGAACAGGGGACAAATTTGCAAAGTATTATGGCCAGGACAGATTTGCAGTGAAAAGACTGTCTACACTACTGTTTAGCCACGACAAAAGACAGGTTCCATGTGTGTTCTGGAATGGTCTGGACTGGCTTTGATCTTGAAACAAGAACTTATCAGGCTGTGCCTGTACCAGCATTTAACTTGATATAAGCACTGCACTGTTGAAATTAATTTTTTATCATCCTCATCTCTAGTTTGGTGTCACCAAGCAGTTCAGAGCACATGGATGGGATTTCTTTAGGGGGAAAACAAAACAAAACAAAACAAAACAAAACAAAAAAACCCCCCAAGAATATGCAGAACTTATGTGCATCAACTTTAACAGTAGTTCAATCCACAGGATACAACTGGTCCTGGAGTGATGAAATTGCTCATATTGCATATGGCCATATGGTCACCCACACCAACTGTTTTTCCTTGGAGATATACTCCTATTGCACTACTTTTAATGTAAATAGAGCTTCTGAAAAGTTTCTGTATAGTCTAATGGCCTTTTGATGCAAGGAGGATAGAGTTGAAATGCAATAGATCCTCAGTCAGGATAATAGGCCTGTTCTTCTGGACTGAAAATGAGTGCAATGCAGTGATCTAGGACCTCGGAGAAAGCAGAATGTGACTACATAAATTGCATTTATTTCCTTGGCCTTGGCAGAGGCTGATCTGCAAGATATTTGTATTTCAACCTCCAAACAAGTATTAAAGAAAAAAGACTCATTATTAATGATGTAACCTACTAGTCAGAATTCAAAGTAATTGTATTCCTTTTAGAATAAGCATATTTTAATTACAGAAAATTTGAATTAATGCTATATATTTTTGCAAGGAATTTTATTAGACATGTTGCACAGCTTTTAAAACAACACAAAATAAATATTGCTATGCTACAGTATTTTTCCTAACTCTGCAGAATCTTAATGAATCATTAAATTTTGTGATAACTGATCAGTGGTTGGCAATTATGACTTCTTTTTCCTATTTTTTTTAATTATGATTACTTTTTCTAGCATTAGTCTTTCAAAAATCTCAATGAACTACCTGTCACTGGTATTGAATAAATTATAGAAATTATCCAATATGAAACTATATTATCAGTGGTTATCTGTGGTTCTATCTTGGTCACACATTGTTAAACAATGCTAAATCACTGCCTGATGTGAATTTAAGCAGAGATCTAATTCTTAAACTACTAGTTTCCCTTCCCTTCCCTTCCCTTCCCTTCCCTTCCCTTCCCTTCCCTTCCCTTCCCTTCCCTTCCCTTCCCTTCCCTTCCCTTCCCTTCCCTTCCCTTCCCTTCCCTTCCCTTCCCTTCCCTTCCCTTCCCTTCCCTTCCCTTCCTTTCTTTTTTTCTTTTTATTTTTCCTTTCTTCTTCTGTCTTCTTCTCTTTTTTACTTTTCTAATCTTTTTTTTTTCCTTTTTCTTTTTTTTCTTTTTTTTAAATTTCTTTATCAAACACACCTGTGAGGGTCTGCTCATTGCAGCTGGACTATACCCTTCCCAGATAAAGCCCTTACATCAGTGTCTGTGTCTGGTGCTGCCAATTTCAGAGGCAGGAGAGACTTTACAGGCCCAGCCCCAGCTTATTTCTTCTTTTCTCCTGCTTTTCTCAAGCTGTGGTACATAGGGGAGTTTCAGCTAATAAAGTTTATTATATTTTCAGCATTTTACTGCCCCAGCAGCAGGGCAGCATCTCCCTGTGTCATGAGCTGTACAAATCTCCTACAATCTGAGTACAAATTAACCTGGTTGTTCCCTGACCTTATTGTTGTTCTAAAGCCAGACTAGGAACAAACAAAAGAGGTGAAAAAGTCTTGATTAGATCATTTCTGTTTGAGAGGATCCAAACTTTCACATGTATTACATATAAGGTAGATTCAGACTGGCTCTTGCAGAGGAGTTCAAGCCATAAACTAAAGGGAAAATGCATATCAAGACTGGGAAGATAAAGTAAATACTGCCAGCAGGAACATTTGCCCAAGCCACAAGAAATTTCATGGCTCACCACTTTAAAGTTGTACTCAATCTCTTGGTTATGAACGATTGAGTGTAATGGCTCTTACCATGTAGTGGTGGGTGAAGGGTCTTTGGCATTTTAGCCAAATATTTCTGCCATACTTTTGTGATCCGCCTGCCAATATCCTCTTTGAGAGAAAGAAATACTGAGACCTAACCAAAACAGTGTTGCACAACTTGCCAGATATTTTTTCTAACAAAATCAAGCTGAGAATGCAAACAAAAGCCTCCACACTGGTTGGGTTTCCTGGGCTGTTGTTTTTCAGGGTTTTTTTTTTTTAGGTTTTCTTTATGTATTTTTTAAGTCCTCCTGAAAGGGAGTGATAGCTTAGTCATACACGGTAGGCAGCTGAGCATTCTAAAGATAGGAAATGCAATCGTTGTTCAAATATATATTAGTTACCTTTCCATCTCTGACAAAAAAATTGTAATATTACATTAATTCAGATATCTGAAAAGAAACCATAATATATAAGCTTCCCAAAACAGCTAAGCGTAGACTCTGACTATATTTTCCAGGATGTTCAGATTCATTCACAGTGGGAAGAAAAGGAGGAACAAAGAAGTTGCAATTTTGTTCTATTAGGACCCACATTGAGAGTTTGAGCTTTTGAA
This sequence comes from Monarcha castaneiventris obscurior, assembly GCA_026261815.1. Lineage (NCBI taxonomy): Eukaryota > Metazoa > Chordata > Aves > Passeriformes > Monarchidae > Monarcha > Monarcha castaneiventris. The sequence continues at coordinate 25,825,739 of JAMPIT010000893.1, read as the reverse complement.
CTTTCATAGCTAAAACCAGACACTTATATGAAACATTAGGTACTTTCATTTTTATATAGCTTTGTGACAATAGATATGGGCTTACCCTGCCTTATGTTACTTGTCTAGAAAGCAGTTACATGCCCTAAGCCAGTTCACTGGCTTCTCTCTACAGGCAGTGAAAAAAGAAAAATACTTTCAGAAGGGGGTACTTCTCATCAGAATTTGAGTGACTAAGTTAACATAAAAATCATCTTCTGGAAGTAGCTTCTCTTTTCAACAAAGACAACTTACAGAATCTTAGTGAAAAAAACCTATGCCAGGTTTAAAGCTGAGGCAGAGAAATCGTACTCTTTTCAAGTGTATTTTAATAACTTTTAAAAATACAGCTTTTTCAAAATATTATTATTTATTTGATATTAATTAATAAGTTTGGAAATTAGTGAAATACTAAAATAAAATATTTCCCTAGCTCTAGCTCTTTCTTCATAATATTTATACAGCAGAAGGAAAGCAGGGAGAATGCAGAACAGCCCACATGTTTTGACAGATGAAGTCTGTCCCTAATATGAAAACTCCTACTAATGCACTACAGTTATTGTAGTAAAAGAAGATCTCCATGTCAGGATTACGGACTGGAATAAGTGATAAGTAATGCAGATACATGAAGTAAAAAAATGGATCCTGTCCCAGGGAATTAAAAAATTATCAACAGACATCCATTTAGACATTAAAAAGAAAGCTGAAGTTGACTTTGATTGACACTGTATGTGTATGATAGATGGATACCACCTTTGCAAGGATCAGATGGATGTAATACAACCAGATGTAGCAAATAGACAGATACAGCTATTAGGAAGGACCAAGAGGTACAGATAGACAACTAATTAAAGTAGATGGACAGCCAGATAGTTAAAAGAAGAATAAGGTTGTGACAAACAGACAGGTAGCTTGAAGGGACTTGGGCATTACGCTTTACATCACCAGTTTATCTTTATCTGTCAAGTAGCATCCCATCTTTAAAGAAAGGACAGCTGTTCCCCTTTTGTTCAGCACAGTTCATCTAGCCCTTTATACAAATCTTGAATCAAACCTTCATGCTCAGCTCTGAAAAAATTACTGCAAGGATGACTTTGGCCCAGTTATGTGGTGTTCAAAATCAGAACGTTCCGTTTTGCTTGAGCATGACACCAGGTGAGCCCTAGAGATGATGATGGGGAAGGACAAACAAGACAGCACACAGTGAACCCCTCTAGCAGAAGTTGTTCAATTAAGTATTCATTTCACAGTAATATTTTTTTCTTTAAATAAATCTGAGGCATCTTTATACCTTTAAGCTCAATAGTTTTCTGCATTAGCTTGATATGCATATCAAAATATGCACTATTTCTTAAATTGGTAGACAGGGCAGGTTTGCCATTAACATTTATGCATTTAAGTTTCATAGTCATGTGTTTGGAATACATTTCTCCTTCAAAGATTTGTACGGCTTTCAGCTTGTAATTTATTGCTGGGTATATTAGGTACACTGAGTCCTTCTGATTCACAGCTTTCTAATCGGCTATTTAGAGTTTACACCAAGCAGAAAATCAATGTATTCAATATGTAGTAGCTCTCTCGTTAACTCTAGTCATTTGCTTAAAGAGTAATGTTGAGCTGATAATTGAAATATGGTCTAAATCATGCATTTTAATTTAAAATAAAAAATCCTTGAAATATTATTAATTTAATCCTTTTTTTTCTCCCTCTCCTCTTCCCCCCCCTCTAAAGGACACATTTATTTCAGTCCCTGCTTTGGGATCCTAAATCCATGGCTGACTAGGATTTTAGAATAATAACATTTTTTATTTCATACAGCATCCTACAGAAAACTTGAAGCACTTTGTAAATATTCTGCTGAAAAACTGCCACTTCTGGGGTATGAAATATAGCATTTAAGAGCATCCAGGAACATCTTACAGCATTTCAGCCCCAGATATAAACAATATTTGATCCAAGGGAAGAATAGAGTTTATAAAAGGCTGATTGTACAAAAATTTGGCTATGTTTCCAGGGGGTGACACAGGTATTTTATTTGTTGGTCGATTGGGATATTTTTGTACGGTTGCTTTGGTTTGGGATTTTTTTTTTTAATGACCTTAACAAAAGAAAGGAAAGAGAGGGAGAGGGAGAGAGAGGGAGAGGGAGAGGGAGAGAGGGAGAGGGAGAGGGAGAGGGAGAGGGAGAGAGGGAGAGGGAGAGGGAGAAGGGAGAGGGAGAGGGAGAGGGAGAGGGAGAGGGAGAGAGGGAGAGGTGGAGGGGGAGAGGGAAAGGTGTGGGAAGGTTTGGGGAAGGAAGGTTTGGGAAGGTTTGGGAAGGTTTGGGAAGGGAAGGTTTGGGAAGGTTATGGGAAGGTTTGGGAAGGGAAGGAAGGTTTGGGAAGGAAGGTATGGGAAGGGGAAGGGAAGGGAAGGGAAGGGAAGGGAAGGGAAGGGAAGGGAAGGGAAGGGAAGGGAAGGGAAGGGAAGGGAAGGGAAGGGAAGGGAAGGGAAGGGAAGGGAAGGGAAGGGAAGGGAAGGGAAGGGAGGGAAGGGAAGGGAAGGGAAGGGAAGGGAAGGGAAGGGAAGGGAAGGGAAGGGAAGGGAAGGGAAGGGAAGGGAAGGGAAGAAATATTAAAACATCTAATATGTTCAGATTGCTTCTATTTGTCTTAAGTTATTATTATTTAAATATTTACATCCATATATTGAGCTCTTGACTAAGGAGTACAGTCAAACTGCAGGACTGGGTTCTGATGTGATGATACAAACTAGTGCATTTTCTTTGAAGTTAAACGAACAATACTGTTTTGCAGAAAATCAGCAGGAGAAATTGTTTTGTTCAGGCTTGTTGCCTCAAGTTATGCAGATAAACAGTTCATTTTAGATGCTAAAAACATGGATTTGGGAACCAAATTAAAAGGTAAAAGTGTAGTTACAGATAGCCACATTAAAAAATAGGGTTTATATTTAGTTAGATAATAAAAGAAAACAGATATGTAGAAATAGGTAGGCATTTGTATGCATTCCACTATATTTTTATTTTTTGCTATCTAGCAACAATTTGCTCTTATCTCTGAGGGTACATGTGAGATTACAGTTTGATTGTACAATGGTTGCTGTATTAACTGGAACAGGCACATCTTCCAGTTCCCCTGTAATTCACTGTTACACAAATGCTCCAGAGCATCCAGAGTATAACAGCTCAGAAAAGAAGTATTTATTTTTATTTATTAATTTATTATGTTTTCTTATTTGGAGAGTTTTTTCTGAAAGTTAGTATTTTTGTGTGAGCAAGTTTTTGAAAGGTTGACTGAACATAAGTATTTTATTTTTCTTTTAGGTATTTGTTTTTATTTTCTGAAAATCAAAGTAAATAGGTATTCTTAGAAATTAAAATATTGTGTTAAAAATAATATGATAAAATGATAAAAAATAATGTCACAAAAGCCCATTTTTCTTTTCCTTAAGGGGAATCTTTTTCTCTTCTCCTAGCATGTTTCTAACTGCAACAGAAATGTGCTAATATTTCCCAGTTAGATACCACCTTAAGACTCCACTTAGATATTACCTGTGCCTGAGGATTAGTTCCGATCAATATTTCACATTCTATAAATACACACTATTTTTAGATTTATTTCACCAGTTTTCCGGACTGTTATTTTCCCTGTCCTTTCCCACTTTTTCCCTGAGAAATGACACACATCTCACAGCAATATTGCCAGCGGAAAGACCACTCCACTGCCTCCTCCTCCTCTGTTCTCACTGCCTCCCAGACTCACAGCCTTTTGCCTTCTCTTCTTGCAAAGAGCATCCTGAACTCCAGAAACTGAGCTTTCCCTCGTGCCTCTGAGGTCCTGACACCCAATCTGCATAGCTCTTATCTGTCCTGCACAGAAGGAGGGAGGAAGAGATGTGAGAGACTATTTGTTGCAGTTCAAAGTCACGTTTCTTTTATGTTTTGTTTTTCTCTCTCCCCCCACTCCCCTTTTTTTTTTTTTTTTTTTTTAATTCTCTTTCCCTCACCCCAAGATAAATAGAGGTAGAAAGGACAAGCGGTTTTGATTAGCATTTAAAATGTTGTCAATTTTTAATGAAAGTGTAACCTCCAACCATCAACTTTGCACAAACTGGAGACAAGGTTGCAAAATGAATGCTAATATCCTTGGCAGTCTTGGACTGGATTGCCCTTCTGTGAACTTCCCTTGTTGTTAATTTGTTATGTCAGCCCATATTAGCAGTTTTCAGAAGCCTAAACTGGAAAGAGTATCAGCCTTAAGGAGCCAGAGTACATAAGAGTTTGCTGTTACTGATATTATTATTTAGTTACACACAAAGCTTTGAGGTCTGGGTCCTTCAGCACTGTACATCCGGCAGACTTAAATCTTGCCAGATGGTGTTTCCCCAAAGGGGCTTATCATTTATGTGCAAAATGAGAGACTAGAAGTGAGTCTGGCAAAGGGAGGAGGTGGAGAAGTATGCAGGTGAGATAATTCTACGTGACACGAGTTAGTTACATAAAGAAGAGACTACCCTTTCTACAGGCACATGTGACTGGCTGCATAAGCGCCTTAGATGTATTTCTAACAAGCCAATGCTGTGCAGAGAGAAAGAAGAATTTGAAAGAAGTGGTGACATGGCTTTGTAGGTATTCATGAAGATGTTCCCTGAGCACAGAGGGAGGAAATTGTAAATACGGTGTGGGAAAATTCGAGCAGTGGAGCAGCAAAGGTTGACAGTGCTGGCATTGCACTGAATATTCCATTATACTTGGAATATTCATTTTTTTTTAGTGAGTTCCATGTGAAAAATCACAGGGTAAATTGCCTTTTTCTGAGTGAATCACCTTTGTACTTGCCTGGAGTCTTTCTAATATATGAAATAGTCGGGCAGCTTCACAGAAAATTCTATTTAAAATGAATTCAACACAAATATTTTGCAATGTACCACAAAATGCATCTTTCCTTTACCCATGGAATTATATCAGTTGGCTATTTAATAGTGAGTGAGAGAAGTAAGAACAAATTAGTTTATCATTCCATAAAATGAGCTGTGAATGGGACATCAACTCTCTTGAAGATTATTTTGAACACAAAAAGGATCAGCCTAAATTCTACCTGACCACCCAGTTCATCACAGGGCTGTCATTCTCGCCTGTGTGATGTGTCTGTATGTGTCTATGTGCATGTGTATGTGTTTATTCAAAAGACATTTTTCTGTAAATAAGTCACCCTAACTCTGCAGAAATGCAGTCAGTGATGGTGTGCAGAACAGTGGCTGTTTCACTGTGCAGATCACTGCTGATTGGAGACGGGGAAGAGAATAATTCTGTATCTAACTGAAAGATGAAAGACCCAACTCTGCAATCACAGAGGCCCAGGAAGGCACTATCTTGGCCTCTGTTTCTCTTTCCTTGCAGAAAAAATGTTATACCTGCACGAGTTTAAAGCACAGATCACTATAATATAGATCAGATATCAAATGAAAGTGAGAAAATGGGACCATTTTGCAGTCTGAATACATAGCCTGCAATGTTCTCTATGCAGTGTTTAAAGGACAGAGTTATCCATACTAGCCAACATATGGCTTGTGTATATAATCACATACACCCTGGTTATGGATGCCTGTGTACCTGTCTGGATAAAGCATGAATGCATGACAGACCTTCACACAGAAGAGGAGGGGAGGAAAAAAAAATTAAAAATAAAGGTCATGAAATTTGATCATCTCCATATTTAAGGTTACTCTAAGCAGTCTGCAAATAACAAGGTACTTTAATACCCTGCTTGCACTTTAGTCTCATTTAATATAAACCTATGAAAGATTATTCCTGAAGTCATTATCTTTAACTGTTGAGAGCATAGATCATGCCTAAGTGACTGAAATGCCAGGAGAACTCTCAATGGGATACTGCTGAAGATCTGATATATGTCTTTGGTCTCCATCAGAGTCAAATGACATGCAGAAGAAGAGCAATGATAACTTTGAAGAATGGGATTTGTCCTACAGGCAGCCAGGATCATGAGCCTATGGCAAGCTCGGGATGGCTGAAAGATGTCGTGTAAAATGCTGCTGATTTCAGAACGGTGTTAATGGAATGCTATAGGTGACTCGTTCTACACATTAATCCTGTTTGCTTTGCAGATTGTCCTCAGGAGTGGGAGTGAACTGCATCCTTATGCTTTGCACTGGGAGCAGAGAGACCAGAATGACTATAAAGGGTTGCTCATTTTGTCATGGTCCTGTTTGAGTTGAAATTCCCTGAGATTGATGACGTGTAAGGAAAAAGAATTCAGACAAATCTGTCCAAAGTGACTGAAATCTGGAGAGTAGAAAACTCACTAGCAACAGGACAGAAAATTCAGATAAGTGTTAGAAAGTCTGTGAGTTTGAGAATAGGAATGTAGAGAAAAAGGGTGCTTATGAATGTGAAAGGGAGATCTAACAAAAGAAAGAGACGTGGACTGCATAATTGGAGCTCTGAGAAAGCCTGTACTTCACACACAGAGAATCATGGCATAGGGGGTGTAGTTTTGTTCACCTGGGTCAAAGATGAAGTTTGGCATCATCTCCAGGAACACCTCCTGGACAACCTATATCCTTTACTGTGGTGATGCAAATGACAGGAAACATCCATAGGTGTTTATCTCAGAACTTTAGGTTGCACCACAGACAATCAAAGGTGCCTGACAATAACAGCTTCCTCCAGATTCTTTGAAAGATATGAAACAAAACAAAATTAAGTTGAGCATATGTATTATTCACAAGTTTGTTAAAGAATGAATTATATTCTTGACCCTTTACTCCAGCTGTAATAACTGAATAAGGTATTAAAGAGCTCAGGTTCTGAATGCTATGCTTGTCTCTTCTGAGAGTTGCCAAATAATTTAAAATGGTCACAACCCTCTGTTTATCAGTTTGATTATCCCCAAAATACTTAGAATGATACTTAGATTCTTCAAGGAGTCTTGTGAATTGAAGCCTGGAAAGGTCTTTGAGGTCTGGAAATGTAATATGCTGTCTCCATCCAACATATCATCATTCAATTACAGTTATTTTGCTCCCTTTATGCTCCTCTGCCAGCATTTTTTCTGACTTCTGTGTGTTGTTTGAGGTTGTTTTTTTTTTGGGGGGGGGGGTTGTATTTGGGGTGGGTTGGTTTATTGGGGACTCTTTCTTTGGTTGTTGCTTGGTTGGTTGTTTAAATGAACATATGAGGGCCACTTATGTATCATCTAATCACTCTTGATTACAGATTGTCGAAATATTAGATGAAATATTCTCTGAAGATATTGCTCTTTTTTTTTTTTTCTCACGTGAATTAAGCATGAAATGACCCTCGCTGTTGTAAACTTCTGTATCTCACTACCTGTTATGTGCATCAGGTTTGTGAGCAAACCTTTTTTCTTTGGATGAGAAGAGAATGTCTGACAAAGCCTCATCCTCCTACACTGCCTGTTCTTAAAACGGATGATAAATAGAATCTTGGAATATCAGGTTGGAGGGGACTGGAAAGACCATTTGGGCCAAACTTTCTCAGCAAAACTATGCCCTAGACAAGATGCCCCACCTCCCTGTCCAGCTGAATCCTACAAGTGTCCAGTGCTGCAGAATTCATCACTTCCCTGGGGAAATTATTTCAATGGCTGATTACTCTCACTGAGAAAAGCTTCCTTTTTACGTCCAGCAGGAATTTCCCCAGGATTAGTTGTACCCGTTACCACTTATATTTGCCATGTGACTTCTGCAAAATGGAGTCTCCATCTTCTCTGTAGCCACCCTTTAAGGACTGGAACATGATGATAAGGACTTCCCTAAGCCTTCTTTTCCCAGGTTTGAACAAACCCGGCTCTCTCAGCTTTTCCTCAGGTGGAAGGCCACCCAGGTTGGTGTCCCTTCTCTGAATCCTCTCCAGTTTGTCCACATACTTTTTGTGTAGGGGAGACTGACACTGAACACAGTATTCCAGGATTGGCCTGACAAGCAATGAATAGTTTGGGATAATGACTTTTTTAAGGCTGCTGGTGGCACAGCTCAGCATCCTGACACCGTTGCAGCACACTATTCACTCTTACCTTGTTCACCAGGACCTTCAGTCCCCTTGCCACAGAGCTCCTGGGAGAGCCTGGGAGCCTGGAAGATCCCAGTTTGTGCTACACTCAGGGATTATGTTTTCCCCTTGTCAAACTTCTCAAGGCTCTTGGCCCCCTTTTCCAGCCTACCCAGGTCATCCTGCTGGGTGGCTCTTCCTTCCAAAGTGTCGACTTCCCTACTCAGTGTGGTGTCATTGGCAAACTTCACCAGGGTACACTCGATCCTCATCTTCTACATCAGTACATCCCCAGGGATGAATATTGGGCCCCACACTATTCAACATTGTGGGGCCCAATATCCATCCCTGGGGGGCCCCATTTGTGACAGGTTGCCGGTTTCAAAAGGAGATTTTTACCACCAGCCTCTTTGCCAGTTCCCCACCAACGCACAGACCCCTTGTCTAGACCAACACACCTGTTTATTCAGGAGGAATTTGCAGGAAACCACATGGGGAGCCTTGGAGAAACACCAGTACACAATGCCCACTGCTCGCCCCACATTGTCTGAGCAGGTTATTTTGTCAGAGAAGACTATCAGGCTTGTCAAACATGATTCTCAACTTCTCTGTAACTACAAATTTGCTAGTTGAGACACAGGATTAAGAACACAAAATCCCAGGGCGCACTCCTCACTTAGTTATTTTCTTGCTGTGCATAGTCCAACAAATCACTTAATCTCTTTATACTTCATTTTAGCCATCTCTAATTATTATTATTAAATAGGTATTAAAAATATCCAGAGCTGCTGATCCTGGTAAGAGTCCTGTTGTTTTAGGTAGTGTACAAAGATTTGGTGAGTGACTTCCTGAGGAGTTTGCTGGTCAAGAAACACGCCAAAGCAATGCCCAGGAGAGGGATGCTGTAATGCTTTTAAGCGGTTCCAAGATCTTTAAATACATCAGGTTCTGTATAGATACAAAGCATTAATTTTCACACTAGAATGTATGTGCATAACGATAGATCCAGCATATCACATTGTTCATAAAACAGACACGCACACATACACACATACTTCATCCTCCCCATGTTTTCTGAACATATTTCTACAATTGCATATAAATTTTCCCCTTGTTCTGTAATGATATGACAGTAAATGAATTACCATAAATAAACCAGACACAGGGGTTGGTGCATAAAGTCGTCCTAGCTTCATACAAGATCTGACCTTGGAACAAAGAATACTTTACATCCGTGATGATTCTATCTGCTGTTGATGAATCACAACTCCTGCTTATGTTTAATCACTGCTGACAGTAACAGCTGACAGCTAGTTAGGAAGAAAAAAGTCCTCAGCAACTAAATTCTTTTCTACAGAAGAAAATAAAACTCTTTATATATGACTGGTTTTGCATACAGACAGAGTGATTGGAAGGATGATATGCAGATTTTTATATACTAAATAAATGCTGTGCCTGCTTTCTCCCTTTAAATACAGCAGAACATTTTTACTCATTTTCAGTTTTCATTATGATTTCAGTACTGTCTTTGGAGATTTTTTGGTTAGCTATGTCATCATTTTTGCTCAAGCAAAATGATTTAAATTTCTTTGCAAAATTTAATGAAAAAATACTATTTTACTTTTGTATTTGGAGAAAATGGGGAATTTGTAGGGATGTTCTTATTTTCAGATCCAATTAACTATATTGTTGATGGACAGTTTTCAGAGTTGACAAAAGGAAGTTGTTTATATCAAACACTATTTTGTGTGTGATTTTTTTAATCATTATGTTCTTATGCATCAATTTACGTTCATTACTGGCACATGAAAATCAGTGGGACTAGAGGACTGTAGACTTTTTTTTGTGTGAGCAAAACCAGCTAACTATGACAATTGGCTCTGTATTGTGAGATTGCATCTCTCAGCTGGAGAATTAAATTGCTCATGTCCAAGCTTTCTTTACATGTGCATTGTCTATGTGATGAGGGTAATTACTAACTTACTGTCCTTAGAATTTACAATGTGGGGAAAAACAAACCAAATCAAAACCAACCTGCAGGATTTTTCATCATAAAAGGATTTAATAAAGAAGCAAAGGATAGGTGGCATGTCTCTCAGTTAGTTCATTTCTAGCAGTGAGAAGACAGAATCTGCTCTGTCCTGCAGAATATGGGGCTGAATAATGAAGTTAATGTGTGGTTGAACTGTTTAATGCTGCTGGGAATCACAGTATGACTGTTCACCTGGATTTTTTTTTTCCTCATGTGCAAGACAGACTGCAACTCTCCAAAAATCACACTCAATGAAGAAAAGTCACACAGAGAACAGACTATTCCTCTTTCTTCCACGCCTTTTGGCCCTAAATACACTGTTATAGGGGTTGAGTACCATGCTACCATCACATATTTGAGGGGCCCTTGGAGCAGAGCTGCCATAGCTACAGCTAGGTCAGTCTGGAAAGGTCTGGGAGTTCTTTACATGGGTGGTCATAAATGCATAAATAATTATTATTCTGGTAGAGGAAATAATAAAGAACTCCCATTTCCACCAAAATTCAGTAATACAAGTGTTTTTGAAAAGAAATGATAAGTCTGTGCAGGTGCACAGGGGAAGTCCAAGAGGAAAAAAAAACTTTTTTTGTGGATGTTTAGAAGACACAGTGAAGCAGTAATACTGATTTCATTTCTGCGCTTAGTCCTATGTGGTTGATTAAAAAAAAAAAAAGGCTTAAAATGAGTTCCTAGTAATCATTTTAAAATTACATTATTAACTTTCAAAGAAGAAACATAGGAAGTTTTGTGATCATATCTCATAAACTGACACATGGAAAAGATTGTAACAGGAGACATCCCTTTATTAAAGATGGTAAACTGCATCAATATTCTTAAACTGTAAGCTGCATAAAAAAGAGGGAAAAAAAGTTTAAATTACAAAAAAATACATTTCCATTCATTTAAAACCTGGGAATAATTTTGTATTGGATCAATTTAAGCTACATTTGTTTTTCAACATGGTCCTAAAATAGGAAGTAGTTGGTGAAATTCAATGGCTTCCTCTATGAAGACAAAGAAAATTGTTTAGAATTACCTGAAGTCTGCTAACCTGGAAACTATTCTTTTTGCTATTAATGAGCATATCATCAGCAAGCTTGAGTTGCATTTTTTTTTTTCAGTAGGTTTATGGTTTTAATTTTGTAGTCTTTCATATATCTGTTAAGCTACAAATGAATAAAATCCTACAGAGTTTGAATCACTTTTGTCCAGCTTACTTCATGTTGTTTTTGTTGGGTTTTCTTGTTTGTTTTTTTTCTAACATGGTATGTATTTTCTGAATGTGATGAACTTTCTTGTATAGAGGTTTCAGACAGGTATGTCAACAAGTCTGACTGGCAAGGGATACTTAATTCAGTCTTGTTGGATATAAGCTTTTCTTACTGGGAAATATAAAATAGTCATCTCCTCAGAATGGGCATAGTGTAATGCAGATACCACGGATGGATGTTTGTGTGGGGTTGTAACAAGGTTCTTCTTTGAAATTAGACACGGAAAGAATATTTGCAGCTGTTACCAAGAAATCCAGACCACTGGGGGAAGTACCTGAACTGATTGTGTGTTTAGGATAACAAAGTAATACTTACAGATAAGCTGATAATTATTGTCCATTTGATCTCCTAAGTAAAATGCAAGGTGGATATGGGTACTAACAAAAAACCTCAAAGCAGCACTTTTTTTTTCCCCCCGATTATTTATCAAAATTTACTTCCATCCTCTGCCACCTTTGGAACCAGGTTATTAAATAACTTTGCCCTGTGCAGTGTTTGTACATCTGAACACTGGAACATGTCATACCACTGGTTTTTGATGAAGGTAAATTATACCTTACAATGAGAGTAACAGCACTGAAGAGAATTGAATTTGTTGTATATTAGCAGACAGGTTATTCATAGGAAATATATACAAACATAAATATAATTCTATTTTGTATTTCTAACTAGTTAAATAGTCAAATAAAATGGAAAGGAGAAAGGCAGGTGAGGGAGGGAAGGAAAGAAGGAAGGAAGGAAGGAAGGAAGAGAGGAAGAGAGAAAGAAAAAGAAAGAGAGAAAGAGAGAGAGAAAGAGAGAAAGAGAGAAAGAGAGAAAGAGAGAAAGAGAGAAAGAGAGAAAGAGAGAAAGAAAGAGAGAAAGAAAGAAGAACAAAAGAAAGAAAGAAAGAGAACAAATTATTCAATTATTCCTGGGAGACATTAAAGCAAGGCTGAGTCTCTGTGCTTTAGTACATTATTTCTCACAATTTTACCCAAAATGATATCCTGAAAAAATTATTCTTATTAATGTTCTCTTCATTTCTGCAGGGGGCATAAAAATAACTGATGAGTATGAGAATATAAACCGTATGGTTAGTGAGGCAGAGGTGATAATTAGAACATGCTGTACTACGCAGTAAACAAAGCTATTATGAACAATAGAGTTCTTTATAGAGTATTTAAAAGGGGGATGGAAATAATATACTTTCCCCTGACTGGCTTAAAAGCTCTGTCTGTAACTACCATGAAAAATAATAAAAAGAAAGAAGCAGGAGATTTAGATCTCTCAAAGTGTTGGCTTCCAGTTAAAAACAACTGCAAATATTATCAATACTTATTTGATTCCACACTAATTTATGTATAGCATATTATTTGCTTCTCATTAGTCATGGGTTTGGACAGGATAAATCATGTCACAATTGCAAATACAGGTTGTAGAAGAAGAATGCTAAAGATTTACTTTGCCAGTAGGATTATCTGATTGTCATTTTACAAGTTTTCTGTTTTCTGCTTTCAGTGTCAAAGAAATACTTTCTAAAGGCAAATCAAGTTCATTGTGTACAAGGGGTAAATCCAACAAAGAATTTAACCTTTCAAGGTTTTTGAGGCCACAAAATTCTTCTCCCCTGATTTTGAAGGTTACATGGTTATTGGATGTTGAGGTTACTACCACCAAAAGTTATCTCCGGTGTAACCACATTGCAATACCTTAGCATGGCTCTTATGTCTTTAGTAGTACACAATTAAAAAATACCTCCTAGGAAATCAAAGAGCGCATTCGGAGCTAAAAGTTTATGTCACAAAAAGTAGCCATGGGGCTCTACAGCATCTTGAAATATACTTCAGATTGAATTGTGACCAATATAAAACCAAACCAACCCCCAGACCAAACGCAACCAACCAAAATGGTAATATCCTAGATTACATATACTTATCTTACTTGTTTGAGATCTGTCCCATCTTTTTCTTTTTCTTTTTTTTTTTTAATTTAATTATTCTTATTTTTTAAAAAGGAAAAGTTCTATTTGCAGAAACATGAGTGAAGATGAATAAAGACCAATCAGCATGAACTTAATAGTCAAGCTGACCTTGCTGTTACAACAGCAGAGGTGAATTTTGTTTGGACCAAACATGGAGGATGCGTGCAAACACACTACTGTGCTACGCCAGCTCTGCAACAGAAAACTTCGATCTTCTGGAGTAATGATTTGAGAAGGGAGACACTGGTCCTTTCTAGACACCTATAGTGATATGTGCACCACCTTCCTGCACCAAGAGTGGATTCCTGGATTCTGCACACTATGTATAGTAGAACATCTCATTAAAAGTTACTAAGAGGAATGCAGATGAGAAGTACAAAACTGCACACACGGAAAGTTTCTCTGCCAGCATTTCCAGGAAGCTTTGGTTTTCAAGAAAACATTAAAAGCCCCACAAACTAAGAGATATGTTTCTAACTTGTAGTGCATAGTTAAATTAAAAACCTTAAAATTTTTACTACAGGTACGTTGCATCTGGTGTCTTTATTAGTATTCAACTAAAAGTTATAAACCAGTGAATAAGTATTTTGAACAGTATTCGCAGAAGAATCCTTCATTTTTAATGTCTTCACTTTTTTCATTATGTTCCCATTAGCTATTTCCTTTAGCCTTTCTCCTATTTTTTTTTCATCTCTCAGGATTTCCTTTTTGATTTTGTGGACTAAATGACCTTGCATGAGCAGACCAACAGCAGCAGTAATATGAAGAGAACTACCCTAAAATGAATACACATATTTCTGACCAAAAGTGACCACTTGAAATAGAGAGGAAGATGGAATTTCTGAAAGTCAAATGGACTTTCCTTAGGGTTACAGGGGACTTCTACACTTCAGTCAGGATTTAGAGCCACAAACCACTCCTAAAAGCATGCTTTTCATAAATGAAAGGTGAGTGAAGTAGATACATGCCTGCAGAGAAGCTCTAAGAAGAACAAAAGACTGGGAGACTCAAATTTACTTCCTTCCTGCTACAAGGACTCAAGCCAATCTTATTAAGAACAAGTAAGCCCAAACACCAGCTCTGTGGATTTCTTTGAGGGGGAATGACACTCATTCAGAAGACTGGGCTTTAAACACAGGAAGAAAAAAGATCTGGCTTCAATCACCTCTTCATGATCTTAACAATTTCTTCTAAAGGCCATTTTGTATGAAGTACTGGTTGTTGCTGTATAAATGACCTTCATGGCTTTAAAAGAAAATTCTCATAAAATACTCAACCCACAAATTCCTGATAGAGTCTCAAAGCGTTCTTGAAACATATCCATAAGACTGACCTGCAAGCACGGTGTTGTGGGGGACAATATTTTCTTTTACAACACAGCAATGGGAGGAGAAGGACGGATTTACCTCTTTGGCTCAGGGCCTGGAATTCATGTACCTTCTTTCCTGGGAGATAATTCTAACAATCGTGTTATTGGGTATTCTTGGGTACATATTCTTTGAGTTTTTTTCTTGAAGTTATTCCACTTTGCAAGATAAAATGAAATATTCATCAAGCCAGAGAGAAAGAATGAATAAGCAAGATTCTTTTGTCTGTTGGGTTGGGTAGTCATGTGGGAGATGAACACATGGGTTCTGGTCCCTGCTCCAATAAATACTTAATACATATCAATGTATAACTCTGGGAGCAAGTCCTCCACACAAGACAGGCAGGGACATGCATGTTTTGTGAATCTCAGGAGGATTTAAACATAAAATAGATATCTCATTCTGTCAAGACCAGAGTTCTTGGCATGCTCATAGCAGAACTTTAGATACCAAGGGAACTTCTCTGTCAGAAATACTCATGAGTTTGCAGTGAAGCAAACTTTGAAAATCTGAACTTTAAAAAATGAGAATCTAAGATTTTAGCGGACTTAATTCTAAATGTCTTCATTTTTCTGCTGTTTTTATTAAATTTATTTTCTCCTAAGACATAAAAGTTTGTGTTGGATTAAGGAGAAGATCTTTCAGCTATTGAGGAACAACCTGGTAGAACACACAGACACCTTCTCTACTTAAGTGTCCAAAGCACGTAACTGTAAGGAAGAACAATAACATTACCACATTATGACAAGAAATTTCCCCTCTTCCACTGCCTAGGAAGAAGTCCCCATTACAGTCAGAGATGGAACCTGCCTACACAGCTGAATGTCCAGGGCTTTGCTGTTGCAGCTAAAGCCACATACACGTGAGATGATGGCCAATTGCCTCTGTGTTTGCAGGAGATATTTAATGGTTTTGCTACCTAACATCACAGAAGGTCAGCAGGGAGATGGATGGTGATAAACTAACAAGCAAAATTGTTCTAACAAAGCATCTGTGAGCAACTGCTTGATCAAAATGACAGACATCAATCAGAATAATAACTTCAAATATGAGATTTTCAATTAGCGAGGGAACATAAATAAATGCGTCTGGAAAATAAGCATAAGGGATTTGGGAAGGAGACAGCACATACATAACAAAAGAAAGAGAGAGAGGCAGCAGGAAGAGAAACGGACTGATATACACAAAGATATGTGCACAGAAGCAAACTTACAAACAGGTCTGCTGGGAGACACACAGATAAACAGAAGTATTACAAATATTGTTTCTGGCTTGCACACAGGAAATTCTTGCAAGAGTTTTGCAAAGATCTTAAACTGCACTTTGCATTTAAAGGTAAAAATAAAATAAAAAAAATACACTTTTGCTATATACTCCCTTCCCTTCCAAAATTTTCTCTAACACAAAACTGCTTGTAGGACATATTTGGCACTGGGAAGGCTGCACCTTGAACATGGTTTTCAATTTTGGGTCCCTCCCAACAAGAAGACATGGAGGTGCTGGAGCATGTCAAGAGAAGGGTAATGGAGCAGCAGGAGGGTCTGGAACACTAGTCTGATGAGGAGTGGTTGAGGGGCTCAGCCTGGAGAAAAGGAGGTTCAGGGAGGACCTTCTGACTCTCTACACCTCCCTGACAGCAGGGTACAGCCAGGTGGGGGTTGGGCTCTGCTCCCACTGGACAAGACAGGACAAAAGGACGTAGACTCAAGCTGTGCCAGAGCAGGTCCAGGTTGGATTATAAGGAGCTTTTTTTTCACTGACAGGGGGACAGGCTCTGGAACAGGCTAGCCAGGGATGTATTAGAATCATCATTTCCAGAAATATTCAAAAAACAAGTAAATGCAGCACTTGAGAATATTGTTTAATGGTAAATCCATGATGTTGGGTTAATGGCTGGACCTGATCTTAGAACTCTTTTCCTATCCTAATAATTCCATGATTCTATATGCTTAGCTAAAGTGTAATCACAGCAATGAGCATGTTCAGACTGAGTGCCTCTTTTGTCATTTCCTTACCTCTGAGGTTTTCATTTGCGTTAGTGCAAAATGCAACCTGGTGAAAATGACGTTTAACTTCCACTTTGCACAGGATGATGGGCAATGAGGCTTCAAGATGCATACCTTCAAGAAAAAAAATAAAAAAGGCCACCTCCATCTCAGGAAAATCTTGATGTGCAGATTGTTGAAAGGTGCAGGATATGCCATGGAAGTTATGGTATGTACAGATTTGGTCCTTGTACTCCCATCAGAGTTAATGCTATTAGGCTGGATACTAAGATAGAGGAAGTTTTGGTTCTAGAATGCCATGGTCACTCTAATGCTTCCATTAAAAACTTTTACACTAGTGTGTGGGCCTAAAGGATGCTGTTGACTAATACACAGCCTCCTCAGAACCTCCCTACTATGACCTTGGTTTTTTTGGCTTCATAAGTTTTCAAAAGCTGATTATTCTATTGAAACGTACCAATATATTTAGGGATGATTATAAAAGAGGTGAAATTCAAAATCCTGGAAAAGAATACAGGATCAAATTAGGTTCTATTTCCTGTTAAAAAAACTAATCAGACAAAAACACCCAAAACAATATAACCCCCCAAAAAATTCACAGAAGGTCTCATTTAACAAGCTTCCTTATGTGACTCAAGCCCTGATTGTTCATGCTGTAGCAGTAGAATAATAAAAATATCATTGTGGAGAAATGGGTGGGAAGGGAAAGGATCAGTGCTGTATATTGTCACGTTTTCAGAGAGATGTAAGATTTCATTGTGAAGGTGATACTCATTTCAGAAGCAGCAAGGTTGGTGCCCTGATTCAAGCAAGAACACTCGTTATTATCAGTGTCTTAAGGCAAAGATACATGAAACTTCTAAATGGTGAGGTGAAGAAAGAGTTCTTCTGTGTCTCTTTGAGGGTTTGAATAGCCTTTAATTTATAAAAGAAATTATGATAGAGGTAAATTTAGACCACATATGTGCTACAGGTGACTCTATCGGCAAAATTTTGTCAGAAACATCACTGAATACCAATGTAATAATTAAAGGGTTTGGAAAACTAAAATGTTTTAACAGGCCATCTGCAAAGTGAAGTGGACTGGAAAGAGTTGGTGAAAATAACAATATCTGCTCCTTGCATTTTATCTTATGTCTTCTAAACACCTATTTCTGCAGAAGACATTCTGGAGATTTCGAAGACTGAATAGAGACAAATACATATCCAAGAATAAGGGAATTTGGAGAGTCCAGACGAGGCAAAGATATAAGGTCTGACAGACAAGAAATATATCCAGGAAAACAAAAACAAAAAGAGAGAAAGAAAAGGCAAGGGCTACCACCAGGACACTGCAAAAAGCGTTTGAATAAAAGCAGTAAGTCATTAACAGCTGTTGATAAAGAAGGAAGGTAGACTTAGATTATCCTAATCTGATATTTAAAGAGGGGAGGTTTAGATTAGGTATTGGGAAGAAATTGTTTACTGTGACTGTGGTGAGGCCCTGGCACAGGTTGCCCAGAGAAGCTGCAGCTGCCCTATCCCTGGAAGAGCTCAAAAGCCAGGTTGGATAGGGCCTGGAGTAACCTGGTCTAGTGGAAGATATCCCTACCCATGGAACAGGGTTGAAAGCAAATGATCTTTAAGGTCCCTTTCAACCCAAATCATTCCATGATTTTATGATCTGTTGAATGTCAGCTGTATGAAATGAGCTGCTACTGGTCAATCATGCAGTGGACAGGTTCACAGGAATTCAGTGAAACTACCAGAAACCCATTTGACCAGAAAAGAAAACCCACACTGTACCACACATACTAATACATTTCAGATGTATAACATATGTCACTTAGCAATGGCCCACAGTCTTTACAAAGAAGCCAAAATGCAGCAGCTCTGACCAGATTTATGTATTTCACTGTCATTGCCACACATAGTGCTGAGTGGATATCCCATCATTTAAGAATCATGGACCTAATTTTGTCCTTGGTAATTTTTGTGGGTGCCCCTGACAGGTCAAGAAAAATATTTGGTCCACCATTTTGATTTATCTAGGTTCAGCTCTATTTGTGATTGTGGTTTTACTTTCTCTGTGGTGGGGTGCTCACCCTTTTTTATGCTAATTATCTGTCAAAATGTCTCAGAGCTCCAGAATTTGGTTTCCCCTTGAGCAACTCCCAAGTTTATTAGTTTGACCTTATCAAGCTTCTTTTAAGGCAGCTCTCAATGTCAGTCCAAAGTTACAACTGCCCTTCATTCTTATTTTCACAATTACAGCTCTTCCCGACCCCTCATTGTTAACCCTGAAGTCTGAGTTTCTTACGTAAAGTATCTCTCAAAATCTTAGGCACTTGTGTATAGGAGGAAGTGGAAGGATGGAAACGTGGGAAATCAGGGCTTCTCTCTCTCACATTTTACTCTTGGTTTCCTTCTGTCACTTACCTAAAAAGTGTTTCCCCCCAAATATGGACTGGTGAATCTCCAGAGAGAGTGACCTACACAAGCACTCACCTTGTGATTTTTTCTTTGAAAGCAATTTCTAAACCCCTTCTTTGTTCTAGCTGTAGCAACAGCTTTTCTTGCAGCAGAAACTGTGGACGAAGGTCAGCTTCCTAAATTCCAAAACCTAACCTCAGTTCTTTGATAATGAGATTTATATATGTGCAGTTATGGGCACAAAGACACACATATATAAGAGCTAGAGCAGTATTGATGAAATGTATTATCTTCAAATGGTCATGCAACTTTGGCTTGTCACCTCCTTCACATTATCAGTATTAAAAAAAAAAATTGAAATCGTCATGCACAAACCTTAAATTTGAGTGACATCCTCTACTTTGGGATAATGATCTGGGTCCTCTGAATCACTACTGACAGCATGGAAATCTCTGCTTTTGTACACATTTGCTAGCCAAGCCAGGAGCTTTCATCATGCCCTTAGATTTTTTTCACAGTCCCGCTGTACTCTGTTTTAAGGATACCTTCTTCCTGTCCCATAACTTCTTGTTGCATAACACTGTGCTTTTCTAAGTTAGGGTGATAATTTCAAATAGTTTGTTTTTATAACTTATCCTGAAAGCATCTCAGAAGTTTCCTTTCATTGTATGTCCTTAGAAATCTAGACATATAAATTAAAGTACCCATTCCTGTATTCTCTAAGAAAGTTTCCCAGTTAGTCAGCATTAGCCAAACACTGCAGATTTATTCCTTTTCATCTCTCCTCATGACTCACTGCCTACAACTCCTTGATCATTTTGTTTACTTTGCTCTGAAATGTATCAAATTTTGTACATCTTACATAGCTGTTTCTTTCTTTCTGTCCTCCATAACAATCTATAAAGGGGAAGGACAACACTTTTACCTTCTCATACACTACTTTTATGTCTGTATTTTTGAGCTGCTTCGTCTTACTCCTTGGACCCTTCCATCAAATTACTCCAATCCTCTTCAATTCCATTTCCCCTTCTGTTCAATCATATCTATCCCTTCATTTTCCTTCAAAAGCAAAGATATAGGGTCACCTATTACCAATGATTCTGTGATGTTGCATTGTAGGCAAACAGTTTCCAAACTTTCCTACAGAAAAATGGGTCCCAGGCATCTAGAAATCAGCAGAAGGCAGCAATGACCAAGAAGTTTTCTGTTTTCTTCTGGGTTTTAGCTTGTTGGTCTACATTTATGGTGATGGATACAAACTCCAGTGAGCTGGGATTTTCAAAGGCTAATGACCTGTCATATTTAGCAACCGAAGTATGGAAGAGTTTTCTAGACTGTGAATTTATTAATTAAAAAAAAGGTGAAAGTTCAAGTTTTATGTGAAAGTATTATAGCTCTCCCTTAATAAATGTATAATTAGATAACTATAGGAAGATTGTATATACAGCAGATATTAATCCATTTAATATGTTGACTGTCTATACTTAATTATGATAATCTCAATGTGCTGTTAAATAGACAAGCAGGACAAAAGCCTCCCTTAGAGATTTGTCACTAGTATTTTAAGAGCTGATATAGTTTACCTATAATCCTCCACTAACTCATTAAAGAGTGGAGCATAAGACTGGGCATAAGACTTTTTTTCTTTCTGTTTTCTGTTCTAATCATTCCTTATTTCCCATTTTTACTTCACATACCTACAGTCTGTGTTTCTCCAAGACACAAAAAGAGCCTTTGTTATTGACATTAATGAGTGATTTTCATACCTACATATTTTCATACCTTTTCATACATATCCAGGTATGAGGTCTCTGAAGAGGTCTCTGTATTTGATGTGGAGTGCTGAAACAATGGCTTGGGTCTTCATCTTCTTAGGTTCTAAGAAAGCACCAAGAGGAAAAAACAAAATAACAAATAAAAGTAAAAAAGAATAGCTAGCAACCCATAGGAGAGCCATTACAATTCATAAATGAGGGTTACACACTCAATCTCTTTCTCTTTTTATGTATGAAGTGAAATAGATAGAACTCCCACACATTTTTTCCTCCAGCCACTTTGAATATTGTTCACTCTTGTTGTCAGCTTTGCCAGTGATAAAAGGTTTATTCCACATATTCCCAGGCGATGGTAGAGCAAAAAGTATACCTAATGTGGCTGTCCAATGCATTGACATTCATATTTAGTCTCTAAAGTCAAGTCATTTCAGAGGAAAGGGGAGTACAATTTGCTATGTAATGCACTGAGACAATCCTATATCTCTGACTGTGTTTCATGACAGATCTTATAAAAGATCGTAAATTACTATCTGTTGAAATATATGAATTTAATGGATTCCATTAATGCACACACCTGCACATAAAAGATTTTGCAAGCCAGAAGATATGATCAGTCAAACAGCTTTAATAGTTATTAATTATAGTTGCTCACTATTTATTCCTCACCAACATAGAAACGTTAAGGTATTTTAATACCTGTGCTCTTGGATGGCATGCATAAAACAGGGAAACAGTCCTTTCCTTCTGTGTAATCAATCGGCCTGTTACCCAGTGCTTTAATCTCTCTGTTAGACATTTTCTGAGGCAGGACCCTTATTTTTCTCCATATGCTTCAGAAAAACACAGACAGATTTCTGCACAAAGCTTTCTGTTCTTCTGCTTCTGAGTCATTTAGGCTGAATCCAGAAATCTTCTGTTTGGATTGAACTTTGTAAAAGATTTCAGTATTTGTTTCAGTATTTATTCGAAGTCATAGAATCACAGAATGGTTAGGGCTGAAAGGAACTTTTGGAGATCAAATTGTCCAATACTAAGGCAGGTTGACTGAGAACTGGTTCCACAGTATTGTGTCCATTTGGGTTTTGATTATCTCCAGGGAAGGCTTGGCAACCTCTCTGGACAGCCTGCTCCAGCACTCTATCACCCTCAGAGTAATGTTCTTCACACTCAGAATTTTCTGGTTTTCAGTTTGTTCCCGTTGCCCCTTTTCCTGGAGTCTGGCCCCATCCTTTAGACACCCCCCATTCGGACACTTACACACACGAGGTCCCCTCTCAGCCGTCTCTCATTGAGGCTCCTCAGCCTTTCCCTGCAGAGAGATGCTGCAGATCCTTCACCACCTTGTAGCTCTCTGTTAGACCCACCCCAGTGTCTTTGCTGAGCTAGGGAGCCCAGGCCTGGGCACAGCTCTCCAGATGTGGCTCACCAGTACAGAGTGAAGAGGCAGGATCTTCTCCCTTGGCCTGCTGGCCTCATGCACCCCAGGATACCAGTGACATTCTGGGCCCTCAGGGCATGCTGCTGGCTTGTGGACAGCCTGTTGTCCACCAGACCACCCACTAGTTCTTCTCCACAGAGTTGCTTTCCAGTAGGTCACCCCCAGCCCGTGTTGGTGCCCAGGGTGGTTCCTCTCTGGCTACAAGACCTGCACTTGCCTTTGCAGAGCTTCATTATGTTCTTCTCTCTCCAGGTCTCCATCCAGCCCAGGTCTTGCTGTTCAAGTCACATGAGATGCTTTAAAAAAGTAAATCCATACTGGTTTTGCCTCATCAAATGACTTGTTCTGCTCCTAAAACACTAGAAAAAAAAAATTGAATGCTTCAAAACTCAGGTGTTGAAATTAATAAAAGAACCCAAGTAGTACACAGCAGATAGACTAAAAATTTACAAACCAGAGGCATTGCTACAACTGGGCCACATTCAATTAAAAATGTATCAAAAAATGCAGGAGAAAGAATCCTATCAGCCAAGCAAGGATGTACTGTGTAACATCCCAATGTCTCTGGCCTCTGGAGTTTGAAATGAACACTAAAAAGCAAATGAATAAAGTCATGCAGTCATCTGAGAAAGATTTAAAGTATGGTCCGACCTTGTGCCCTGTGATTACCTGTAACAAAACCAAACAGGACTTCACTGAGAGCCAGTGTAGTTGCACAGACAGCATACTGGTTCTTGGAAGAAGGGGATAATGTCCCTGACATCCAAATTTGTTATTTAACATGTAAAAGAGATTATTTCCAAATAGTTGCGCATTTTAAAGGGCTTTGAGATATATTGGTGTAAAAAGAAAGACACTCTTAGCAATTACAGACCATGGAGTTTCTCAGCCCCTTGGATAATCTTTGACACTACATTTTACTGAATTTTCTGTGTTATATATGATAATACAAATATAAGGCAAAGAAAAAAATTAAGCTTAAAGTAAAATTCCTTTTAATTTGTTCAAAACCAACAGTGATCCAAGTTATTGAAACAATGAAACATATTATATATTACATACATACCTGACAAAACCAGGCAGACATTATTAGATCAGCATATCAGTTTCTCTCCTATTGTCCATCTCTTACCTGAGAGTATATATAAAGTAAAACTCCACCTCCCAAGAACATAAAACTATTATGTGTTATAGCTGGTGCTAAAGCGTGAATGAAAGCACTTATTGAAATTATTATCCTAATTGACATTTGTCATTTGTACTGTCTCCTTTCATCCAAAATCTTGTTATACATTACGGAGGTTTGCTTGTGGTTCACTCCTTTGCTGGATCTCTTAGTATGGGCTTTTTTAACCTGTATCTTTGCTAAATAAATAGAAGTTGAGTATATTGTTGGACATAGATATATTTCCACACAACCTACTACTTATTAGTTGTTATCATAGTTATGGGCTTTTTACTCTTTTATTCTACTATTCTAAAGCACGTCAATACATGCATTTAATTGCTGACCCACATGACAGGCAGTGAAGGCAATGGCCACAATGCTGGCTGTCACCAAGTCTGAGTTTCTGACCAGTACCTTAGATGCTGAGCAACCACAAAACTCAATTTCTCTATGAATTATTGCTCAGGCCTTCTGAAATTAGGGAAGAAATAGACATTTCTGAAGACAGTCAAAATGGGCATTTCCAAAATTAGAAATCACTTGGAAAATTCCAGCACCATTGTCCTGGTCTGCCTGAATTACTAGCTTGTCAAAGGGCAAGGAGGTGGAAAGAAATGGATCTTTTAACTTCAGGGATTGCACTCATGACACTTGACCATTGAGAATGTTAGCTATGGACAACAGCAATGGTGATAAAAGAAACACTTGATCCTTACTTATGATTAGGATCCGTAACCAAAAATACATTAAATTTTTAAGATGTTGGTGATTTTTTTTTTTTTTAAGAATATTGAACTTTAAACAAGTACCTGCATGGCCTCTGTTAGGAAGCCTCTGAGTGTCTGGGCCTTTCAAAACTTTAAGAAGAGACTGATACAAAAAACTTTAATAACATCAAGTCACAAAAAGTACCTGACTAGATGTCTCAAAGGCCATTGTTAGAGCTAAAGTTAGCTATTCTGCCAGCACCGCTATTCACTCTATGTCCTTGCTTCATAATGGTTGGTATAAAATGCTCCTTTCATTTGGAGTGAAGAGAATTTTTAACTCAGGAAAATACTGTTCCCTGATGGAAAAGACAGGGTTTGCCCTACATTATTATATCTTATATTATGTTGTGTTTCGTTATATTATATCACATTATTCCATGTTAAGTTTTAAGATTGTTGTGCTGTGTTTTCCTTCTGAAACCTTGGTAGAATTTGGTGTTCTAGTCCAAAAGGGTTCTTGAGATGTACTTGAAATGGAATTACATTTCAGTTAAATCAGATATATTTATAGCTAAGTATAACCTTTCACACTTTTCTGGATGTCAGTCTGGATCTGTGACATTATTTCCTGACAAAAGGAATGATTCAGAAACAGAGATGTATATCTCATTAATACTGAGAGGTGGAAACATTGCCTAAAAGTACTCCTCATTTTGTCTATTTTGGAGTTAAAGGGGTCGTATCATTCTAGAGCAAGACTTTCCACATTGTTATCACAGTGTGGGAAGAATCTTATTCATCAGATCGTGGAAGACTCTGTTACAAGGAGAATGGTAACATGGTGCTGAGGAGATCTGGCAGAATGGCAATATTTGCATAATGTTCTAGCACAAACTACAAGATTAGGCCGTTCAATGAAAATCTAAATGGTTATGCATGGTGAGAATATTCTTTTAAAAAAGTCAGCAGTCAAACAGGTTATCAGTAGGGTCAAAAACACTCTCAGAAGAAATGATCTCATTGCAAATTTGGTTTTGCTGATTTGTCCACCTCACCACTTTCATTTTAAGTTGTCATTAGCAGCATGGTTCTTCATTCTTCAGTAACAAATTTTTAAAATCTAGCCATCTTTTAAGCACAGAATTAGTCCAATTCTTTTAAAAGGATGAAAAAGTGGAGCTGATTCTCAGCTAGCATAAACTGACATATTCTCATTAAATGTAATTAATCTACTCCAATTATTGTTATATGAAGCTCAAGACCTCCAATTGAAATAATGTTTTCATTGATCTATTAAATGAAAAAGAGAAAACATCTGTCTATGTGTCCAGTTGTGTAGCTATCTGCGTAACCCTCTGCTTACACAGAAAAAGCTTTTTCATTAAATATGTGGCCAAAGGCTGTTATATTTCTTAACATATTTTTACTCCCCATGAATCCAGCCCATTTTTAAGACAACACTGGGAACAAATATCTCTTTTCATCATGGAGGTTTGGGGGAGGAGTAGGAGGGTGTGCAGGGAAGACAAAAAAGAAACCAAAGTCAGTATTTTATGTCCAAGTCTTTGTGACAATAGACTTTATTTTCTGATCAGCTTGTTGGCAGTACAACAGTAAGAATAATGAAAAAAAAAAAAAGAGTGGGAAAATATTCCTTTACTCTCAAAGTATCTCTATTCACTTAGCTTAATTAACAAAGGAGAAAGTTTGTCATGGTAATTCTGAAACATTGCTGAAATTATTGTTATTAATTTTCTTCTGGGGAATAGAGAGGAGAAAGAGAGGGCAGAGAAACACTGAACAAAACTACAATGCTTGAAAGAGGCAGTGGCATATGCAAATATTGTCAACTGAACAAATACAGCATTGTGTAAAGAATCAGCAAAAAAATTCTATTTCATCTAAATCCCATATACATCCTTAAATTAGTTAAGAAAGCACATCACTTAGAGCTTAGCCCCCCCTACCACTACCCCCTAGTATCCCTTACTTACTGTGCTGATAAATGCTTTAATAGATTAGCTAAGATTAGAGTAGAATGACAGACTATACTGGCTGCAGTCTGAGGTTGCTTAGGAGTTTGACTACATAAATTATGCATAAAGTCAGGATTTTATACACATCACTGGAAATTTCCTTGTTTTCCACATTTAGACAAGAACCCAGGGATATCCAACAAAAGGTTTATGTTACCGTTACTAATTTCATTGGAAGAAATTAGTTCATTGTAGAAAAAGGTCCATAGTTTGTGTTGGGACACAGCCCTGGCATGTAACCAGCTCTAGATGTCAGGAGGGTTGGATCAGATGACCTCCAGAGACACAAGCCGATCTCAACCTTTCAATGATCTGTGAAAACTCAACTCAAGATGCCTTTTCTGAAATGTTGTAAGTAGTTATTTTTACCTTGTGCTGAAACTTGGAAGGATAGTGGCCCGCCCTTCTGGGAAGACATTTTTGCTTTTATATATTTACATGTTTATTTACTGTAAAGTAAGATGGTTTTCAGTGTGTACCACCATCAGGTGTGTTGGAAAAGTCCTCTTTTTATTTGTAAAGTGATGAAGACAACCAGTCTTTAACAGTTTATTTTGAGTGGGGAAAAGTTTATGACATTAGATTTCTATTTCATAATGCTCAGATTTATGATGGGCAGTAAAATCATACAGTGAGTCTTAATGTAAGTGTTATTTAATGACACCAGAGTTATCAGGCATCATGTTATTATGGTATTCACTAAGTGAACATTGCAACTCTCAGCCTCGCTAGAAAATGTAGTGAAAACCAAGTTGTGGGATTTTCATCACTATGTTTTGGAGGACATTGATGTACATATATTTTTCTACAGATGGGTAAAACACAAACCCAACATGGAAACTGTATCAATAGAATAAAACATTCTCCCTGAAGTGGCAGTTGTAACCCTTCAGCAGAAGAGTGACCAGGACATTTCTACCCAAATTAAGATAATGGAACATAAAATCATTAGACTCTTTTCTGAACACATATAAAGGAGAGAAAAAAGCTTCATTTTCAATTCCAACAAGATGGATGTAGAAGGTTTTATAAAGTACATGTTTATATGCATTTATTTCAACATGAAATTTAAATTAAAAACAAGTCTTAAGCCCTAAAGCTGCACATTGGTTTCTACTTATTTCAATTGCAATTAGCTGCTCATATATTTATATGGTGCTCTTTAGAAGTATTTATCTGTTATATACTGATTAGTCCTCTAGCACTAAGAGAGGCTTGTCTGGTCCAGAAATCAATGAAAAAAATTCAGTTAGTGGTGTGCTCAAGAGTTTCTGAATCCTTATCGTAACATATGCCAGGAAATTCACACAAATACTGGCTTTCTATGCCCAGATCTGGTCACTGCATGTGTCAAATGGATAGAAGGAAGTACCTACCTGGACCAGATCACATTATACACTCTCCAAGGCTTGGACTATATATATATATTTTTCGTCTTGCACAATACTGAGCAGATGGAACTTGATTGTCAAAAGCCCTCAGCAGCCAATATGCTGAGTACTTTGTAAAGCCTTTCCTGTGGCTGAAAAGGGAAAAGAAGAGTAAAGAGAGTATTTTACTGCCTCAATTACAGTCCACTCTTAATGAGCTCCCATCTAGACAATGCACTGTCCAGGCTTTGAAAGGGAAAAAAAAAAACAAAAAACCCCACTTTTGTTTCTTTCTGGTTTATAAGATGTGTCAATAGGCCAGTTAGGCATCATTTCTTCTTCTGGACAATTTATAAAAATAAAAATATAAAAATAACCATAGATGTCTATGTCAATGCATGTGTATCTGTGTGTGCTTGTGTGTGTACATATTCCATCTGTGTATATTTTTAAATATGCAAACAGAATCCTTTTTTACTCTCTCAGTAGAAGTTGTTATGGTCTCCCCTAGCAACAACTCACGGATAAAGATTCTCACATCAAACTAAATTGCACATCGAGGACACTACTGACTGTTATGCCAACATTATAGATCTGATTTCAATCCACAGAATTACGGAGCTTCCAAGTGAAAGTCTAACCTCAGCTCACCGGGCTATGATACAGCCATGCATATGGCAAATAACATCATGTCTTCTTTTTGACATAGAAAAATGAGTTCCAAAGTGAATGTCAGATTTTATGCCAAATTTCCTGACTTTTGTGGGTTTACATCTTCCCCCAAATGTTAATATTATGGAAACTACTGTTTTGATGTTTGAGGAGATATCCAGTCCTTCTGGAAGCAGTTACATTCTGTTTCTCTTGGTTTGGAGGAATTTCTTCTCCCAAACGGTCAGTTCAATTGAATAGCATAAAATAGACACTTCCTTCTGGCAGGACAGGTGGAAATTTTATGCTCCAGGACTGTTCAGTAATGATCTTTGGCTGCATTCATAAACAGACACAGCAGCTAGCTATTAATGTAGAGTCATGCAACATGGAAAATATAATTCATGACTCTCCACCCTTTCACACACACTCTTCAGTAGCAGAAACTCTTCAATATTGTCAACCCTGCACAGCACATGGTTTCTACCTCAACTTTAAGTGCCTAAAAAGAAAAGCAGTTAAAACCATGTTTCATCTTCTGAAACAAACAGATGCAGGGCATCACCATTGTCAATACTGAAGTTCATAGCCAATCCAGGAGAAGATACTCACAATTTCACTTCAGTGATATTTGTTTTCTGATTTGTTTTTTTTTCAATCTCACGGTTCTCACTTTTGTGGTAGAATTGCATTCCTGCCTAGGATGTCATTTCTGTTTGTTGCTGGTTTTTAGTTTTTTTTTTTTTTTTTTTTGTAATTGCAATGTTCATTTCCAATGTTTGTTTTTTGTTTTATCCCTTTGTTTTTATTGTTTCTGCCAGTTGTTGTCACTTTCAGATGCTGAATGAATAATTTAGAACTGTGAAGTGCATTGATGGTTTAGTTCTTTGTTGGGACTGGGATATTAGAAAGGACGTGTACAAGTAAAGTAACACAGTCTTTTCTCCTTTCAAAATCTCTCAGAAACATATCAAATATTTTCTCAGGAACAGTAAAGAAATGCATTCAAGAACAAACAAAACCACAAGATTTTTATTTTCCTTCATTAAAAAATTAAATAATTGACCTTAGACTAATTCATTTTCATTTTAATAAAAATTCAAAGTTAGAATCATATGAATCACATGAAAAAATAATTTTGAAATTTCCCCCATCATGCCTTATATTTCTTATAACATAAAAGTCATTAAGTTATTTGAAGCAGAGAGTTTAAGGAGACAATAGATTTCACATATGCATTTTAATGTATGTACACAAATTTTTTCCTGCTAAAATCGCTCCAGTGGCTTTAACTCTTTCAAAACAACAATCTACCCTCCAAAAAATATCCTGAAATTGCTTTCTTAAATAAAAAAACCCAAAACTGATAAACCAGAAATAACTGCCTGTGGGACCTTGATAATATGTTTATACTTGAATATTTTTTTTTGAGCTATAATAGTTATCATTATATAGTAAGTATACAAATTAATTTATTTACTTCCTATTCAAATTCAGTATTTCCAAAAAAAAAAAAAAATTTATTCTACTTGAGGTTTTTGACATTCAGAATGTAAACTTGACCTTAAGTCTGACAAGGTTTTAGTGACTCAGATCCAGAAAATGGAGGTTACAAGCCTTACAGTGTTCATCTTATTCTTCCACAGTTTGAATTTAAAACTTCATGTTTTAATCTCTAAAGTCAATGTCTCAGTTTAGTCCTGAGTGGGATGTTGACGGATTTTGATTTTTAGGACTACTTCCAACCTGGTTTCCTCATCCAAGTCAAATGGTCCTTCTCTGCTCCTGTTCATGTCACTGACTGAAACAGGGGGATTGGTGTTTTTCCTACACCTGAACTTCCTCTCTAAAGTAGTAAAATTTTGCTCCAGACAGAATTCTGAGAGCAAAGCCAGGTTGTGCAAACAGTTGTCCATGGAATATAATGTGGACAAAATTGACCTGTCCATCTGACACAGATGATGCATTGCATGGCCTTGGGTGAATCATTTGCTGTGTTTGGTCTTTCTCTCCTGTAAAACAAAAATAATGATACTTCCACACTTCCATTGTAAAGACATAATATAAAAATAGGTAAACAGGTCACATACAGGTTCAGTTGTTTCAGTGTCTCGTCTCTCACAGTGGCAGTAGCAGGTCTGGATAGATGAGAAGAACAAGACAACCAGTAATATTTCCCTTTGCTATCCCCCCTTAGATTCTGACAGGACAGAAGACAAAATCCTTACAATTTCCAGAGCCAAATTTTGAATATATACTATTTTTCTTAACATTTTTTAATGGACTTTTCCTTGGTTCTGCAAATGAATTTACCTGAAAGCAATTTAACTTGTTTGCAGTTTTGGCTATGCTTTGTAGCAGTAAGTCCCACAATTGGATTACCTGTTCTGATAAAGCATGACTTAGTATAGCAAAACAAAACAAGTGCCTTTTGCTTGCCTTAAACTGCACGCCTAATGGATAAAAGGAGTGAGAATTGTTAAATAAATAACAAATATTAGCAAAGCCTTATATTAAATTAAAATATCAGCCTATACCTTTGCTAATGTAATTTTTTTAGTAATAATAACTGGCATATCAAAAATACATATGAAATACACATGATTCAAAGAATATATTTACATCAGAATTTAGGAGGGGTAAATTAACAGATCTTTCTATGTTTCTTCACAGATCATTAATTATTCTAGTCTAGTCTAGTCTAGTCTAGTCTAGTCTATTCTATCAGCAATTTAAAGAGTTTTCCTTTACACCAAGGAAACTGCCCAGTCAGAAATTAATTTTAAACTTGCAGAAGAATTTTTGCTTGACCAGACCCTGCAGTGGTCAAAACTGTTTGGAGGGGCATGGAAACAACATAGAATGTACAACATCTGCAGACTTCTGCATTGACAAGACTCTCAGGGCAGCTGATCCTTGCTTTGCAGAAACTCAGACAGTTTACAGACGTGCACCTCTGTTTCAGTGATACCAGCAGCAATTGAAAACACAAGACAATATAAATAATTACATTTTAAAAATATTTTTTTCAAAATCTTCCTTGATATTTAAATAGGCTTAAGATGGGATCAGAACCAGGCTGATGGCTTTGGACTGAGTCCTGCAGTGTAATGTGTATCAGAAGTCTCTTGCACATCTGTAGCATACGTGGGGTACCAGGGACAGCTCGGTGCAAGGTGTTATTCAGAATCTTCTCTTGTTTTTGTTTCAGAGGGTGTGAACTAGTTTTGGCAGTTGGTTCTGAAAGACCCTTACATCTTCCCAGTTTTGTTTTGTGTCTCTCTCTCTAGAAATCATCCAAACTAACTCTGGAGCTTCAGGAGCAAATCTTTGGGTCTGTCCCTCTAATTTATTACCATTCTATTTCCTCTTCCTTTCCTACATCCTCCGTCACCCTGTTCCAAGGGAAGATCTGCTCACAAAGAAAATAGATGATTAGGTATTTAATCTATGTGACATATTATCTTTTTTTTCAAAAGACCATTTTTAAGATAAGTAACTGAAATAATTTCGTGCTCTCAACTTGTTCACATGACAATTCAGTTATGCCTCTCTCTTCCTCATAAAGACCCTTAATAGTCCAGTCTTCTGAGATTTTTGTTATTGTCTTTATAACTTACCAGCACTTTCAAGCTCCAAAATTGTGTGTAGTTCTGCCTAAATTTCCTAGGACCTCATACTTTCATGCCCTTGCTCCTCTACTGGGTCATTCAGTAGAGGGTAGAGGTTCTGGTCACTCCCCACACTCACGAAGGGTTGTGTCTTCCCTGTCTTTGATGTCAAACATTTGGATGCCTTAATATGACTGAATCAGACAGTCCTTCTTGGTGCAAGAGGGGATTCATTTATTCATAGGAGAGGACCATAGAAAGGGCAAATGATGAGGCTGGACTTCATGATCGTTGTGGGACCCTTCCAGCTGAGGATATTCTATGGTTCTAGTATATGATTTGCCCTATGAATGTGTCAGTAGAATCTCCCCTTTCATCTTTCATTGCATTCATCCAGTTTGGCAAGTCTCACATTCCTAACTTCTGAGGAATCAGTAGTACTTAGATGGCTAAAAAGCAGTAAACCTGTGGCTCTTCACAGGAAGAAGAGCCACTTCATTTGTGTCGCATACTTTCCTGTGTGCTTCCTGTGGCAGCACACAGGAAAGTGAGGTCCTCATTTCTAGCCCTTCTAGGTAGTGCTGTGACCCCAGCAGGAACATGGTTATTACAGGGACAGAAGCCATTCCTGATCTGCTTTCAGGAATGCTCATGATGATCTTACTTTTTTCTTTGTACTTCTTCTAAAACCCAGCAAAAAAAAAAAGAGTGTAGGGCCTCCTCAAGACGTGCCCCAGTTCTTTGTAGCATTTAGATTTTAATTTCCAGCGCAAGATAGCAAGCCTGCTTAAAGATTTATATACATATAGTCATTTAGGTTTAACTCAACAATTCCATGACTACACTGCTTATGAAGCACAAGCAAAATTTTCCTTCATGGGCCTCAACAAGACAAGGTAGGAATATCCTACATTAGCAAGAGCTGGTTGTTTTGGTTTTTTTTCATGTTATCTTTTGTTTGTTTGCTCGCAAACAGCCTAAGTAGCAGCTGTTTAGCCTTCCTCTTCCTTACCAATAAAACAAACAATAAGCCTGGTCTTCCAGCCACTGGAAATGGACATTTCAAAGGATTTTTAAGCGTCTTGACTACTGATT
The DNA here is from genome assembly GCA_026261815.1 of Monarcha castaneiventris obscurior. Classification (NCBI taxonomy): domain Eukaryota; kingdom Metazoa; phylum Chordata; class Aves; order Passeriformes; family Monarchidae; genus Monarcha; species Monarcha castaneiventris. The sequence continues at coordinate 25,792,788 of JAMPIT010000893.1, read as the reverse complement.
AGTCTGACATAATGACACAAGTAGTTTGAGAAACAAGTGCAGCCTATAATTTGACTTCAAATCCTGACCTATTCAACAGTCTCCTACTCCAATCATATAGAAAAAAGATAACTGCTATTAGTACTTAAGGAGGCAATTAGGTCTGTTATTTCATGAGTTTTTAAAGTATTATTATTTTAAATTATTTCTGTTCCAAAAAACAAATTGGAGTCATAAACTTTATTATAAAGGGAAATTTCTCATGAAATGAAGAAGTTCTACATTTTATTACAGAACTAATAGAATAAAATATTTTCATCTTATTAAAATCTTTGATTTTATTTTAAATAACTTTTTACCGAACCCTCTGATTGAGATTAAAAAAAAAAAAAAGCAAATTACATCCCAATAATCTTTTTCTGACCCATTCCAAGCCTCAATTTTGTTTCTCTCATGTCTTTAACTAATCTCAGGTGGAATCTGTAAACATTTACACAGTTAGAAAAAACAACTATAAAGTTAAGTACTGCTTCAGGATTTTTTACCTCAATCAGAACACAAAAGTATTGGACTAAACTTTGTATATGAACCACAACATGTACATGAACAGAGCAAAAGCTCAGAACCTTTGAAATTTCCCCTTTGATGTTTAATTCTGTCTAAAATAGAGGATATAGTGTGCCCTGTGCTGAGAAAAATAGGGACTTTTGTGAGAAGAAACAAGAAATAATCCACAGACTTTTTCACTAATGAATCTGATGCCTGCTCTAAAAAGTTAATGAAAAGTCTCTCCATTGAATTCCATGGGCTTTGGAGCAAACCCCAGATAAGCTGTTCAGCGAGAGCAAGTAAAATAAATTGGGAAAAGGTTCTTTGCTTTATGAAGTCATTTTAAGGGAGGTAATGGAACAGCTGTTGCATAGATAAAACACACATGTCCCTTCAGAAATGCAGTTGGGCAGAGCCTTGCTGCACAGCACGACTCATGGGCATCACCCAGCAGCTTCTCTGGCTGAACAGACCACTAGCCCAAGTGCTAACCTCGCAACGACTCCCCAAATCCCTCTGGCCCCTTAAAGGGAAAAACAGCTTCATTAGTTCCTCACATAAACAGCCAGAACATAAACACAACATGCTCCATTAAAATGGTCAAATTAAGCAAGTGGAGAACCTTTCCTATATTGTGTCAGCTTTAGTGGTTTCATTTTGGATTTCGTTTTCCTTTTTTTTTTTCCTTCCTGATTTTGGTTTGCGTGCTTTAATTTTCAGAGCATGTAAGTGGATACTTAGACAGAACTAACTTTATTTTATGTAGCTTATTACAGCTGTGTTTTAAGGACATTTTTCTTTCTCCTGCCTGAATTTTAAAATGAGTATTTGGAAACTAAAACTGGTACATCAGAGAGCACATATAAATTATTGGTGGTCTTGAAGAGTTATGGTAAGAGAGAGCTTTTTTTGTGCTATCTACTTGAAAAAATTCTCCCTCTCCATTGATTTTACTGCATAAAACAAGGCGAAAAATACAGTAGATCATTTAGCTTCTTTTTTAGCATGTTAGAGTTTGTCATCCAAGTGTTTGAATGTATTTCAGGTAAAATAAAATGACCACAGCACAGTCCTTCTTAGACCTAGTGCTGCTCTGAATCTTTGGCACCTTTCTCTTTTGTTGTTGGTTTCATAAGAAGTTCACATTTACATGTTTATTTGTGTGTGGACAGATTCAGAGTGATAAAGTCTGTAAGGGTAAAAGACAGAAAAGGCTGATGCTGTTGTTGGTGACCACACATCTATTCCTTATCTAAATTTTGGTTTTGTGTCTTTCTTTCTTGTCTTTTTCTTTTTTCCATCTTCCTTATTAATTTCTACTTTAAAGTAGTGTCTTTACTTTAGTAGTAGTGTCTGTAGTTTTTGTCCTTTCCAATTTGGACTAGGATTTCTAGAGGTATTTACAAACAAAAAATCACTGCAGGACAGTTTATTCTTTTTAAACTCTAAGCTCTTCTACTTTGAGCTTCACAGCTTTATTCATACTTGTCAGAATTATCTCCTTGCCACCTTTTTTTAAACCAAAATGCATTCTCTTTTTTAACTTTCTTGTCCTACTCACTCATAATCCATTGAAAAATATTTATGTTTCTTTTTTTTTTTGTTTGTTTGTTTCTTTGTTCTCCCTTTAATCTTTGATGAGTAAACTCCTTAGAAAGCTGCTTTCAACTTAGGGAAGAGATTTTCTGTTTTAGAAAATAATATATTTTATTTTTAAGATTTTTCCTTTATGAAGAATTTAAGTTAGAAAAAGTATAGAAAAGCAAAATAAACACGTTGATTGATATAATTTTAATTATTATGGTATCACAATATGATGACATTATGATGATATAATTTTTATTTAGTCATTATACTACTCTTCCTATTTAAAGGGGGGAAAAGTCAAGGTGTAGAACACTTGTAAGAAAGGAAAGGAAATATTTCTGACAGTCATAATAGTAGTAGTAATTACAATAACAGTAAAAAAACCAAAACAATAATAGTATTAAATGCATTAAAAATTTTATTTAACAACTCTTTACTGAAAATCCTTAAAAGGTTAAACATTTAACCTGCAAATAAAATGTGTTATCTAACACAATGCAGTTATGCTACGAGGATTTATCTTCCTATAACATCTAACTTAATAATTACAGAGCACTTCCTATTAAAAAGTTATATTCATTCTTATCCAAAGTTTATCAATAAATTAACTGAATATATATAATAGTCCATTATCTGAAAGAGAATGAGCTTTACTCTTTCTGTTCTTGCCATTAAAACACATTCCTTTCAGTGCATTGAAAAATTCTGTGTAGAATTAAAATAATTCTTGCATTGAAACATGATGCGAGACAAAAGTAGGAAATCAAAGTACGGCCAACATCACGTTAGGTGTGATCCTTGCCTGTTTACAATAGGACACAGGTTTCTGTGAAGAACTCACCTGAAACAGGAAGGAGTGACCTCGTTGCCATCTGTAATGGGATGACTACATCAGTGGGCAAGGAGAGAGCTACAGCTGTAATCTACATGGAATGCTCTAATGCCTTTGGGAGGTGGTGCCCCACAACCTCACCCTCTCCAGGGTTTGCTGGATGAGCAGCTGTTTGGATAGTTGTGTCCAGAGGGAAGTCAATGAAAAGAGGTGCTCCTCTGGGCTCTGTTGGGGTCAGCATTGTTTAATGTCTTCATTAATGCCCTAGACAAAGGGATTGAGAGCATCCTCAGCAAGTTTGCAGATGACACCAAGCTGGGTGGTGCTGTGTATACACCTGAAGGTTGAGATGTGATCCAGGGGCACCTGGACAAGCTGGAGAAGTTGCCCATGGGGATTTCATGAGATTTAGCAGGACCCCAGGGTGCTGTACCTGGGTCAGGGCATGAATCCAGGCTGAGGGATGAACAGCAGACATGCCCAGAGGACTTGGGCTTGCTGTGGGTGAGAGGCTGGACATGCCCCAGCCATGGCACTCACAGCCCAGAGAGCCAAACGTGTCCTGGGCTGCATCCAGAGCCCCGTGGGCAGCAGGGGAGGGAGGGGATTCTGCCCCTCTGCCCTGCTCTGCTGAGACCCACCTGGAGCCCTGCATCCAGCTCTGGGGTCCCAGCACAGGAAGGACATGGAACTGCCTGGAGCAGATCCAGAGGAGGCCACAGAAATAACTGGAGGGCTAAATCACCTCTTCTATAAGAAAAGGCTGAGAGGGCTGTCTTTGTTTGGCCTGGAGAAGAGAAGGCTTTGGGGAGACCTCATAGCTGCCCTTCAGTACTAAAAGGAGTCTTATAAGCAAGATGGGGACAAATTTTTAGCATGGTCTGTTACAAGAGGGCAAGGAGTAAAGATTTTTAAATAAAAGAGAGTGTAAATTCAGATGAGATATAAGAAGATTTTTATGGTGAGTATGGTGAGATGCTGAAACAGGTTACCCGGAAAGCTGATGGGTACCCCATCCCTGGAAATATTCAAGGTTGCTGTGAGCACCCCGGTCCAGTTGAAGCTTTTCTGGCTTATTGCAAGGAGGGCTGGACTGGATGATGCTTAAGGATCCCTGCCAACCCAAACTATTCTATGATTCTATGCTTCTACAACAGGCAGTCTGAGAAAACACAGCCTTTCATACCGAAAAGCAACATGTTGGCAAAGAAAAACATGGCACACCTGTGGACACAGTTCTCTCTTCTATCAAGTTTTCTGACTGTCTTTTCCTGTTTCATCTGATGTTCTCATAGAAATATTCATTTATTGTAATTTTAGACACCTCAGTGAAGCACCTGAAAGAAGAGGATAGTTGCTGTAGGTACATGTTTAAAATTGTGTTTCTATGATTAGTGCTGGAGGGAACTCTATCATTCTCCTGAGAAAAGGAAGATGATTAAGGACCTCATGTAAGTGTCAAAATTTAGCTAAAATCAGTCTGGGCCTTTCTCAAACCATGTCAATAAAACACATTACGCAAATGTGCACTTTTAAGAGAGATGATGAAAACATGCATGCTGTTCATCAAATCTGGTTTTGTCTCCATAGTAATTTTCTAGTGTATGAAATCTCTGCATAGTTGTAATCTGTTATGTAGAGAGCCAAGTCAGATTATATATAGTGATTTCCCTTTACTTCATTCTTGCCTTAGCAAATAAGGTGTTCTTAATGCGTGTTGCAGAAGGTCTTCCATCCCTGCTGTGATTGATGGCTAGCAAACTGCTGGGGACAATTCCATTTGGTGGGTAAAAAAAGACTATCTCGTTTATCTTTATATCATATCTGTTGCAAATTAAGCTAAAAACATAGAGTTTGCACACTAAAATTGTTACACTGCAGAGCAATGTGCCTATAAAACAGCATGTTAACAAGCACGACATGATAAATGAAATGCAATAAACTTCTGTAATTTCAGATTCTCCCAGAGGCAGATGACGAGGCTATCACCTGTTGAGCTTTGCTTGGTGACAGCATAACAGTATCTGCAAGAAAGTACTGTCTGGGCTGGCTTTACAAGAAGTGAGTGGCTACTAGTGCGCATTTCGTTAACTTCTCACATGCTGCATCTGAGATAAAATTCATAATTCAAGCAACAAAATGCAGAGGCAAAAAATACCTTGCTTGCTGAATTACTGGTGCTCCTGAACTGGAATGTCCTGTTTTCTACAGCAGATGGCAGCAGTACTGATGCATGATAAAAGCTGGATTCCAAAGGCATTTTGTAAAATAAAGCTGCTTTTTTTTTTTTTTTTTTGCATTTTTTTTCCTGCCATACTATCACCATTATAAATTATCATAACACTAGAGCCTCTACCAGTCTGATATTAAACCTCATCCCCAGCTTCAATATTGAAGTGATTCACAGATGTGCAACCTTGTCTAAAAACAAACAAACAAACAAACCCAACCAAAACTAACAAAATTGATCAAAAACTCAAGGAAAGTGAACCAAAAATCCCCGACTATCTTAATGATCAAAGCTGCTTTGTTTTTATGTGCCAGTAAACATTTATTACCATTAGCTCTCTAGCCATGCATGTAGGTATATTTCTCCTCATAAGGTGTCCCATGGCACTACCCAAAAGGTTTTTCACCAATATTATGACTCTCTTCAGGAAGATATCAGTACAGCACAAGTTTGGGAATGGGAAAGAAGCAAAGAATATCTCAAGGATTTATTTATCTTTCATAAAACGTGTCTATTTCCTACCACATAAGTGAACACTATTTTAATTCAAAAGTGCGTATTTCAGCTGACTATTTTTAAAGTAACAGAAATATTAAAATAGTCCCTTCAGGCTCACTGACTTTTTATTTTTGAAGGTGGGTGAGACAAAAAGAGAAGGGCGCTCAGAAGGAAATCATAAAACTGAACTCTTAGGTGCAAGAAACCTGGTTTCAAATTCCTGTACCTGGTTCAGCCTGGCAAAAGGTATCTGCTTCCCCTTCTGTGAGTGCTCTAGCCCCAGGGCTATGAGAATACAGTTGTGTATTCAATCTGGCCCAGTAAATATTTCATTACTTATACAGAGAGATTGAATGCAGAGACTGCATCATGCACCTTAGATGCCGGTGAAAAGCAAAGGGAGGGTCCCCACATGAAAAGCCTGAAAATTAGAACCTTCAATATATAACTTCTGTATTCCCTAAAAATATCCTGAGGCACTCAGAGTCTTGTGAAGGTAAAATTTCTGCCCTTTACACTCATCACAAGAAATAGGATAGTAGATCTCTGAACCAAAAATTCCATGTTTCTCAGGGGAAAGCAAAGACAAAAATGAACAAGAGAAAACATTTACCAGTTTGATGGAAAAATGACATGCTGCTTTTCTTTGTTATTATTTAAAATATTCTCTGCTAATACTTACTTATATGGTGGACTTGTGGCTCTGTGAGATGGAGAATTTCCTGGGTGTGAAAGAGCAACTATTACTCTATTATAAGAAAGCTCAGATGTGTATGATGAGAAAAGGTAAATAGTTCAGAGGTTTAAATGCTGTGGGATACCTTGAATACTACTGAAAATGTTCCTGAAATTTGTACTTGAGTTTTTTACCTCTGCATTTATTTCACCAGTGCTTGGGTGCCACAAGTGCTCTTGTCTTTCTTTGATATACTTGACATGGCTGGTTTGTGTCTAAAGTCATCTTCCACAGTCTACAGTAACAAAAACTTTTACAAAATTTATGTTAGGATTGAATCATTATAACTGCTGGCCTAATTATAAAAAAACGTGGTCGCCTTGGTGACAGCTTACAAATAAATGTTCCCTTCAAGCAACTATAGATAAGGACAGAGGAAAAAAAATCATCTTAACATCTCATATTGATTGCTGGGTCAATGCTGTTCTTGAAACTGTAAAATATGAATGAGAAGCCTTTGAACAGAGTAAGATACTAGATGCCTTTGATCAAATCCGGAATGCATTTCTGCACTGCTACTCAGTAAAAAGAACAAATAGAGGATAACCCTCAGATGATCAACTGTGGATTCACAAGGCCTTCTTCTGTGTAGCTCAAAAACTAAATACATATTGACCAAATGACAGATTTCAGAAGCATGGGTTTGTTTGTGAGACATTCAAGGAAGTAAACAATAGAAAAGGACAAGTTTTATTTACATCATTCCAAAGGGACTGATTTACAATTAATGGGATTAAATTAACCAGGGAAATTTGTAGACTGGACATCAGTCTACATATATTTCATTATGAAGAGGTCTGTCCAACTTGTGAAAGAGTCTGTAAGAAGAAACAGAAAAAATCACATTGTTTCCAGAAAACTGCATGTGGTAGGATGTTGATGAATACAATAAGCTTATAGGGTATGGTGGATAGAGGAAGCCCCTAAAGAAAATGGAATTTTCAGTTTTAGATAATAATATTAAAAGTAAATAACAGAGAAAACAAAAACAGAAATTATAGCTATAACACCTCAGAGAAATTTGTATATCTTGGGACTCCACTTATATTTTAGGTTTTAAACTATATTAATATATATTTATTTATATTTACATTTAACTATATTAATATATTATTGTATAGTAATATAACATTATTTATTTATTATTTATTATAATAATATATAATAAATATATTTATTAGATATCACATTTTACATTAATATATATAATAACTGTATTATATATTAATATATATAATAGCTATATATATTTACTATGTATATGTTTAACTCTTCTTATTCTGTGACACCATGTATGTAATATAACTAGATAAGCTGTGACTCAATAGAAGTGGCATTACAGATGTGACCAGTTTAGGAAGATGTATAGATGCATAAAGCCTGTGAATTACAGCCTGGGCTCTACATTTCCCAAATAATATTTTTTTTTTAAAATGGATTTCCTCAAAAAGACTTGGAAGTGTTTTGGAGATTTGTAGTGATTGTTTAGTCCAGGGTTTTGTTGGTTTTCTTTTGTTTATTTGTTTGATTGGTTGGTTGATTAGGATTTTGTAAATAAAAGCTTTAAACTGTCTTTTATACAGCTCTTTTTTTTCTGGTCTTATGCTTAACTTTCCTTTGTTCCTCTGAGTTCTGCACTCCACAACATCAGTTTTTCCTGAGAAGAAGGACTGGAAAGGAGAAGAAAGCTCACAATGGCTCTTCCACTTCCCAAATCTTCCACTAGAAGGAACATGCTGCTGATGGTCAGCGTTTCCTTGACTGATCTTTTTGGATCCACTTGGTGTAAACATATTTTTATACATTTTCTCACACACGGTCTGGTTTTTTCCCATTCGTATCCAGCTAAAATGTGAACACTGTACACTAATCTTCCCCAGCCCATTAGCACAAAGAATATAATTTTCTGCTCAGTGATACAGAGATTTCTTAGGCTTCTATTGCATCTGGCACACTCAAACCTAAACTAAAACAGGATCTGGCACACTCAAACCTAAACTAAAACAGGCTGGGTAATATAAACTTGATCAAAACACAAAAAAGCATCAGAGTTAAAGCAACCTATGACTGCCTCAAGTCAGCAGAAGACTGGATGAGGCCTGAGATCCTGCACTGTCAGGTCCCTACAGCATCTGTGGCCTTTTCCTGAGCTAAAGGTGGGATGCAATATTTCCCTCATTTACTTCCCTTCAACACTAAGTCTGTGTAGTTTCATATAAGCACTCAATGTATCCACAAACAAAAGGTGTATGAATCTCTCCAAGATGTCAGAATTTACATGTGTGTCACACAATTAGCAATGACAGCGTTCCTAACAGAAAAGTTTCCTAGCAGAAAAGTTAGGAAAAATGAAGAATGTTATATCATTAGGATGGACATATTGCTTCTAGACTTCAAAAGGATTTAGGTCAGGTAGAATTTTCTGTCTGTTGTTTATGTTACTAAATCTTTTTTTGGGAAAGTCCACACAAGCTCAGTAAGTCATTTTTAGTCAACTTCTTGCTCTCCCTTAAGATACCTGAAAGGTGTGGGCAGGGGTATCTTATTTCATTTCAGAAATGGAGATCAATTTAATCCCTTTAGAATGAGCACAAATCACTCCAGATTAACACATATTACCATCTGAAACTCCAGAAAATTTGACAGTCAGAATTAACGTTCACTATATTTTTCTCATCTGATTTTAAAATTCACAGTAAGAGAACTAGTAAAGAAGTAAAGGAGTAGTAGTTGTTTTAAGATCCTTTCCAAAAAGAAATTTGTGCCCGATCTCTGTCACCTCTTAAATTAGGAGGTCAGGCAGCAGTGTGTCTGTAAGTCAGTTTGAGTCTGTTCCAGTTTGTCCTCAAAGGAGGAAGCCTGGGTTCCTAACTCTGGCACCAAGAACAAGTTTCAGCAGTATCTCACCTCTTGTGATTAGTTTGAAAAATCATTGATTTTAAAGGAAGATTTTAATGAAACAAAAAATTAATGATTCTGGACAAGGAAAGGAGCTTTATCTGCCTATTATACTGAAGAGAAATATAACCTGCAGTAGAGTTGAGTTCTAAACCATACTACTTTTTCATTTCTATGCACAAAGAAATTTGCATTCTCCTCTTGGCAAGGCAAGAAACCAGACAGATTGATAGGAAAACAGGTTTTCTGGCTGATTGTTAAAGATGTTTCTTTGATTTGTGCAGAACAGCATGAAGACAACACAGGATAAGTAATGCAACAATACAGGAGAAGGAAAATGCAAAAACCCAACCTCGGAGCTCACACAGGATCACTCTCAGTGGGTATTCATGCTACATTTTAATTTCCTTAAAACAGTTTTATCATTTAAAAAAGAGGGGAAGCAGTGCAAGGAGAAAACACCTAACAAACCTATAGTCAAATCTAAATTACAGAACAGTCCTCCCTTTTTTTTTTTTTTTTTTTCACATCTGAAAATGATGTTTTCTTTGGATTCTACTGCTATTCATCCAATGGAATGGTACAATAGCATCCCAGGAGAGATCACTGCTTCAGTCTGAGCTAGACAACTGGGCTTCTATAGCCAGCTGCAGGGAATTGGTGCCTCTGGAGGGCAATTAAGCTCATTTTGTGATGGGTGTTTGAATGGGAGATCTAGAGAAAGCGATTTGTCTTAGCTATATTTCTCCATTAACTATGGACAGTCTAAGGGAATAGCTTAAATTGGACACTTAACTTCGAGACAGCTAAAAGTAGGGGTGAGTCCCAGCTCTTGTCACTGTGCAACCCTCATCATTCACAATGATTATGTTCAGCTGCACATAAGGATTTCTGGGTGACTATATTGCCCTCTGTGTACTATCCTTCTCCCCAAACTTATGTGTTTCAAGGCCCTGGCCTGATGAACTCACTAGGAATTTTCAATATATTGCATTATTCTGGAATTCATAGCTCTTACCAAGTTGTGGATAAAGGGTATTCTGGTAAAACCCTGGTGCCAGAAATAAAATTTTGCCTTACAAGTTACAGCTTTTTATCAGGTGCTCTTGGTATTCTTTTCTCACCTTTTAGTCAATATCAATATTAAAAAGATTTTGCTCAGAGTATTCAGGAAAGAAATAATTCAGCATGAGTGCAGAATTCAGGTTCCCTATTCAGTGAAGAGGGACATAAGAAAATACTTGAAAAATGGTGCAGGTAACAGAGGGCTGTGAACTGCTAAGACTGAAAAATTCAAAATTATTTTTCTTGGCATATCTAACCAAAATCTTAGCCAACAGAGAACATGTACTGATAAAGTCAATGACAAAGCTTGAAACAGAAACAACTGAAAACACAGAAACAATTACTGCCCAAATGTCTTTGTTTAAGCTGCCATTTACTTACGAGCATTTGGATCTTATTATTTCTGCCAAATTTGTACTTCACTGAGGCCAGGAAAAGAAGACAAAACAAATCTCTGTTCTTGAATTTGAGACAGCTGGGCTCTAGTGAAGGTGACTCTGTGTTCCCAAGCAAGTAAGAATCAGTGTTCACATAGAAACTGCTTTCATTGTTAGACTGTTAGGAGTCTTGCATTCATTTCCTGAAGGGAGAAGGGAAATAAGCTTTGTATAATTACTTAGGGATGTGGATCTATGACTGTGCTGTAATGCCGAATTGGAAATTAATTTCTTGCCATGCAAATCAATTTGTTCATTGGAATGATCTCCAAATTTTTGCTACACTCAAAGCTATTTGAGACTTAGATTTCTTCAAGGAGTGCTTAAACAACCGTTCTACTGAATGTGTGGAAGATGATGCACTCATAAAATTGTGCAATAATTTAGGCTGAAAGTGACCTTTGGAGGTCATCTATTGTGGCACTTGCTCAGAGGTGTTGTGGAGAATCAACTTTAAAGTTAGAGCTTAGGCAGTTTTTTAATACAAATTCATATATTTTCCTTTATTTTTCCTACTGCTGTAGCAAAGCAGCCCAAAATACTCACTAAAGCTAAGTTAATCTATTTCTACTGCTCTCCACTATCTACCAAGCCAGTCATCTCATCATAAAGGTGTTCTAGATCATTAGGCACAACTCTGCCATTGTAAATCCAGGCTGGTCTGTTTTCACTGTTATAACTTCTATACCTGGACAAGGTTCAAGGAAGATTTGCTTCACAGTCTTCCTAGTGTTACACTAAAAATCTTGTGGTCAAAATGGATAACATCTAGTAAGTGCTGATAAGAATTTATTGTTATTTTAACTCAAGCCCAGCCTTATAACAATACAGCAGTTGTTATTATTCCAATGAGATTGACTGATACATTTTCATTTCATAATGCATTTAAGACTGACACACACAAACTTTATAATTTCCAGCCTATTCCTTAGTTTACACTCAAATAGGCTTGTAAAATCAACCAGTTTAATTGTACTGAATAATGTGAATTTATGGGGTTGCCAATTAATAAAGTTCTTAATAAAGCAGTAAACTGCAATGACGACTTTGACTTCAACACTTTTCATTTTGTGTTTTATTGTGGATGCTTTTGAAAGTTTTCTAAGTATCCCTATTTTTTTTTTTATTTATTGGTTACTACAAAATTTAAATCACCTTAAATTGACTATTAGCTGAAGTTATTCATTAACTTTCCTCAGCCCCAGTTAACATAAAGGATTAACGCTTGTTACTTAATGAATTCAGAGGTTGCCAAAACTTCACCTTGTAAAGTATTACAAGAGCTAAGCTGAAACAATTGAGGCAATAACCACATACCAAAAGGCTTTTTAATATAGGCAAATCATCCTGAAATCACGTCTTGTCAATACAACCTGAAATAGTCCTGAGACCCTGGGTGATCAGGTCAGCACAAAGGCTGTTACCTCCCACAAGTCGCAGCAGAAATTATATATACTAGGCTATACACAACTCAGAACACAACTGGAAAGTTGTAGGTCTTGATATTTTTGAAGGCAAACACATCAATCTTCACATGCCCATAAGATAGTTTTCTCCAGTAAAATTATTTCCTTCTGTATAAATAATATTCATTAATACATGAGCCAGAACTTGGCTAGACCCTATTCCCATGTTAGGTCATGGAAGTACTGAATCATCTTTTCATACTTGCTTTATTTGCCTAATGAACATAAACTAGAGGAACAGGATTGGAAATAGGGGGTGGAGAGAGAAATATTGCTGTCCTTGTTTTGCCATCAAGGCTTCTAAATCCCTATATCTAAGGCATTTTCTCTAATTGCATAGAATATCTAATAGAGCCAATAAATAAATTGGAGTTTCCTGGGTGCTACCTCAGTAACTTAATTACAAAACTATTTTTGCCTGAGTTTCTCAAAACTGGTGAAAAAAAAAGTGTAAGAAATTCAAGATTTTTTGAAGCTTTGAATCTGTCACAATTTGTTTTCCCCTATTCATGCATATTTTGGGGATTTTTATTGTTTGCAATTAAACCTATTTATTTCATTCAGCCCACATTCATTTTCTATTACCTTTTGTTGTTGTTGTTGTTGTTGTTGTTCCACTGACATGCAATTTATTTCTCTTTTTGCCAGTTAGATCCTTCCTTTTAAGTTCCCCTTCTCTTGGTTTTTAGGAGATTCCCTGTTTTCTGTAATAAAAAGGCTTTATGTGGTTAAAAAGAATGTCTGAGTCTTCTCACATTATGCCATCAGTGCAGTGCATGCAAGCACCACTAAACAGCTTGTTGAAATCAAAAGCAGACTAGAGCCAGTCTTGTTGAGTGGAGTGTGAAGGGTTGTTGAACAGAATATAATTATAAAAGCAAAAATTGGGTTTTTTGCCATTTCTGATAGCACAATGGTAAATCTGAGGTTTTTTTAAGAAACAGCTATAGACAGATAAGCTCATTTTTTGACTTATTATCCAGTGTTAAATGCATTAAAGCCATCTTTATTAGCGACAACCAATTGTCCCAACTAATTCTACTGCAAAACTGAAGCAGATCATTCATTCTAAGAATCCTTTGGATAAAGGAGCATAAGAAAAAAACCTGTCTTACTCTTTCTTCATTTTTACCATGCATATTCTCAGAAACTTAAGTAAGTAGTTATATGTCCAAACTTAAGATGTTTTTTGAATTTGATAAAAATGTTTTATGTTACAACATTGAGAAAAAAATCTCATGAGCATATAATTTATTGGTATTATGATAGCTCATTAAGTCTGTGTAGAAAACAGTATTTTAATTTTATGAAAAAGAAAAATACTGTTTTGGAATTAGTTTTTGTTCTGATGCAGGATAAAAATTTGATTTGCTTGATTTCTTAGTGTCTAGGCAGGAAAAAAACAACGTTGAGATCAGTGACCTATAACTGTTTTTCCATCTCTCCATCCTGACATCTCAACTATTATCCAGGTCAGTGTGATTCTCTGAGACCTGGATTTAAGATTTGACTAGGGAAAACTTCAGTATTTTAGTCAAAATAATTATTTTCAGACACAAAATCACAGTTTTGATAAATATGCAGAGATACCTGTTAAGTTTCTGAATAGCTATTTAGCTCAGTCTGCAGAGCTCTGTAATAGGCAAAGTTATACCTCTTAGCTGGATGAGTCTTTGCAGGGTGCATTTATCCCTGTATTGAGGTTAGGATCTGTGTCTGTGTGGGTTTTTTTTTTTGATGAAAACACATCTCAAAATAGCTAATTTGTGATAGCCACAACAGACTCTGAAGTCATGGTCAGAAAGGTTACACAGGGTTTATGGTCCTGGAAAGTTTGTGCTCATATTTAATGGTGCATGAAAACTCTGACATTTCCATGCACAAAGCAAGACAACATGGTAGGTTTACATTAGATATTTGGAAGAAAATCTCCCCTGTGAGGGTGGTGAGGCTCTGACACAGGTTATCCAGAGAAGCTGTGGCTGCCCCACGGGTGGAAGTGTCCAAGGACAGGTTGGACAGGGCTTGAAGCAACCTGGGATGGCAGAAGGTGTCCCTGGCCATGGCAGGAGGTTGGAAATAAATGGTTTTTAAGACCTCTTACCACCCTAAACAATTCCATTCTATGAATCTATGAATCTATGAATCTATGAAGACAACTGTGTACATCTTCACATTTCTGTTTAAAACTGGTTGGCAATTCCTAATTTCCAATCAAGAAGGAAGTATCACAGAAGGAATTAATTTTATTGTTCCTATAATTCACTTGTTCCCTCCAAAAAAGCCCCAAAATGCTAATGATCACATGTACCAGGAATCAGACAAGAATTTCTGAGTAGGTTTAGTCTGGCTTCATTAGAAGAGCCAAGTGGGATCAGTTTTCCAGGTTGGTTACCGCATCCATAATGCTACCCAAGCTACAGAAAACTGCATCAGTTCTTCTTTATTAAAAGAAAAAAAAAAAAAAAAGAAAGAAAAAAGAAAAAGAAAACAAATTAAAGAAATTTTATATTCCTCTAATGAGACATGTTGTCTTCATTAGCATTCCTGTGAGGTATTATACAAAACAAACTGAACAAACCCGTTCTGTACAAAATAACTACTTTGGTCTGCAATCAAGTATCTTGTTTTAAGTCTTTGTACTGTTCACCACTTTCCCTATTAGTTTTAGCTGACTTCACACTGTGTGTATAGTTAAATGGTAGTGTCAAATGCAATGCTGTGGCATTTTGTCTGCACATGATGCCAAAAATAACTATATGCTAATGTTAACCTAGGCACTGAAATTTATCACACAGCTTAACCAGGCTCTTTTTTTACAGGTACCTTTTCTACAACCCACGTAGCTGTCTTCTAAATACCTTGCTTCATATTAATATAGGTAAGTGCATTAATTTGTCATTGCATCATTGGTTCCAATATTTAAAAAATAATAATTAAAAAAGAGGAATTAAAAAAAGGAAACAAAATGTAGGAAGTAGGCATGCTAAAATTCCTCAGCTCTTCCTTAAAAAGATACAACATTTCTCTACATACTACATAAGGATGACGGTAGAAGGCTGGATATACTGCTCTAGAAAGCAAGGAAATTTGGGAAGGGAATTAAAAATTGTCCATGGAATTACTATGAAATAAACCCAAGATCAGGATATCTTCTTTTGACTCCTCATTATTTGCCGATTGGCTTTTTATCTGAGTCATTAAAAAATATTAATTCATTGTTTCTTCTTGAAAGAACAATAACAACCTGACTAATTATAACCCATATAGTCCCCTGGAAAAGCATATAAAGTTCTATCTCATAGGAGGCTGGAGATTTAGAGCATCTTGCAAGCCAGTGTCTTCAGTATGCAGTCATTAAGTAAATTCAGTAAATGGTTTGCTCTTTTCAACCTAATTTTATAGCAGTTTGTAGCTAGTGAAACCAAAGCAGAGGTAAACAAGGTGAAATTAGGTGAAATATGCTAAGTCACAGCCAGAGCTCTCCAATGATTATAAACCTTTTAACTTAAGTCATCTGACTCATGTTTTCTTTCTTCATGCAACTTTGATCTACAGATGTAAAATCTTGCAACAAATTAGGGAACAACTGAGGCATAGAACCAAACAATGCATTTTTATTTAAAGCTCTTTTACCATCACTTTTGCCCACCTTGAGGAGAGCAGTACTCACAAATTTAAAAATCACTGTGAAGGGCAAAATGAAACAAGAGTTCGAACATTGGGGAATATCCATTTGGCACTTCAATAGACATAATATTACTACCTGTGCAAACAAGAACCTCAGGGACTCCATTCTGCTTTCACTTATGTCAGTAAATCTAGAGTAACTTCACTACAAATGCTGTAGTCAATAGTTATTCCTGATTTACATTTATGAAGCTGAGAGAAAATGGGGCTTTAATTGATCAGCAAAGCCTGTCTCAATGTAGATTTTTCTCCAGCAGTCATCTTACTGTAGTAATTTCAAGAAAAATAAATAATAAGATTCAAACACCACAGTAAGCCGTTAAGGAAATTATATATCAAATAAGCCCCAAAAAGCCTGGAGAATTGCAAACAGAAGTGTTGCCTTACAGGTCTCATTCCTTATGTAGATTTAAATAATTCAATTGTTGAATAAATCTTCTATATTCTATTTATTCAAGCATTTTTAACTTTCATTTCCCAGCAGCCATGCCAAGAGTCATAAGAAAGAAAGGATCTTTTTTGATCATTGACAACAGTGATGTGAAAATAAGTTGCATAGCCAAGTTTCTGCATATTGTATAGTAAAGGGACAGATAATGGTATGCTGCCTACAACTATCCTCAGCAAGAGTGGGACTGACAAAAAAAAGAAAATAGTTTCTTCCCTAGGCTTAAATAATTCATTGGTTGAATCACTGAATACATCTCAGATTTTGTCATGCATTCACAGATTTCCTGTGATACTTTTGCTGACAATAAAATTTAAAACCAAACCAAACAAAAACATACCTAGACTGCTCTTAAAGAGGCAAGAGTTTGATAAGAAATCCTTTGTAGTTTCAGAAAACTTACATCATATTGAAGATGATTGCTGTGTTCATAGTAGTAACTTTTATGGTAGTTGAAATAGGTTTTTATTATGTATTTTAAACAATTTTTCAGTCTTTTATCTGGAGTTCTTCGATCAAGTATGAGCTACAGGGAATTCAGAAAAGCTTTTTTCACTTCCCATGTTCTCCTCCTGAAATCAAAGTGATGGGGTTATCATGTTGTCAAATTCTACTGTGTGACAAAAGTAGGCACAATACTGACAAGGGTTGAATTGACCCTCATTCCCTTTAAAGCTTTGAGTGCAGTTGGCTCTGTGGTTTGACTGGAGAAACACAGCAAATCAAGTTTGTTGCATTTTCATTTTCTAAGGCAATAATTGTCTTGATAATTGCACCCATGGATTTGCCATCCCATTGCCGCAGAAGCTGAACACTTAGAGCTCTAAGATCCATTGATTATGCATACGTAAATTGAGACATGATATTCTGCAAATGCAGTCTACTCTGGGGTAGAAATGAGGTAATAAAGAGAAGTACAAAGAATCTTTTATCAGTCTTCTCAGCGGACATTGTTAATTTCCAGGTTTGTTTAGAAATGATGTACAGACTGGGGGCACATACTTACATGTGGCAATTCCACAGTGATGAAATTTTGTCTGTTCAGTTGTCTCACAACAGTTTATCCTGCCTTCTTCTCCCAACATTCAGCACAATTCATAAAAGAAAGCTTTTTGGACCAAAGTGCTAACTTGATATTACAGAATCACTGAGTGAGTCAGGTTGGAAGGGACCACAGATGGTTATCCTGCCCAACTTTCCTGCTCAAACAGGGTCATCCCAGAGCATGTTGTAAAGGGCAGTGTCCAGATGGCTCTGGAATATCTCCAGTGAGGTATTGCTATCGAGTAAGGCCTACCTTTCACCTGAGTCTCTTAATCCCCTGGAGTATCGGAATGGCAAAATAGACTTGAGTTCCTGGGAAAGAGAAGAGCCTGTTGGGAGGTGAAGAAAGAGCAGTAACTGTTTCCTGGAGACAGAAAAGTTTTAGATGAGTTCATGTTGCATTGCCTGACTGTCTTGGGGTGGTGTTATGATACTCCTGTATTCCCGAATTACCCACTTATTGCCCAGAAATGGGTCCCACAGCTTTAAGCTGGGTCCAGAATAGGGGGGAGAAAAGCCAGGCAAATTCTTCAACACAGTTTGTGTTCAAGAACTCACACACTCCCCTGTGTTCTCATTGCTGCAGACCCAAGGGAGCACCTCCCTGCTTTTAGCCAGCCTGCTAGCTGAGGCAAGAAATTTTCCGAGGACTGCACACCAAAATCCTCCAGAACTACTACTTCTTCCTCTTCCTCTTCCTCTTCCTCTTCTTCTTCTTCTTCTTCTTCTTCTTCTTCTTCTTCTTCTTCTTCTTCTTCTTCTTCTTCTTCTTCTTCTTCTTCTTCGTCTTCGTCTTCTTCTTCTTCTTCTTCTTTTTCATCTTCGTCTTCTTCTTCTTCTTCTTCTTCTTCTTCTTCTTCTTCATCTTCTTCTTCTTTGTCTTCTTCTTCTTCATCTTCTTCGTCTTCTTCGTCTTCGTCTTCTTCGTCTTCGTCTTCATCTTCGTCTTCTTCGTCTTCGTCTTCATCTTCTTCTTCTGGAGCTGTTGGGCCTAGCTGTGATCTGAGAACCAGATCATCAAACCCCATGGACCAGCAGGGAGGCTGTGGCGATGCCTCATCCCAGCCTGGGACCTCAGAAGGGACCAGCCAGCTACAGAGGGAACTCTAAATCCACCAGCTTTCTCCACAGCGAGGAGGTGTATTATCTAATATTATTCATTTCTTTCCTGTGCCTTGCCAGCACTCTGCTGGTTAAATAAATAGTTTTTTTCACTTTCATCCGAGAAATTTCTTTTGTATTGGTGGGGGAAGGAGAGCTGAAACCTATCTTCAGGGGAGGAGATGTTCTTTCCAGAGCGTTTCCCCCTAAACTTGTCTCAAACTGAGACACTGACTCTATGTTTTAAGGGAAATGAAATGATTTTATCTGAAATCTTTATCCATTGATTATTAAGAATAAAACAAATGTTTTACAGCTTACTGTTGGGCAGAAATCTTTTCATCCAAGGGAAATGTGGCCATTAATGGGAAAAAGGTGAGGCAAGGCAAGTGAGTATCCTTCATCCCAGTACACCACTGTAAACACAAGGATAAAAGGCCTGGCATCTTGAGTCAGCACTGGGTTGTACAGAACAGACATATCTAAAAAATGTCAAAGTCTTAAAGTCTTTTGTCAAATACCTTCCTGCCACCTCTCAGCTGATTTAAAATCAGACCAGAGCTAGGAATAATTCTGTTTGCTCATTATTACTGTCTGAACTTTCACACATCCAACATATGGCTGGGCATGGTGTGAAGGTTGTGTTTCTACAAACTCTTAAAACAATATTAAAATTCATTTCTTCAACTGTTAACTCTCCAAAGTTTTGCTCTCATTTCAGTATTAATTAAGTATTTTTAGTCTGCCAAAAACTGGAATTTCAATTATAAAATAATAATTTCAATAATACAGAAAGGGCACTTAACAAAGAAACTTGTGAAAAAAAGAGAAAAATAATAATATTAATAATATTAGTAGTAATAAAGTAAACCAAAGTGAAATTTGAAATTTCTGGATTATATGACTTAATATTTTTCTGTTTCATTAAGTACGACATTTGTTGGTTTTCCCCAGTAACTTTCTGAAAGATAGATTTTCTTATGAAACACTATTATTAACATTCATTTGAATCAAAAACTAAGCTTTGCTAGTGTCTGAAAACATTTGATTTTCCTCATCACCCTACACTGTAATTTATCATTGCAGTGAACACTGGACCATATATTCCTGGCTAACTCAGATAAAAATCTATTGATGAAAACATTTCTTAAAATAAAACTCTGGAGTTGGAAAAAATATCCAAACAACTTGGTACTGAACAAAAGCTGTGTGAATCACAGGTAGCCTAAAAAGACTTCAGAGTTCACTGGGACATTGTCTGGAAAAACTAAGTAATGAGGACCTCTGTAAAAGGAAAATTTGGTTACAAAAAAAGAGGTACAGAAACAGAAGCATGAGTGAAGTTTCTTTATTTTTTATTTCAGAGGATATGTCCCGAAATAACTTTAGAGATGAAAAATAGGAGAGCTGACACACATGCATGCATAGAAGGATATATTCAAGGAGGCTTTCTCTGCCTATTGAAGCTTTATTTTTGACTTTACGTTTTTGAAGTTTCCATTCAGGAACGTTCTGTCTCTAGTTTTTTGGGTTTTTTTTCCTTCCTCTCTCAAGAGTTTGCAAAAGAAAAGGGGGAAAAAAGGCTCTGCTGTGCTCATACATTTTTCCTATTTCTTGAGTTAGCTCAGGGTGGGAGGTGCAGTTTGCTCTTCCTTTCATTAGTTGCTTTGAGATTCACATCTTTTGTTCTTCGAACTCTCTTATTTGAAATTCTTTTCTTTAAGTCAGCAGGGAGCAAGGGTTGATGAGCCCCAGCCTCAGCTACAGCCTTGGGGCAAAGAGTCTTCTTTTTGAATAATAGTCTTACGGTTTTGTTGTATTTTATTTTTCTCTAAAATGTATCTTGGATATGTTGATTTGTAAAAGGCTCTTCTGAGGCTTGCACTCATCCTCTTTTCTTTATAGTTTTATGACTTTTTTATTTTTCCCTCACTGTGTTATAAGTTCACAGAATGTTTATACTTCTTTATTCAAAAATCACCATCTTGTTTGTTTGTTTTTTTTTTTATTTCTATCATGGCTTTGATAGATATATATTTCCATTCTGTGTTTTATCTTTCTTAAACTGATGTAAGATCAGAGTAAACATTTTCCACCTGTCTTCCTAGATATTTAGTGAGAACAAGTATTGAATATCATGGTGCATTCAGTTTTCATACATAAAGGATTTTTACTGGGACATTACATGCCACATTTCATTGTTTAAACCAGCACTTAGAAAGATGAATACCGTGTAGGTCTGGGAATTTTGTTAAGAGACAAGAGGTAAAATTTTCTGCAATATTTTTTTATTTATTCCTAGTTTTCATGTTTCCTTCTATATAACCTAGTGCTTAAAGCACTTAAGAATCATCCTTCCTGAGCCTGAATGAGTTCTTCTGTTACCCAAAAACAGCCCTATCCCCTAAATATACGTGAATTTGTGACTCCTGTTGAGGCATTCCTGGCTACACACTGGCTCATCAATATTCATAGGGAGAGAGCATGAAAAAGAAAACATAATTTGGAAGCCTAATGCCCCTGATACTCCACTGAGAGAAAGGTGGTCTGTGTTCTAATCCTTGTTTTCCTTATTTATCTCCTAAATTACCAGTCAAAAGGGAAATCTGTGGTTTTCTCATTTCATGCTGGTACAGCCTTTTCACTGTAGTATAACATTTCAGACTTCACAGGCAGCATATTCATTCCACACAATCCCATGAAGTTCTTTGTGTCTGAGAGAGCTGCACTAAACGGTGCCTGACATTCCTTTCTTGTGAAAAGCAGGGCCCTTCTCCTGATTGGGAAAATTATCCTTTTCAAAAATGCTGTATTCAATCCCAGTTAATCATACAGTTTGGTTTACTTACTTGAATTTGCTTCATTTTGCTTTGGTCAGTAGAATTGTTTGGAACTTGACATTAGCCATTCTGGGAAGCATGTGTGACATTTTGCTATAAGAGGCTGCTTTTTACTACACATATCGATTCTTAAATGTTCCCCAACCAGTGTGAAAGATGCTGAAAGCACCCATAGTCACTGTTTGATTAATTTGTACATGTTTCTCTTTTCGTTTTAATGTATGTTCCCCATCCCCTGGGAAATGTCTGTGGCATATTCCTCATGACCTCTTAGTCTTTAACACAGATATTTGAAATAAATACATTCAAAGTCTTTTACCCTAATGTAAATGGACACATCTTGCTCCCTCTCTGTTGTGGCCTAGGGGTAGGGGGCCACAAGATCTATATACTTTTATGTGTCCAATTCATTCCATTACTAGCAGAAAGCAGTATCTTCATAACACCAGCTGTAATCAACATCTTCCCAGACGTAGCAGAAGTGAGCCTCCAGATTTTGTTAATGATGCAATTCAGGGTTAAAGACAATTAAATTGCTGCTGGTGGCTTTATATTTTATTTCTTGTTTTTGCTACTATTTGCTCCTCTGTTTCGTGTTTCTGCTTCTTCATAAAATCTTGTCCCTGTCATCCCAAAAAGAAACTTATGTGCACCACAAAAATCTTGTACTTAGAAGAAAGTGTTGAAAGGGTTTTCAGTGTCCAGTATGCCATAAAAAATATTCATAACACTATTCGAAAACTGAGGAAAATCACTAGCACAGACAAAAAAGCCATGACCACTCCCCATGAGAAAATGCTGAGACTTCCCAACTGAAATATTTTACAGAAATATGTCATTCCAAAGACCTTTCACCAGGGAGAAGATCTCTTGTTGCATCATTGTATATTTAGTTTGTTTTCATGATCTTAAATGGTTTAATTTTGAAAAAGGTAAAATATTCTATTTTACATCACCTCTTGAATTTATTCTCTATTACATTAATAGCAATTAGTATAATATTTATATTATAAATTATTTTATGCACTCAGTCTAAGATTTTGTACCTATTCTTGATTATACTTCTATGATGCTTCCAAATATAATTCATTACTCAATGTGAAACCTCAATATTTTGATCCTTTTCTCTTAAAATGAATTGAGAATGTTGACAGAACAAATTTTAAATATCAACGTCTCTTTCTTCTTTGTGTCTTGATATGAAATCTAAACCCATGTTAAAATGCCACAAGTTCCTGTAAAATAGACATTATTTTCTGAACATCACAAAGGTAAAACAGTTCTCAAGGAATGGTAATGGACACACTGTTGTTGGAAATTTTTAGAAAGAAATCTGGTATCTTTATTAAAAATATACTTCATTTCAGCTCTAGGGAGGAATTTATGGTTTGTGTGCCATGGAAGAGAAAATTCTTAAGCTGGAGAACTACAAAGAGATTCTTGGAGTTCTTATGGGGCGATATTGTTTTGTTTCTACCTTATTTATTTTTTAACATAGTGGGGTGTGTTCATAGGAATATCAATGCAAACCATCTGATTCTTCCTCTAGTTTCTGACTTAGGCTGCAGATGCCAATGGAAAGATTTTGACATATGCTGAAAGTATAAAGTTATTTGTCCCTTTCTATATATTCACTTTCCAGTCATCAGTGAGGCTGGGACTTCCTGAACCACAGATTGTGCACACTGTGTTGTTAACAACATCTTGGGTCAGATCCTCCTTGTTCATATGGGCAGGAATTTTTAAAAGGCAGCTTGCAAGCTGTTCCAGCTAACAATTTGTCTTGTAGGTACAGTCGTGCTTGGTCCTTATGAGGCTCTCATAATTAATTTATGAACATCTTCTTTATTCTATGTTAAATAGATTCTTCCTCATTACTTAGGTGTAGTTGGTAACTTCTAATCATGCATTAAGATCATCTGGTGTAAATATAGCCATCTGGAAGCTAAGCATCCAGTTTCAAATAGTCATCTAGGTTCTTTCTTAAAGAGACATTAAGCAGTTCCCAAGGACAATTTAGTCTGCTGCAAAATAAATGACTGGTTGTTGGAATGAATTTCTCTCCAGATATGGCTCCTTTGGGTTGAATAGGGAACCCAGGTAGAATAACTTAGATGCCCTGTTTTCATTTGGTTGTCTCTGAGAAGGATCTCACCTGCATTAAGGAGGACAGCTTCTGTTTTGCAATGGTATTCTCTCCTCCCTTCACTAACATGACCTTAGTGACCCAAGTGCTTCTGTTGTGCAATGGTGTTCTCTCCTCCCTTCACTAACATGACCTTAGTGACCCAAGTGCACAGGCACCCTGCCTTCCAGCTAAGCTTTTAGCAAAGAGACAGCAGAGAGAGGCTGCAGCTACGCTAATAAATTAAATCATAAGTGAACAACTGTCTGGTCCAGCCCAGGTCAGATTTAAAGGCAGTAATTTAACTCTCAAAACAAATCACCTGCCTCCACACTACCTACAAGCCCAAAATCATATTAACCCCAGACTGTGTCAGAATGAAATCTGAAAGAGCAGTAGATGAACTAGGCTCAATCCTACCTAATTATTTAATAGCATGGGTGATTGCAGATGGGATTTTTTGGCTTGTGCCATGGCCTGATAAGTCACAGAATCACAGACTCATTTAGATTGGAAAAGACCTCTAAGATCATTGAGTACAACCTTTGCCTGACATCACCATGCCAATTAGATCACAGCAAAAATCTCAACACCCAGTCTTTTCTTGAACACCTCCAGGGTTGATGACTCCACCCCCTTCCTAGGCAGACCATTCCAGTGCTTGACAACCACTTCTGTGACTAAATTCTTCCTGATGTCTAACATGAACCTACCCTGGCACAGTTTGAAGTTATATCCTCTCATCCTGACATTTTTTCCTGGAAAATAGGCTGGCTCTACCTTCCTTTCAAGGCTTTGTAGAGAGCAAAGTGTTCCCTGAGCCTCCCTTACTCCAAGCTGAGTCCACCAGCTTCCTCAGCCACTTCTCATCTTACTTACTCTATAGACCCTTCCCCAGGTCTGTTGTCCTTCTCTGGAATGCTCCAGCACCTCAGTGTTTTTCTTGTTGTGAGGGGTGCAGAACTGAACACAGCACTCGAGATGTGGCTTCACTGGTGCCCAGCACAGGGGGATGGGCACTGCCATGGGCCTGCTGGCCACACCATTGCTGACACAAGCCCGGTGCCATTGGCCTTCCTGCCCACCTGGCCACACTCCAGCTCATGTTCAGCCGCTGCTGACCAGCACCTCCAGGTCCTTTCCCACTCTATCCCAGCCTGGAGCTGCAGGAGGTTGTTGTGACCCCAGGGCAGGACGCAGCACTTGGCCTGGTTGAACCTCACACACTTGGCCCTGGCCCATGGATCCAGCCTGTCCTGGTCCCTCTGCAGAGCCTTCCTGTCCTCCAGCAGATCCACACTCCCACCCAAAGTCTCACATGTGTGCAATAGTTCTGGTCTCTCTGACACGCATTTGTTGGGTGATTTTGTGCAAAATTATGCAACATTTTTCAAATTCTTTAGTATACTAGAGAAAACTCTGATCCTTTTGCCTATTGTAATCTTCAAAAGAAAGTCAGCAATGGTAGGGAGATTTCATCTTGTGACCACTTCTCACCATGCTGTTTCCGATCACTGCACATTTGCCTTGTGCTCCTTCCAGAGGTTTACCTCAGTTTCCTCTTGTCATTTGCCTTAAACTCCATAGATATTTTGCAAGATTTAAAGAAGAGAAACCCCTCTTTATTATAATTTTTTTGTGAGTGTGTTCTCTAATTTTGAACCGAATGTTGAAATGTTATTCAAAGTGTTATTCAACACTATTAATTTAAAAAGTATTTTATGAAGAAGCTAATAAATAAATAATTAAATTGAAAAATAAATAAGTAAAAAGAATAAATTGAAAGAAAAAGGAGAAATTTACACTCAAGCTGGTTTGAGAATGATAGGATTTAATTGGTTTTGGGTTTGATTAATTTGTTTAGTTTTTTTCCTTCTATTTAGGCCGTTTACCTTAACTACAATATATAAACAAATTTTGCTATTAATGCTTAGTTTTCAGGAGCTACTTGGAATCACAGGATTTAAACTAATTTGTTTGTAGGACAGAAGCCTGAATCTAGTGAGACAGTGATGTTTTCTTACTTGCTAAAATGGGTTCAAGATAACTCGAAAGATATGGGGAGATTCTTTGCTGTGAGAATAGAGTCCCTACATGTCTCAGTAGAACTTTTAATTTTTCTTTTACAGATCCTGTGATCCTATACCTACACTTTTCCTCAAGGCAAATTTTTTTTCACTCATGGCTTGTTGCTTTGTACTTTTTTTTTTACTTTTTCTTATAACTCATCTTTTATGAAACAAGAGACTACTCTCCCAAGAATATCTGAAAGAAAGAGGACCCATGGGTCAGATGCACACCCTTGACTTTCTACAATAGAGTTCATTAGGAAACCAGAGTAATTTGGTTAGATGGCCCAGAAGAGGGAATATTCAAGCTTTAAATAAATACACAATAAAAATAGCACACTGTTACTATAGGGTTACTGGACTGTAGCAGTAAATGAACTGAATAAAATTTTATGGCTTCTTAACATGCTGAGGTTTTGCAGTGTCGTCCATCTTGTAGCCTAACAACATTTCCCAGCCTGCTATCAGCGAAACTAATAGTGCGAATGGAAATTTTATGAAAAATGGGAAATCTACGTTGGTTTTATATTGTGTCAGTAGAATGAATAAAGACCATATTTTGGCATTAATAGCTAATGGTAGAAAGTGTGGAGGGAGAGAGAAAGAAAGAATGGCTACATTTTCAGCTTTTGAATTGATGTTTTTTAAAGAGTTGGCTGTAATTATGATACTTGAATGTGATTATCATTAAGCTGATAAATTATTTAGTAAGAAGGTGAACAACGCGAAGAGATCATTGATGTATTCAAGCATCTTAGTTGTATTCCATAAGTCTCCTTGTGACTCCCAGACTGCTGTATTAATCACATGGATACCACAGATATGTTCTGTTATTATCTTTCACTGCAAGGTCAAAGTTTCGTACTAACACATCGTATGGGAAGGCGTAGGTGGGGGAGAAGAAACCACAAAATTATTAATCATACCACAGAGCAATGATAACAATGGTTCTTTGCTGACTTAAAATGGATTCCTTAATGCCCCTCAAGCCAAGATGTCATAATGACCTCGGTATCAGGCCCCCTTAGACAACACAGATAACATGTAAATTGGATGCACAGGAAGCAGCAGGTAAAAGAGAAACAGAGCAGCACTTACTCGAGTTCTGCTTCTGAGCAGCCACAAACACTGCAGCACAAGTGTGGGAATATTCTTCCAAAACAGAGATCAGGATGGACTTTGCTTACCTGTCAGGGAAAAAAAAAAAAGAAGGAAAAGCCAATTTATTGAGTAATAAAGAGCAAACATGAGGATTTTTATAAAGAAAATCAGAGCTTAATTCCCTTTTCAGATAGTGACAACCTTCTGAGTGAACAGCACAAGCACACCCTTTGATAATATATCAACATGCTACTAGTAATACAGCCATCACAGCTAACACTGTATCTGCCAGAAATTACCCCAAATCTCATTTAAATCAACTGCCTAAATACTCTTGTGAGCTTTCTTGTAATAAGTTTTTCCTAAAGGTTTTGTTCCTTGAATTAATTCTGACTGTTTCTTTAATATAATAATTTACCAAATAGTTGGAATAGGTCAGATAATTTCTTTTAAAGGAAAAGAAATACCGGTAGATATTAATAAAATGACCAATGGCTAAGATCCCAAGGGTTGAGACTTACATAGATTTTTTATATTTATATATATGAAATCAAATTTAAATGAATATGAAATTCCTTTAAATAGGAATATTGCCAATTTACAACATTGCAGAGCCAAAAGATTGGTATTTTCACAACTTTATTATACTGGTTAAGAGGAACTCGAGGGGCTTTTATCAGACCTTTATTAGTTTGCATGCTAACCAAGTAATCTAAGTAGTCATATCAATTTCCTTTGTACTGAAAAGACAGAGCAAAAGAGGAATAAAGACAGAGGAAGAGGATAAGAAGGAGAAAGCTCTTGAGAATGGAATAGAAAGAGGATGAGAGGAGGAGAAGGAAAGAGAAAGGCAGAAAGAATAAAGCAGATAATTCCAGAGTATGACTATTTTATTTCATGTATCAATCACTGATTTGTACTTTCCAGGTGTTTCTCTCACTAGCAGCTGTAAAGGAAATATGCATAACTACTTATTAGTAGCCAGATTATGAAACCAATTAAAATAAATCCCATCTTTAGTGACTTATTGTTGAACTCATCATTCATCAAATGGTCTCAGCCATAATTAGTTGTGAAAATTTTACCATGTCCATAAAATATCCCAATAGTTAGTATGTTATTTTGAAGAAACAGCTCTTTCAGTGAAATAGATTTAATCAGTTTTTTTAAATAAAACTTCCTCATGATCAATTTGATCTTCAAATATTTTCAAAAAAGAATATGGTCTCTGTAGGCTAGTGAACTGTATTTTATGCTCTTGTTCACTGCAATATTTTGAAATCTGAACAAGAAAGTTTGGTAGCTTTTTCCAATTACTTTGTTAAATCTCTTTTTGAGAATACTTGAAAAATGCAGAGAAACATTGTGAAATTATTTTCATAAACATTGTAAAATTATTTTCATATTTCTTTCCTTCTTTAGGCTGGAAATGTTATTCATACCAAATTCTTACTTTTATTTTCTTTTCTCAGTTCCCCCAGAAAATCGGTTCAACATATTCCCTTTTCTTTCTCATGCTTTTTTTTATTTTTAATTTTTTTTGACTTTCATGACTTTTTATACTTAAGATATTGGCAGTATAATATAAACAAAAACAATGCACAATTTAAGGCAAATTTCAAAGGTTTTGTATTATTGCCATGACTTTCATGTAACATGACACACAGACCTTGTTTTGGCCTGGGGATAAAGAATGACTTAGTTTTGAAGAACACAAAAGCAATACTATTTTCCATATCACCAAAGATTATGCATAAAAGGTTAAAATATCATATGCAGTGTATGTCAGGGAGTTGCTAGGAAAGCTATCACCACAGTAAAATAATTTATTCAGTTGAATTTCAATATCTGCGACAATTTTCTTATGCCATTCTTATGGAACCACATTCAAAGTTTTTTTTTATTTATCATTAGAAAAATAATACCTGCTTGAGCTTAATTAATTAGCTGCAGTTATTTATAAAACACACAATGTTCCTGTTTCTTTGTCTGTATGCGACTGGTATGTTTCTTTGTCTATATGAGAAGAACTAAAACATAGTTTAGAGATTCTTGATCCTGCTTTAATCAGACAGAGGGATGATATGACAACCTCTGGAGTGATTTATGAAAATGTATGAATCCTGTTCTTGACTCCTTTTAGTATTAGTGACCTAGAAGATGTAACTTAACACAAATCAGGTCTTCTGCCTTTCTCCAGCATCCCCTATTTTGCTGGTGGTCTGTTAACAACACGTCAGTTTTGTGAGGCTGTCTGAATGAAATGCACATCTCAGAAATGGAAAGCATTTCTGGCATAGTAGTGAAGAGAATAGAAAAAAAATATATAGTAAGGGGTCAAATTTGCAAAGGGAAAAACAGTCTTTGTGTCATGCCAGCAGCTGTGAACAAAATTAATTTGCCTCTCAAATATAGCCCCTAGGGAAGATCCCAGGAGTGTTATGTGAAATAGAAGGTTGTAAATGTCCCAGAGACCTTATGCAATTTTAGGGCTTGTTCAAAATCAGAAGTGAAAACTAAATAGTGCTAAAAAGAGAATGAAACAATAAAATAAAAATGTTTGAACTCCCATTGTATATTGTGTTTAGGAGGCAAAAGTCAGACACAACTGAGTATTCATCCTCCTGCTTCAATTTTGATCTCAACTCTCCTCTGAGTTTTCCTCCATTCTCCATTCTCCTGGTTAACTCAGTTTGGTTTTTTACTGTATTTTACCTTTTCTACTTCAGATGCTATCTCCTCGTTTCTCTTTCTTCACTCTGCTTAATTCGCCAAAGCAGTTGTGCCTGCTTGATCTGATTGACTTTAACAGGCTTTCTCAGAAGCTGTAAGTAAAGTCTGCGGTCTCTGTCCCCTTGTTCCTCTTTCATGCACGTACTTTCTTATTAACTTTTAAACACTCCAAATCTCCAGGGCAGTGAACCCCCCTAACTCCTTCTGACACATATGGGAGCAGAAGACAACTGACATTTCATAGGAGCTGCTCAGCATTTCACCGTATTGATACATAAATGCCTGATGGGTCAGATCCAAAGTCTCCTGAAGTCAATGGAAAAATTTCTCATTGACTCAAGCAGGCTTTGGATCAAATCTTATTTGTTTATCTGCCCTTCTGTGTTAACCTTTTATGTTTCTCATCTTTCCCTATCAATACCCCTTGCTGGAGGCAATCTTGGCAGGACTAAAAGCATGGTGAAAATTAATAAGGTAACCACATTATTCAACACATCAAAAAAAAAAAAAGAAAAAGAAGAAGTTTACTTGAGTTTATTTCAAATGAGCAAAAGTTTCAGAGCAGAGCAGCATTTAGATTATTAGATTTGGTGCACTGGATTTTTTGCTTCTTTGGCCTCTTACTGAGAAGTTAATTTGTGAAATTTCATGTAACTGCAGAGATTCAAAATAATACAAAAGAGAATGGGAAAAGTTTCAGGGGGAAGGAAGGAGCAGGAAATGGGGGAAAAAACTCAAGCAACACTCCTCCTTGTTTGATTACGTTATTTTAATTTTAGATTCTTTCTTTCCTTTTATAAAACACATAATTCAGTGTGCAGATTCTCTGCAGTTTATAAAGAAAACATGAGATATGCTGATGCATAAAATATTGGGCCCAGCATCACAGTATGTGCAAAATTCCATACAAAATTCAGATGTGCAGTGAAATAGGAATTCCTTATTTCTCGTCTAGATTAAAATGGGTGCATAATTTATCTGGTGCAAAACATATGCAATGCTCTTTCTTAATAATTTATATAAAAAAAGATGTTTTGGCATTTGGTGTCAAGGACATCTCTCGCAATAGGCTGACAGGAAAACGCATGCTAAAGCCAGCATTTCCTTTAAGTAAAAGACATCTTTTTTATTATGTCCCTTCCTCATTATAATTTAACAGACACAACATAAACATTATCAAAATTATAAGAATTAAATGACTAAATTAACTTATCTAATAATTAGTAAATTTCAAGATAGTTCCTTGGCATGTCATGGAAATGCATAAGCCTTAATATTTGAGCTGTTATATATGGATCAGTAAGGGGAACAGAATCTAGAAATCTGAGAAGAGTTATCATGATTTAAGTATTTATTTAAATACATAAATAAAACAAATAGACAATGGGGAGAATAGCAATCCACCCAAAGGCCACACACAGGCTTAGATAACATGGTGCTAAGCAAATATTTTGTAACATTGTAAAGGATGATAAGATTACTCTTTTATTCAACTTGAGCACAGGGAAGACTAACAGAGTGGGTTGAGGTCTCTCAGGGACTTCATGTCTAAGCCCTAAAATTCTTTACATGTTAAAATATCCTGCACACACCTCATGATCCTATCAGTCACTGCAGGGTCCATAAATAGTGGGTGGAGGGTGGAGGGGACACTTCAGAATGGGATCTGATGTCTATGAAATCTGCAGGCAGAGAAAGAAAAACAAATTATTTTTCTATGAGGGGACCCAGGACAGCTGAGATGGTTTGAGAAATCAAACTGTTTGCAATTACAGCAGAAATAGCAGTCAGGGTTGGACACAGGCACAGCCTGATGGAAGGCCAAAGCAGGTGTACAGCATCACCCTTGTAATATATCAGAGAATCTAAGCCTCTACAAGCTCCTGCTGATGGGGGCCTATAGAGTTCTTGACCCTCTGTGGAAAATAAATCCTTATTAATTAGTAAATTTTGTGGTGAGTTGACATTGGCTGACCACCAGGTGCCCACCAAATCCACCAAGCCCTGCTATCACTTCTACTTCCCAGCAGGACAAGGGAGAGAAAATAAGAGGGAGAGCGACTTGAATTTGAGATAAGGCAGCCTACTAATGCAAAAGTAAAAGATTGTGCATGAAAAACTAAAGAGAGAAAAATATATTTGTTCTCTATTTTCCATCAGTAAATGATGTCTGGTCACTTCCCAGGAAGCAGAGCTCCAGAACTTCACTTCATGAAGGTATACTTCACAAAATTTCTGTTTGGGGTAGGTAAACTGAAACCACCACACAGAGAAAACACGCTAGAGACACCAAAGCCCAACATGCTTTGTTCCTGTGTGCAAGTATGTATACCTGAACAGAAAACTTTAGTGCAATATGAACAGATTGTGGCTGGGCATCATGCAACTGTGGCTGATATATCTTCTAAAGGTCTTCTTGTTTTGGTGAAATCCTACAAATAGCATGCTCCAGTCCTGAGTTACAGAACTTCTGATTAGGTGGTGACAAAAACAAGGGCTTCATTGACTTTGCAGGTGCTTTCCAGATCTTGGTGAAGTTTGTGGAAAGTAAAGCTTTTCATATTACAAAACCTTTTCCTGTGGATTCATAGCACTTGGTGGGAGGGGGTGGGCAGGACACAGAAAAGTGTAACTAAAATCTCATTTCTTATTTTCTACCTGATACAACACATGGAAGAAGGAGTAGCATTTCACTGACTAGGTTTAAACTGTTTTCAATTTTATATATAGACCTCTATCTGCTCAGCTGTTTACCTAATGAATAAAAATACATTTCCTAGCTGAAGGTTTTAGAGTTTCCATGCTTGCACGTGATCTCTGTGCATATCCTTTTTTAAATCTGTATAACTTTAGCACATGTACAGATGTACATGTGACAGGATTGAAGGGAGTAAATATAATATCTGCTTAGGGATATATTTCTCTCTTTTCATGTTCATGCTTTTATGAGATTGTTATAAACCAATATTGTCCCTCAAAAATGACAACAAAAAAATAGAACACATAAGAAAAAGGAAGGAAGGAAGGAAGGAAGGAAGGAAGGAAGGAAGGAAGGAAGGAAGGAAGGAAGGAAGGAAGGAAGGAAGGAAGGAAGGAAGGAAGGAAGGAAGGAAGGAAGGAAGGAAGGAAGGAGAATAAATATTGAATAAATATTGAAACTGTGCAATTGAAATAAAAACGTATCTTAAAATTTATTGTTAGGTGATATAGACACAGAAATTTGATTGCAAAGAATAAAACCTTACACCCAGATTTCTTAAATACAGGTGATAATTTATCACCACTTGCCTAACAACCTTACTTATGGGCCACACTCAGAGAGTTTTCACAAATGTTTTTTCAAACTTGATGACAGTACATTTCCAGATCAATGAATTTCATAAGTGACAGGAGATCTTATCCTTCCGATAAAAATAATATCTCATGAGATTTTTTTTCAAAAATTGTTTGTTCACCTTTTTGGTATAAGTCTTAAAATATCAGATGAAAAGTTATATCTCTCTAGGGCCTGGAAGATTTGCTTCACCATCTCAAGTAATTGGTTGTTCTGGACGATATTATGGCTTTTGGTGTCTTGTATTCACAGCAGAATAATTTCTCAACCTTGAAGTGAAGTCCATCAGTATCAGAAACATTGTGCTGAAGATCAGTATTCAGTACACCATTTCTAAACCATCACCCAGTATGCCTTCTGCTCTGAATCATCAGAACAGTTAAAACTAAAATTGCCTTCCCTCTCCCCCTCTTCAAATCAGAGTAAGAGGTTTGGTGATCAGTGATTATGGGCAGTTTCCTGCCATAGAGATATTATCAACATCCCTGCACACTGAAAATGATAGCTTGGAGCCTTGTGCATAATTTTGCTCAGCTGGCGCTTAAGATCTTGGTGCATAAATAGTGAGTTTGCTTCTATGCTAATGTATAGGAAAATAGTTATTAACAGTTCAAGCAGATATACATACTGTGTCCTGAAGCTCTGCAGGTCTTTTCGAACCTTCACAATTCTATTATTCTTTTTTTGCTTTGTTTTGTTATTTTTTCTGTTGTTCCTCATTAGTTTCCTTTTGAATATTTCACTGGTGTGTAGTGTGATAGCCTCATTCAAAGAGGTGCTGCTTTTGAGTGGATCTCCCTATCACCTTCCCTGACCCAGGAGGATGAGAACATTTAGGGTTGCACCAGTAGACATGGTCATTGGTTGATTGTAGAAATTTTCTGTAAACAGGCTGGAAAAGACTGCTATTGGGACTTCTGTCACAATATTTTTAAGGTGGCTGGGAGAACCAACATGAGACAGGACTTAGATGATGATATCTTTGCACATTAACAGTGTTGATTTATTATTACAGACTTTCTTAACTTTGCTTGATCTCCTCTTGTAATACTAGATTTCTTCCTTCTTCTCTTTCTTTAGAAAAAGCCCTTTTTTTTGTTTTTTTTTTTTTTTTTAATCAGAAACAGAGCATTGCTTTAAGGAGCAAGCATTGCCTTCACAAAACAATCCAAAATTGTTTTGTGTGTAGCCTTTTATTTTTCCTCTCGGTAACATGTAAGTATAATGAAATAAGAATGTAGAGAACTATTTTCCAACAGAATTTAGTGTGTAGTGGACATGTAAACTATGCTTTTATTGTTATTAAAATATTGTCCCTCTGCTTAATGCATCCTACTGATAAATCCAAACTGCATTGAGTCCATACTGGCAGTTAAGAGACACTCATACACACATTTAGCAAGGATTCATAGATTTTTTGTCATTGAATTTTACTCGTAGAGAGTGGCAAAAAATTTAGTTTTGCAAAAATCGGGGGAGTTATGATATATATTGCAACAGTATAACAAAATCAAAATTACATTTTTGATTAATCGGGTCTCAGAGTGTAGGACTGGAGTCTAGACACAAGCAATGTTATAGTAGTTTGGGGTGATGTGTAAAGAACAGATTATTTCACAGGATTTTCAGAAGTTCTAACAACATATATATATATATGTGTATATATATATATGAATATATATATATATGTGACCAAAAGATTTAAAATTTTCACACTTCCCTAAAACATACAAAGTGTTTAGTGTGAAACAAAGTGAATCGACAACAAAAACACATTATATAAAATCTTATGTATAATCTAAAGTACTTATCTTTACCTCTCATGTTGTAACAATTATCCCTAGATTTCAAAGGAAACAGAGATGGCAGTGCCAGTATTCCCTCTTTAAAAATAAGGAAAATGAGGCCCAGTTAAATAAAGTAGTTTGCTCCAGCACAAATAAAAGAATACTGATGGAGACAGAGAAAAAATTATAAAAGTATGTCTACACCGATTTTTCCATTATTTAACTGAGATGCTTAGACACAAAATTGAAGCAAAAAAAGAAAGATGAAACTGCAAACACCATACTGAGATATATAAACATAAATGTAGCCTGTGAGATACCCGAATTAAAGCTCTGGTTTTCATGATAAGGGCTTAGCTAGAGCATGGTATCCAATTCCAAGTGCTGTACTTCAGAGATTGAAGTGGAAAGTGCACACAGGAAAGCAAACAGTGACCAGGAGTCCAGAAAGATCAAAATGGAGAAGGATCAAAATAATTGGGGTCATTCTGTGAAAGTAGAGAAGACTAACAAAGAAATTGATAACATCCTCAGGTTCAATTCAAGGAAGATTTTCCTGAATTTCCACAGGTTGGAGCAACACAGAATAGATTGGTTGGAAAAGTTCTGGAGCAGCCAGAGTCAGGGGACCTCAACAACATATTTTTTTGGAATGGCATTGGTAGATAGGGAGCCAAGACATAGTAGCTGACTTGCTTAAATTCCTGAGCCTTGATTCTGTACACATTTTGACTCTTTCTGCAAAATATTCTGTCATACTGAAGCATTTTTGCATAATACCTCTTTTTTCTTCTTTTTTTGTGAAAGTTGTAAGTTAAGACCACACCAAGTGGCTTGGGACCGTGAAAAACTAACACCTTTCTTTTGTTTTGTTGGTTTGTGGGTTTTTTTTGCATAGCAGTGCTGTATTTGACTTAGTCAGGGTTCATTTGCTGCTATTTTACAGGGTGTCCCTGAAACACAGTGTCTGGAATTAATGACGTTTTTGGCCTACAGATTTCACCTACAGATGTTTTCTTTTTCATGAAGATATTTTGTACACAGAAAGGAAAATATTTTTTTGATTTTTGGCAGAAATTGTTGTCTGTTAGCTTTTTCATCCATCATTTGCTATTTTTAGAATGACATGCAAACAATTAAAAAAACAGCATTTGTTTTTCCTAGCCAACATCTCCAGTGTTTAATTCTAAACACTTGTCTAGATTTTTCACATACGCCTAATAGTTTTGTTCTTCCATGTAGTCATCTATTTTTCTCCACACAATACTTTCAGGAGTAAAAATTATAAAACCAAGTATTATGCTGATTTTTCCCTGTTTAAAATCACACTAGAGACCCAGCGTGTCCCACTGTGGTTTCTGTTTCAGGAAATAAAAATCTATCCCTGGCTTGAGCCATTGTTGCAAAAAACAATTTCTGATTTATTTTTATTCAAGGTTTTCATCCTCCTATTTTCTTGCTCGCTCATGACTATAAATTAATCAAAGTTGAAACTTTGTAATTGCAGCAAAAACTACATGTTCCCTTTACTTCAGATTTTTTTTTCAGAACCGATTGCTGACTTACATAACTAGATTAGCCTTAAAATGTCAAAAAAGGCTATTAAAAGGAAAAAAGAAAAAGAAGGAAAAAGTCATTTCTATCAAACACACGTGTAAATAAACACATAAATCATTAAATTTACATTTTCTTGGCATTTTTTTAGTCTTCAACTTTTTAATTTAGTTCAAATTTAGGAAAAAGAAACTGTGTTTTTAAATGCTTGTATTTTTTTTTATGTATAAATTCAGAACTGAAAAAAATATATAAGGAAAGACCTCTTAGAAGACATTTTCAGTTTAACTTTTTTTCACTACAGTGATAAATATATATACAGATGAACAATATAAACAAATAACCTTCAAAGTCACCTTACAGAATCTACAATCTCACAGGTGTTTTAAAATTTATTTTATAAATATTTGTTTTCTTGGTGAACAAAAGGTTTCTGACCCCAGATTTTATGCTCTGCCTGTCTCATCCATAAAGATTTTCTGTCTTAAAATCACATCATTACATGAGTTTATGTAATATTATATATTACACAAAATGTAATTATGTAATGTAATACTGTATTATGTATGTATAAATAATCATAATAATGTAATATTGTATTCCATTCATATATTTACATCAATAACAATCCAATCTAACCCTCTCCTGGCCCAGGAAACCTGCAGTTTCCTTGGGTCCTCTCACTGGTCACAGAGAGAAGAAATCAGTGCCTGGCCCCTCCTCTTCCTCTCACAAAGATGTTGAATACCCCAGGGAGGTCTCCCCTCAGTCTCCTCCAGGCTGAACAGACCAAGGGACCTCAGCTACTCCTCACACGGCTTCTCCTCCAGACCCTTCAGTATCCTCACTGCCTTCCTTTGGATGCTCACTAATGGCTTAATGTCATTTTTATATGGTGATGCCCAAAACGTCTCACAGGACTCGAGGTGAGGGACAATCCCCTGCCATGACCAGCTGGCCACACTCCTCAGGGATGTGATTCCACCACTTCTCTGCACAGGCTGTTCCAATGCTTAGCCACCCTTTCACAGAAGAACTTTTTCATAATATTCCTCCTGAAGCCTAACATGAACCTCCCTTGGCACAACTTGAGGCTGTTTTCTGTTGTTGCTGTCGTTTGTTACCTGGGAGAGGGGATCAACTCCCTCCTGGCCCGGGATTTGCAGAGCACGAAAGTCCCCTCTGAGCCTCCTTTTGCCTGACACTTGAGAAAGTTTCAATGACACTTCAGGAAGAGTACTACACCCAGTGAAGCTGATACAAGAACTTTTCACTTGACCACTTATCAATTTAGAATCTGTATAATTTATAAAGCAAAAAGCCAAAAGCCCTCACCACCAAACACTTCTTTGCTAAATGGCGAATAGTTTACATTCTACACTGTCTATATATTTCACTATAATATTTCTGTATTATAATACTGAATAACTCTTACCTGCTTATTATCCCTCTGCCCAGTTTCAGTTCAAGTCTCTCAAAAATTGTCTCCAAGTTCTAAGCATTGTAGTTATATCAGTGAATCACCTAAATCTTTTTTTTTTTTTTTCAAGCATCCCATAAAAGAGAAAAGGCAAAATACTACCTAATTTCACCTTTACATGGTAATAATTTTTTTTTTTTTTCCTTTGATAGTGCTCCCAAGGTTGGATTAATCTCCTCTAATATTAACCACACAACATTAGATAACTAATCTGTGTTTGGAGTCTAGACTGCCTTGGTTCTCCATGGAAAGCAAAACCACTTCTCAAGAGTGATTTAGCTGGATGTAGACAGATATCTGAGATGATTATTGAGATGAATTTCCCCTTCCTGTAAATAGCTAAAGTTGGGTAAGATTAATATGTACCTCAGTCTTGGTATGACTTTGAAAAACTTCAGCTTTCCACAAGGAAATGGTCAGCCTTTCATCCACCTGAATGAAACTCCTTAAATTTAATAATCTTGATCCTCCTCTGACTCTCATAATTTTCATTTGAGTAATTTTGTGGATTTGACTGATATTTACTACAGATATACACAAATTTTAAAAAGAGGGAAATGAGTACAAGGTGGAAAAAAATGAATAATGGTAATATTTTCTGGTAATGAAAATGAAAATGAAAATGAAATGAAGGCAATGGATCTGTGTTGATTTACATCAACACAGCAGGTTTCTGTGCCTAAGTAGAGGTAAAACAGCTCAAACTTTACCCTACTTGCAAGATTTTAGTGATGGATGGAGAAGGGAAGGTCATGTTGCTTTTGGTGTTGGAGAAGGCTTAGGACAGCCTGACTCACCAATCCCAAATTTAAACACTCTGAGGATGTGAAGAGCAATGTTTCCTGACAGAAACCTGCACTGGTGAGGATGTTTCAGACAAAGTTTCTGATAAAGGAACCCACAAGTGATTGTACTGATAACTTATCTTTACCTGAGCTAAAGCCTGCTGAGCTGACACAGCCAGCCTAGAAACATATGATTGACAGTCAATCACTATATAATTCAGAAGCCTTGTCCTATTTTTTAACATCAGGCACTCCTAACACACTCTAGGACTCTGCATGGATATTCTTCACTTGAGTGTGGATGCCCCTCAAGGTTACTCCTTGAGGCTAAGCAAAGAGATCTACAGTTGTTGCTAGGAGTAACATCAATCTCTACTTAATCATTATTTTTCCTAACTTTAATATTGTTGCTTTGATATTGCTTCAAAAAACAGTGCACTGGACTAGTAGTTATAACTATACATACTACGCAGTAAATAATTCTGATTAAAGTCTTCTATTATAATCATCATCATTATCATTGCTAATAAAATTCATAATTTATCTTGTTAGTATAAACATATTTGGGTTGCCATCTTTAATCCCACGTGACAAAGTGGCACAAAGATTGAATTACACATAAATAATTCTTTAAACATAAATTGTTGAGTATGTCTGGGGATAAGATTAGATCCAGCCGCAGCTAGGCACCTCTTTGAGAAGGAGTTTAGAAAGCAAGGGTGTCCTTTCTGCAGCTTGTGACTCAACAGGAGGGCTTCCCTGATAAATGCTGCCTGAAGCTTCCATTCTGCCAGCAAATATCACCTGACATTCATCCACTGCCTGTACATGGATGTGGATGGAAAGGATAACAACTAGTCCCTTCTCTTAGTATATTTTTTTTCGAGAAAAGCAGGTTTGTTAAAAAAGATTTCTCTGGGATTTCATCAATCAATTTTTACAAGATTCCCATGAAATAGATAAGGCCTGAAACAATATGTTCAGGGCCTTGTTGAACAAGTCTAATGTGTCTGTAATTCACACTAGGAGGAATGTTCTGGGTATTAAATTATCCACAGACTGTAGTTGAACAATTCAATACTCAATCTGCTAAGAGCCAAAAGAAACAAAAAAAAAATCACATAAAGAATTTTTTTCTGAAAAAATATTTTCTTTCTAATTTTCTGATGTGTGGTGACAGTTCATCTTACATCATGTCACATTTAGGCAGAGCAACAAACCTGCTTTAAAAATGCAAAGGGTAATGTGGAGGAAAAAGAAAAAAAAAAGAAGATGAGTTAGACGAATTCTTCTCCTCAAACAGATCCTTCTGCTATCTGTTTGGACCACGAGCAGTCAATCCAAATTTAGCAAGCAGATGGAGACAGAGCAGATGAGTAAGTGGATCCTCTTTATTTGAGGAGCTGGCAGGCGCTGTGGTTCACCAGCCACCTGAGTTATGTTTTAAATAGGTTAGCATGTCTGTAATTTACAAAGAGAAAATGTAGCTAGCAGAACGAACGAGATGAGCATCTGGTTTACATCGCTAACTGGAGGTGTGTTACTCCAGGTAGTCTGAAAAGA
This sequence comes from Monarcha castaneiventris obscurior, assembly GCA_026261815.1. NCBI lineage: Eukaryota > Metazoa > Chordata > Aves > Passeriformes > Monarchidae > Monarcha > Monarcha castaneiventris. Next base: position 25,752,857 of record JAMPIT010000893.1, on the reverse strand, counting down.
GGAAGCTGACAGAAAGAAAAAAACCAAAAAACAAAACCAACTGTGGTTAAAGAGGGATCTTCTTGAGAACATTTAGTGACAGAACATCCCTGACAGAGAGGAGCTCAAAGTGTATAGCTCAGCCTGAAGTTCATGACTACTTGCATTTACAACCCAAATTATTTTATTTAGGAATTGTAAGTCAACTTCAGGGAAAGTCCTTATTAAAATTTTAGTTACACTTAGCTCTGGAGATGTTAAAATCATGGAACACACCTTGAAGATTGAAATTTTCTGCAAATGAAGGCATAAATACTTTCAGCTGAATACCTAATATTCGTGAGAAGTCCTAGCAAAGAGACTACTTATTTCACAAAGACTAGCCCAGAACTTTTGGGAAAATCAAGACTAGATGTTAACAGAAGTTGGTGACTTATTTTATATGAAGCACTCTTTAAAATATTTTTCAGGCTGTATCTCAACAATCTATTAGAAGAGTGTTCTCTTCTAATATGGGATGTAGTAATTTTCAGATGAGACATCAAACTAGACACCTGATTGCCTGTGCTGAATAAAGATCAGGGAAATTGCCCAGGTCTTTTAGAATTAGGGTGCTGTCCAGCTGCAACTCTTTGTGCTTGCCAGCGTCTTGTTCAGTGTTGGGTGGAGTTTTGTATAAGAATATCTAACAATAAAAATTACTATTTGCATGAAAATATTTCACGCTATGGTATACAATGTACAGGAAAGCTATCTCTAAAGTAAGCAAGTTTTCAAAATGGAAGAGCTATAACTGGAGAAGAACCACTGGATGTAGGTGAGTGAGGTTAAGAAGAGGACTAGTTCTGAAGATATGTCAAGGAGACATAGATTTCATAGAAAATAAAACATTATTGGACAGAGATGGTGCTGAATTAAATTTTTTAAATACTGTTTGATTTAATGATTTTGGGAAGATTTAGATTTTTTGTTAACTTGTTTTCATTACATAAATACTCCAAAAAAGTGACTCTATAAAAATTTTTATCTACTTTTCAAAGGTATTCAGAAAGGTAACACAGTCAAAATGTGGGTGTGATTTTGTGACCTGTGTTTCTCTCGTGAATCTTTCTTCTCATCTTTCCCCATATGAATATTAACTTTTAGTGTGAATGGTTTTATATTATTACTTTAGAATCACAGATTCATGCAGTCTTATGGAGCAGTCTGTTCTGGAGGGAACCCCTGCAGGTCACCTGCTCCAATATCAACCTCAGAGCCTTATTCAAAGTTAGATAAAGTAGCTTAGGGCTTGGTCCTGTCAGATGTTTAATGTTTCAAAGAATGGATAGTCCACAAATTCTCTGGGATTTTGTTTCATTGTTTGAATATGGTAAAAAAATAAAGCAAAACAGGATAAAAAAAAAAAGATACAGAATACAGTTTTTTTCTGTTGCAGCTTGATCTTCTGACCATACCGATGCAAATAGAGGCTCACATGCAGTGAAATTTCTCTGCAAGGACACACTGCTGACCCGTTCAACTCATCCACCAGGATACCAACTCTTTCTTTTTGAAAAGTTGTTTCCTACTGAATTGGTAGCCAGACTGTACTACTACATATTTAGTGCTCTAATGTTACAGTGGACACTGAAATATTACTGCCATAAAGTCAAATTATAATTTCTACATCCAGCTGATCAATCCAAACTTACTACAACACAGAGTTCCTTCACTTTGTAAGATTGTTTTCTGGTTTTACTGTGCTTATTTGTTGATATTTTTCCCATTTTCTAATCTCTGTAAATAGTAGAAAAAACATGGATGACAATTTACCAACAGGAAAGATGAAGACATGTCTGGACAAAGAACTTGTGTTACTTTAATCATGTCAAGTTAGGTGTTTGCTTTAAATGAATCACCAAGATAGTTTTTCTCATTGAAAACAGACATCTAAAAACAAGTGAAATAAAGCCAATGCATGGGAAGACACTGAATAGTTAGGGTATCTGCTTTGCTTAGGGAATGCATCCATTAAGAATAAAAGCAATCAATTAAAGGAGATAAATTTAAGTGTAATTTAAAATATATATATATTTAAAGGAAAAAAGATGCAAAAGAAAGTAAACAAACCAAAACAAAGGAAAAGAAAAGCCTTTACAAAGCCAAAAGATTTTGTGAGTTTTCTTGGTGTCATTGAACAGAACACTGAATGTGCAAACTAAAACCATTGTACAATAACCGTATCATCCACAAGATCTTCCTCTTCTTGCTGTTTGTTGCTGTTGTTGTTTTTGTTGTGTGATTAAGTAATTAAACTAACCTTTCATGGCTTTTGTATTCTGAGAAAGCCAGGATGTGAAATGCTTCTCCATTTGTGCATTCTGTGACCTCCACTCTCTGAACAATGCCTGAAGTGAGTTTTGCATGGTAACTGCTGCAGTTTTCTTTTCTCAATGGCCTCTTTGCACCACCTAAATCCCAGATGAATAGCCAGCTTGATCAGTTTTTTCCTACCTTCTCTTGATAAATGTTTCCCCTTTTCCACTTGGCTGGCAGAAAGATGACCATTAAACATTCATTTGTTTAAGCTAACAGACTGTGGTCATCTGCTCCCCGGGGAAGGCAGGAATCCAAACAGGTCTAAAATGGCATCATTTAAGAACACAATCAATTCATTATCTTTTTCATAAAGTTTGCATGTGCACACATTAATCATAATGGAGTGGCACCGGGCAGAAAGTTCCTACCTAAGCAAGTTCAGTGCTGCAGCATCTCTTTATCATTTAACTGCCTCTTGCATTTAGGCTTTTATTGTCTGCTCATTCAGCTGTTGTTTTATGAGTGCTGGTGTATCCTTTGTATGCACCAGCTGAACAATCTCCAGTGAACCATCGTGCAGTGGGGCCCACATGGGTCTCTTTGCTCTGGGTGCAGCATATAGCTGTGCACAGGAACGATGTATCACTCCAATCTTTTATGAAAATAAAACTAAATAGATTAAGTAGCGTGTCTTTACTCATCCTTTTGGACCTCAGGTCTGAGGGGCAGGCACCCATCTCTTCTCCTTGTGATCAGTGGCAGTACCCTAGTGAAAGGCATGGAGCTGTGCCAGGGTAGGTTTAGGTCAGATAGCAGGAAAATGTTTTTCACCCACGGAGCAGCTGGGCACTGGAACAGGCTCCCAACTGTGGGAGTACCATGGCATGGCATGAAGTGGGCATGGCACCAAGCCTGCCAGAACTCAGGAGGTATTTGGGCAACGCTCTCGGGCACAGGGTGTGATTCTTGGGGTTGTCCTGCGTAGGGCCAGTAGCTGGATTTCGACAACATGTTGATGAGGAGTGAATGGTGGAGGTCATCTGCTTTTATCTCAGAAAGGCTTTTCACTGTCTCCCATAACATGCTCACAGGTAAACTCAGGAAATCTGGATTAGATAAATGGACAGTGAGGTGGATCCAGGACTGGCTGAATGGCAGAGCCCAGAGGGTCATGATCAGTGCAGTAGAATTCAGTTGGAGGCCTGTACTCAGTGGCATTCCCCCGGGATGAATACTGGGTCCAGTCTTATTCCACTTGTTTTTCAACAGCCTGAATGAAGGGATAGAATCTACCCTCAGCAAGTTTGCTGATGATTCTTTGCTTGAAAATAATACTAAAAGATTTTTATTTATCCACAGATTTTTGCTCACTGCTTGGATTTTGGAGGGTTAAAAAAAAAAAAAAGGTTACTCAGTCTTTTTCAAGTACCTGAGATTTCATTGCTGAGTCACTAAATTGCTCAAATTTCACCTGTAGCTTTGTCATTTTTAAAATATATGAGGATTGAGGTTTCCTAAGTAAAGACACAGAGGGAAAATTAATTCACTGGTGTCCCATCTATTTACTCCAAAGTTAATGACTAAAGGTAGGATTCATATCACCTAATCTTAAATATCTAAAGATGTCTGTGAGACATCTTACTTTAGGCTGGGATAAAATTCCCCTAGGGAGAAACCAATTTCTGTCCTCTGTCTTTAGACATAATACAGATGGCTTCCTTGGCAGACAAAACTTTTACATGAAATTTCTGAAAACCAGGTCTTCAATAAAAAAAGATTATCTTTTTACAGTAAGTAGCTATCTCAGCATGGATGCCACACTCTGTGAAGCTTGGACATTGCTGTTCTAACCTTGATGTAGGTATTCAAAGTCAACCCTAGGAAGGGAATTTAACACTGACCTCACTTGGTCAAAGCAATGTGAGAAATACCTACATCATGTTCCAAAGTGTTTTGAACCACTTCTTTCAAAATGCTACAAAACTCTTGGGAGGCAGTAAAGATTTACTCTCACTTTTTTTTTTTTTCCTGTAGAAGCTCATTAAAAAAAATTATATTTGTCTGTATCTCCTTGGTGAAATCAAAATAAGTCAAATATATACAAGATAAAGAGTTGTTAGTGGCATGACAGAGAAGATTTTTTTATTATTCTTTTATGAGACATGTATGCATATAGCCAGTAATAATTATCTTGGAAATATAAAGTGAAGATACATTTAGATTACATTGTATCAGTGGAACAGACTATCTGAAGAAAAGTTAATTAACTATTAAATCTAATACTTTGGATGTAAAGCAGTAATTAACAGCCTGTGTCTTTTGCTACCCTCCTTTCTTTACTCATTGACATTTTGTGACTCTTTTAATCATGTTTTTAAAGAAACCTGTTCTGTCAGTGCTCTTGAGGATAATACATTCTGGCAGATGGCTGGGATTGAAAAAAATAAAAAAACAAACCACGAAAACCAACAGAAACTGTTAAAGTGGCTTTTTCTGTCTGTGTTTTCAGTGTGTGTCATGGAACGTCATGGAAAATGACATGAGTGATAAGAGCCTGATGTGATTCAGATGATTTTCAAGGGGAAAATGGAACATACTCTCTGAATATTTCTTCTGCTCTAAAGCAGCCCACAATGTCTTTGAAAATAGCATATATTGTCATGAAGTGACAGGAAAGATGCCAGAAGTGGAGGGGTTAAAATTTATAACTTCTATAGCTCTTCATAAAAAATACAGCAAAAGAAAACAAATCCCATTAAAAGTTCCCCCATTAGAATGGTGCCATTTCAAAAAGAAATTTTCTAGAAAAACTTTTTTAATTTGAAGTTTCATCTGTTGGGGTGGTTTTGGCTGGGGTAGGCTTACTTTTCCTCCCAGTGGTTGTTATGGGGCTGTGTTTCAGGTTTGTGCTGAGCACAGGGGTGACAACCCAGAGGTGTTTTTGTTATTGCTGGGCAGGGCTTGCACAGAGCCAAGGCCTTTGCTGCTTTTTGCACTGCCAGGCCGGGAGGGGCTGGGGGAGGTTGGGAGTTTAGGAGGAGGCACAGCCAGGACAGCTGACCCCAAGTGACCAAAGGGGTGTTCCAGACCATGTGACATCATGTTCAAGATATAAAGTGGGCAGAGGAAAGGAGGAAGGGGGTAAGTTTGGGGTGATGGTGTTTGTCTTCCAGAGTACCCACTGTGTGCCATGGGGCCCTGCACTCCTGGAGGTGTCTGAACACCTGCCCAACCACAAAAGCAGTGAAGTAATTCCTTGTTTTGCTTTGCTTCTGTGCACATTAAACTGTCTTTATCTCAACCCACAACTTTTCTCACTTTTACCCTTGCAGTTCTCTCCCTGATCCGACTGGTGAGGCAGTGAGTGTGCAGCTGCGAGCAGCTTGGGTTTAAACTATTACATCTGTATTGATAAAATTTTGTTTAGAACAGATTTTTGCTTTTCAACACTAAAGATTCTAAAACTGAACCGTGTATTTCCAACACACCTTTTGGCAGGTATTTTTGAAATATAATTTGGTTTATAGGTTTATGTTTTAATGAAGAACAACTTTTTGAACCTTCTTAAAATGCTTTCCCAAAACTTTTACTTTCACAGTATGTCTACAGTTTTCAGAACAATTTTGGGAAAAAAAAAAAGAAAGCAAGCAAGCAAAATCTATTTCTATATGTATTCTAGTACAGAGAGTGTGGCATTTTTTTCCATAAATTAATTTTCTTTTAGGTCACAAAATCTCTTCTAATAAAAATATAATTGTGTATATATACACACATATGTGCATTCACTCTGTTCTAGCACATCATACTCCTGGTTGACATATCAGCTATAATTACTGAGCCAAAAAGCATGATTTTTAACAACTTTCCAGGTGCTTGAACAGGACAATATGGTGTTTATGCACTGATTGTATTTTTGCTCTACATTTAGCAAAACTGGAGTCAATCTATAACCAGTAAAGAATAACAAAACCTTAATTACAGACACACAATAAGAAAACTTCCTGATTTCCCACTTACAGTCTTAGTTCCTGAATCATTATTACTCCTTCTTTAAAGTGCATTTTGTTAGCATAATGATATAAAATGTTTGCCATGTATATATTGTTTCATTTAAAAGTCATATGAATTTTTGATATTACTTTTTATTTGTTTTTTATGGATATAAATATACTGATATATAATAAATATACTGAACAATATGCCCTTTTTAAAAAATATGTTTAGGATCACATAAAATAGCTTTTACTGTTTTGGGAGTGAAAGAGAGCATTTCAATAATTTGTCTGAAAGTTACTGTCAAACTCTCCCATTGAAATAAGAGACCTAGCTGAGCAAAGTCTGATGTGAAAACCAGAGACAGAGGGACAGAAGGTGACATGAATGAAGAATTTTGTGACATAAAAGCCACCCTGGAACAGGTTAGAAAGTGCTAGTAGGAAATTGCTTTGAAGGAAGAATTATGGCCAAGAAACTCTTCAAAACAATGTATGAACACTGACACCAGTGAGTCATGTTCAGTGTGTGCTGCCTTCCAGCTTATTTTTAACTTCTGTGTAGAAAAACTTGAGGACAGGTACTTCCAGGATTATATCTTGTAGGAAGTTTGAGAACATCAGCTCTTTTCCTTCATAGATGTGGTAGTTATTGATAGTGCTAGCAAGAGTGTAGAAAATACTTGTGATTAGTCAGCCACATCCCAATTATGATGTTTTCGCCATCAGCACAGAAATGAGCTTTGGCAAAACAAGCACTCCAGACCTCTCCCTTGAATTTAACCCTCCTCAAAGACTCATATTTTGTATTAATGGTATCCATTACACCTGTGAAACAATAATGTTGTTGCTAAGCACAAACAAGATTTGCTTAATTCTACTATTTGCTTATCTAGTGCTGAAACTAATTTAAGTAATTTCTAAATGTTCATTAATCCTTTTTTAACCCTTGCAGCTGAGAATTAATACTGCTGTCCTACAGGGAAGTAAAAACCGTCTGTGAAAAAACCTAAATTAACAAAAAAATGTTGTCAAAGATCAAGAACTTCAGAGACACCATCGGTCACAGCTTTTTCTGTTGTTTTTTGTTTTCTTGTTGTGGTTTCACTGTGTTGTGTTGGGTCTAATCTGTCTGCAAATAATTCTGTTGAAATAAAGGGAATCTTTTCTGGAAAGAGAATAGTAGGGTGAGAATGTGTGAGAGGAGCAGCCCTGCAGGCACCCGGGGCGGTGCAGAAGGAGGGGCAGGAGCTGCTCCAGGCTCTGGAGCTCAGATTCCCCTGCAGCCCCTGGAGCAGCCCATGGTGAGGCAGCTGTGCCCCTGCAGCCCAGGGAGGGCACGGGGGAGCAGAGATCCCCCTGCAGCCCCTGGGGGAGCCCAGGCTGGAGCAGGGGGATGCCCAAAGGAGGCTGTGACCCCAATGGAAGCCCGTGGTGGAGCAGGATCCACAAAAGGACCTGCAGACATATGGAGAGAAGAGCCCACAGTGGAGCAGAGTCACTGCTAGGACTTGTGACCTCATGTGGGACCCACACTGGAGCAGCCTGCTCCTGAGGGACTGACCCTGTGGAAAGGGATCTGTGTTGGATGAGTTGGTGAAAAGCTGTAGAGCAAGTAAAGGACTCTTGCTGGAGAAGTTCAAGGAGAGCCGACTCCCTTCATCACTGAGGGGAAGGAGGTAGAGGCCAGGAAAAAAGCAGGGGTTGTGGGGGGAAGGTTTCTAAAATTTGTTTTAATTCTCATTATTGTGCTCTGATTTTCTTAGTAACAAACTCAATTAATATCCCTGAGCTGAGTCTGTTTTGCCTGTTGAAGGTATTTTGTGAGTGATCTCTCTCTGTCTTTATCTCAACTCATGAACCTTTGGTAATATTTTCTCTCCCCAGTCTGCTTGTGGAGGGGAATGATGGAATGGCCTTAGTCAGTGCCTGGCACACAACCAGGGTCAAAGCCCAACAACATGTATATCTAAGTTTTATTTGGTTAATATAAAGTGAGATGAATTCAGCTTTATAAGGACACCACAATGGAACTCAGTGGTACACGATGGCATGAATCAGATCTAAAATCAAAGGAATATTTTAGAGGCTGAAAGAATTATTTGAAAAGACTTTCAATAAATAGAGATGAGAAGAAACGGCTAAAATCTCTCTGTTTGTAAATGAACCACATAAGTATAAAACCTAGTAAGGAAAAAGATAAAAATGATACGTAAATATGATTTCACTGTAATTTTAATCATACAGTATTGATCAGACAATAAAATATTTTATGATTAATGTTTTTATCATGCTCCATGTTTGAGAGACATCTTTTCTCTACAGGCATATATTTTTCTCTTAAAAATGTACCTTTCTTCAGAGATATGTTCTTGGAACTTAGGTTCACAATTGATCATTCTGGTCATACTAACTCTATTTCTGGTCTTGCACGGAAAGAATGACACTACTATACTTAACAGAAGAAAGCTCTTTCTGGCAACAACCTTCAGGGCTCCTACATGTGTTAAACTGTCCTGCTGCTACACTCAAAGAAGAAAAAAAATCAATAAATTTGCTGGACTTGTTGTTATGCAATCTGGTATGTGGACATCATACACCGATCATGCTGAGAACCCATCGCTCAGCTGACAAGCTCCCTGCACTGTCAGTCCCATCCATCCCCCTGATGAGCTCATATCAACCACGCATTTTCCTGACAAATGCAGTTTCCCAGTGAGGCCTACTGAAGTCCTCAGCAAAATGGGTGCACAAAGGGAATTATTTTTTTTTTTTTTTGTCAGAACAGATGAACAAAACGCTATTCCTTCCCTCTTGTTTCTATATCGTTTTCTTTAAAAAAAAAAAGAATCCCTGTAAATCTAACCAAGTGTATTCATGAAAAATCTAATTTTTGTTTTTTTCTTGTTTTTAAATGAAGAAGAACTGCATCACATTTGAAAGAAATATGTAAGAAGTAGATAATTAAATCTTTCTGTGAAATACATCAGAAGTCTAAAACAGTGTTAAATGTGATTACTATGTGGTGAACACTATTAGTGATGTATTAGTGATAACGGAGGTATTTTTCTAACGTATCTCATATTGGCCCTAATACAAATCTGTGAATTATTCTACAGAAAACTAAAAAACAAAAGATAGAGATTACCGAAAAGAAGATGAAAAAGAACACAAAAAAAAAAAAAAAGTGTCTGCACAGGTAACTTGAAAAATCCTCCCCCAGCAGAGACTAATCAGTAATATTAACCTCTGTGCAGTTTCTCAAGGTAAAATCTACAATTCTCACACTGAGTTCCTCTTTGCCTTTAGATAGTTATATTAGAAAGGTCTGAGGTTTGGAGGACTTGGTTATTTTTATTTGTTTTGTTGTTGCTGTTGTTGTTATTTTCTGCCTCTCCTTTGTTTTCTGTCTGTTATTATCTAGCATCTAAGTACCTTGATATTATTAAACACGGAATACCAGACGTGGTAGCAATAGAAGATGTCACTCATCACTGAACCTCATCATTTACATAAATATATTTACATAATGACTAGTACTGATACAACTATATTGATAAAAACAGTCATGTAGGATTTAACGAAATATTTTGTACAAAGTCACAAAACTCCCCAAGGGAAAGCCCCGAAAGGACCTTTGAATTAGCTTTGTTGAAATAATGATTCTAAACACTTTATTTTATTTTTAATAAAAAGAAGATAAGAGCCATTCAACCCATTTCCAGATATCCTAGGCTTTGATCAGCTGTGTAAGACAAGGAATGACTTTACTGCTGATGTTTTTTCTTTGCTAAGTACTGTTTGAGAAACTATATATACCTGACCTTGTTTCTAAATTCTAGCTGGGGGAAAATAGTATTTTGGCTTCTTTATTGTTTGGCTCAAACACTTAAAGATCTGTATTTTAAAATTAAATACGTGCAAAGCCTCATTATTACCTCCAGTTTCCCTAAGAAATTAGAAATGAACTTTTAAAATAAATTTTCTTCTTTTACGCACAGTAATTCCTCATGTGTTAAGATCAGCTCTTCCCTACAGCTATAACCTAATCGGCATGCAGAGTTCTGATTATGAAATACAAGCAATTTGAGGGAAATCTTAATGTAATTTGCATTAGCAATTCTAGTTACTGGCTAAAGACTCTAAGATGGTTCTTTAAAAAAAAATAAAATAGTATTTTTCTCTGCTGTGCCGTTGAGTTGTACTTTTATTCTGCTTGTGTATCATGCAGAAACACTGCAAATTCCAGAGGGTATTAAAACTCAGAGAGTGGAATAGAAAACTGTGGAAGGATGGAGGTCTTGTGTGTAAAAATGTACTGATTTAGTCAGAGTTAATATCAAGTGAACACATACTTGGGATATAATTAGGGACAATTTAAATGTATCAGTAATAAAGGCCTTGGTAAATTGCAAGCTTCAAATGATCTCGGGCTAGATGATGATTCCAAGATCTCTGCTGATATTTGAAACTCTTAGATTTGGTATGGTAACTATTCAGTGTATAACAGCCAAAAAAACAAAAAAAAAAACCAAAAAAAACCACCAAAAAATAAAAAAAAACCCAAAACCATAAAAGACCAAAACCAACAACACCAACATAAAAAAAAAAACCCAAAAACAACCAGCCAAACAAATAAATCCACAAAAAAATGCCCACCCCTACAAAGGATGGCTCTTTTGGGCACTACCCTTTATACCCCTTTATGCATTCCCTCTCCCAGGTTTCACATTCTATGAATCTTTTGCTGCAATGGCAAATCTGCTTCAAGTAAGACTGATTAAAATGAAATTACTCAGTCTCCTGACCCATGGCAAATTTCACGAGCTGCAATTTGTCTAGTGGTTTAGCTGTGAGTACAATCTGATTGGCTGTAATTTAGCTTTATAGTCTCTTCCTCCCTCCTGTCCCCCCTAAAATTAGTAAAGTCCAGTGATACTGAAATTAAAACAAAAAAATGTAAGGTGGGAAAAGAAGAGAAAGGGGAGGGGAAAGGAGGGGAAGGAAGGAAGGAAGGAAGGAAGGAAGGAAGGAAGGAAGGAAGGAAGGAAGGAAGGAAGGAAGGAAGGAAGGAAGGAAGGAAGGAAGGAAGGAAAGAGGAAAGGAGGAAAGGAAGGAGAAAAAGAAGAAAAGGAAAAGGAAAAGGAAAAGGAAAAGGAAAAGGAAAAGGAAAAGGAAAAGGGAAAAAGGAAAAAAGGAAAAGTCTATACAAAGAAAGACAAAGAACAACAATATTTTGAGGCAAAGGAACTGCAGGGTAGACCAGAATTCTTAAGCTGTATATTCTGCACACCGCAAAGTTTATCTCAGGATTGTGCCTTCAAAAAATGAAATGCCTCTCTAAATCTGATAATTTCAATTGTTATTTCTCATCTCTAAAAAGTGTTTGCCTTAATAACAGAATGAAATCATACTAAGTTGGTTTTGCTGTTGTGGTTGCCGTCTTGTTTTGGTTTGTTTTTTTCTCAAAGGCCCTTAATGAAAACTTTCTAATTCTGAAAATAGGTAACGAAATTTCTAGCATGACACAATTTATTTACTGTGCTTTCTTATCAATGAAAGTTTTCGCCCCCAGGATATGAGCACATTCCGAGCAGTATTTAAGGCAGCTTTTTTCTACACAGACTTAGTGTTTTGTTTTGTTTTATGTTGTTTTGTTTTGCTTTGTTTTGTTTTTCCTGGAAAAAAAATCTTAGTGCTCCTATGGATAGGTTTTGGCTTCTGGAACCTTTGTCCACAGAGGCTTTTGACTTTGTACCTTCCATCACTAACTTCTTTTGGACAATATAAACTGTAAATGATTAATTCTTTCAGCCTAATTTAGGTTTGCAATACACTGTTTTACAAGGAAAAAAGTTGACAAATACTTGACTAACTCATTTCTGTTCCCAGAGGCTCTGTTTTTTTGAAAATAAACGTAGAGATGACATAGAGCCCATGCCTGTGGGGCATGTGTTTGCCACAATATCTATCAAACTGTTTGCATTCATACCATATGTTGGATCTGATCTGATCACTCTTTGTCTACCCTAATCTCGAGAGATTCTGCTGCCTCTAAAGTTTAATTACCAAATCCCTTTGCAGATGATGCCTGGACCTAGGAGAATTCCAAGTGTTACCTGTCCTGCACAAAACACTCTTAGTGCTATGTGAAACTCCATACAACTGCTATGAGAGGAGTTGTTTATGTCCTTCTCATATCAGCCTCCTGACAGTGCATGTCCTACGAAGCTGATAATCTTTTCACTCTCATTTGGAATGTGGAGACACAGTGAGAAAAATATGTCCAGTTTTAAATAGCTATAGTGCATAGATATTTACAACCCCGATAGTATTTACAGAAGGCATAAATCATCATTTGTGTTTTAGATATATTCTCACATGTTTGAATATTATATTGACTGCAGAAGTGTGTCCTAGAGTGACCAACTTAGATTTAGAATTCAGTCAGATAAATCCCATCCCACTTCCTCCAGAGACTGAGACAATCTTGATTTGCTAATGCTCCCTGTCCAATTATTTTCAGTCATATGTTAACCAAACCAAAGCGTTACAAACCAAATCCAAACTGAAATGAAACAAAACCAAACTACAATAAAATAACAATCTCCTGATGATGTGTACTTCTTTGATGGAAAAAGAAAAGAGATATGTCTTTTCTCCACAAATGTTCTCCTTCAGACACACTCCAAGCAGCCCATGCTTCATTTAAAGTTATCTTTCTTTCCTAGATTCCGATGCCTTGCAGGTACATTGATACCTTATAGAGTGGTATCAGTGGTGGTATCTCTGGAATGTCCTGGAGTCTACTAGGAGATGAAATGTAAGTAGTTGGGTTTTTTTGACTCTCTAAATTGGAGAGCGTGATAAGTTACCAGTGTGAAGTTCCCTACAGAAAATGCCCTGAACGTTTTAGTTAGTTCATTTTAGTGACTAAAGGCCATTTTAAATGATTAATATGCATTAAAACAACAACCAAATAGATGATGAAAAAATGCCAAATAGTAGAAAAATTACTGCAAGTTTAAATATCCACGAGCTGTGCCTCATAAATATGTGTACAAAAAATTGTATTTAGCTGTTTTCAGTATTTTCATTTCTAGGGACTTATTCATATTTCAAAACTAGATAACTATAGGAACTGAATAGGAGAACCATCATACAATGTTTCCACAAGCGCACAGTATTTAAATACACAAAATATGACTTATTTGTAGAGGCAGATTTGAAAACATACATATTAAGTGAAAAAAAGAACAAAAGTTCAGGTTTTTAACAAATACTGTTGCCACAGGGACACAGGGACAGAAGAACTGTTTTTTTCCAGAATTTAAAAATGAGCTGCTCCAGTCCTATTAAGCTGATATGTGTTTATATCCTCTTTTGATCAGTCGTGTGTGTACCTTCTTATAAGTGTCTAAATACACTTTACAGGAGAACATGTTGGTAGTAAGGAACTCCAAGCTGTTAAATTAATTTTTATAAATCTACTCTAAGCTGCAATGGGAAAAAGAAAAGCTCATAATTTTGACATGTGAACATTATTATAATAATTGGTGTGATATGTTGAAGGGATAGGAAACCACATAGGATCATGCAGAAAATGTCTTTGAAGACAGTCTCTGATAAGATTTTCTCCCAGTCTGACAAAATGTTCCGTGCATGTCTAGATAATTATCTCTATCATTATCTAAACACAGATCACAGACAGTAACTCCTCTCTCAAATTCTCCATATTTGGAGACTTGGGAAAAAAGAATTTTTCAATGGACAACTTTAAATTGCACAAAGGATGGGCACTCTTTCTTCTGGGACACACAAAGCTATACACCAGGATAAAGTGGTTTAACATACTTGAAAATAAGATGTCACAGCAATGCACTAGTTTGTGAAAAAATGAATAATACTGTTACATGTAATGTAGTAATTCCTTCCATAAAGGATGGAATTTGGTGGATCTACTGCATAAATATGATATGGATGTTGATTTATTGCAAAGATATCCATTTCTTGAACTGAAGATTTCTTATCAATGAACTCTGTAGAATAACTGGTTTTTCTTCTTCTTTTCTTTCCTTTCTTTCTTTCTTTCTTTCTTTCTTTCTTTCTTTCTTTCTTTCTTTCTTTCTTTCTTTCTTTCTTTCTTTCTTTCTTTCTTTCTTTCTTTCTTCCTTCCTTCCTTCCTTCCTTCCTTCCTTCCTTCCTTCCTTTCTTTCTTTCTTTTTCTTCTTTTTCTTCCTTCCTTCCTTCCTTCCTTCCTTCCTTCCTTCCTTCCTTCCTTCCTTCCTTCCTTCCTTCCTTCCTTCCTTCCTTCCTTCCTTCCTTCTCTTTCTCCATTTCCCTTTGCTTTCTCCCCTTTAAATGAATGTGAAGTTCTACTGTCTTCAAAATACAAACAAAAAGCAATCTACAAAGATAACTCTGGCTGTTTCTTTTTCTGCCAAAGAGATAGGATGAAGTAAAATAATTTTTAAATGTTGCTGTTACGTTGAATATTGTTTAGGATAACAACAACAGGGAACAAAATAAATCACAACTATGAAGCTAAGACAGGCTTATGGTGTAAGGTAAAAAAAAAAAAAAACACTTGTATAGAAATATTGCTGTTCATTTAGGGGTTTTAAATTTCATTTAAAATTGATATGTAAATCTGGAATGGGAGTTTCAGTGATTTAAACTGAATTTGCCTCTCTTGTGTACGGAGACACTATTGTACATTGAGACATGAGTGAATGTACTTGAAAGAATTATAAACTCCTTTCCCTGACTTTGGAGACCTACACGTTTTGAACCCTGAAGAGGTGGTTCTCAAAAGTGCTCCTGCCACAGCTCAGCCTGAGCATAATAGGAACATACTGAATTCTTTGGGGTGTTTTTTTTTGAGAATGCCAAGTTTTTTAAAAATTCTTTTGTTACATGTAGTGCAAGAGTTCCCAGTGGCAGACACTATCTCAATACCAAGGTAATAGCCCTACAAAGAGGTTTTCAGGCTTCAGTGTAGAAATCCCAGAATTCTGTGAACTAGCTGTGTGGACAAAATGGAAGTTTCTATCTAAGGAAGTCTCCACATGTAAACTCTGCCGGCTTTGAGGAGGTCATAATTTCCAAAGGAAAATGCTGTCCAGAGCAGAGGACCTGAAATTAATTTTCCTATTCTGAAGGTGTTACAGATGTCCACTTTCAAAATACTCTGGTATGGAAGATCAAGGAACCATAAATTGCTTCTCTTTAATACTTGCACCACAGAGACAATCAAGTGCCCCATTAAAACAATGTCTTTCTGACATCAGACATTATGGGGACGATATCTCAACTTTAACTGATTTTCTTATGTTTTCTTTTTTTCTAAATCTTATAATTTAACACAGTGGTATTAGAAATGTAATACATGGCAAAGTGAAGCAATAAACCACACCATCTGCTTGCTTTTTATGCTGTATTCTCTAGTGTATTAATAAAAATCTACTAGATTTGATGTTAAGGATAGGTACACAAGCAGCAGGAATTGCCCAGTCTCCAAAAGACCAACAGAGACAACCTGCAAGAACACAAATTCACATGGAATGTTCACCCTCAGTTCTTCTCGGGAAGAACTTTGAAAGTAAAGCCAAACTTTCTGGAATTCCAGAAACACATAAGGAATATTAATGACTCCCTATGGTCCGTGTTCCTGTTTGAGATTAGTAAATTAGCGTGCTCCAAAAGTGAGAGGTTCTGCCCCCCAGGCATTTCCCCAAACTCCACACATGACAGTAGAGACAAGCAGCCTGTTATGTCGATCTGCTTCCACACTCTCCTTGTTAGGTGATGTACTGACCCAGACAAGTTCTGGGACCAGACTGAGTGTGATTTCAAAGACCTAGGACAAAAGAATCACAGAATTATTGATGTCTCTGATCCACACAAACATCATCTTTCTCAGGCAGTCAAAGGTCAGTGAAAATCTCTCAGACCTCATAAAAGAAGTTCTACAGGCTAATTTACCCCCTTCCTGAGTAAGTAAGTTTCCCTTCTCTCCCAGCCTGTGCATCAGCAGGGAAGAAAAAAGTTTTGAAGATAAAAGCCTTTGTGCAGCAAGTGGAGAGGAAAGACGAGAAATGTCTGGTGAAAAGCAATATGTATCAAGTATACATGAAAAAAATCCCACTCCAGATTATTTTCTATAATTCATTAGAAGAGTTATAAATAAAGTTATTCCAAAAAAAAAAAAATACTTACAGTAATTTGCAGTTCTTTAAATGTGTTATTTAATGGCAAAAAGTAAAACAACTATTTTACCAATTCTCACGTTTTTGTAAGTAAGTGTTTTGTTTTTATTAGGCCATTTTTCAAATTCCAGTCAAGCATTGTGCTTTATTGGAAGATAAAAAACAAACAGCAACCATTTTTTCTAGAATTAATTTTGTCAATACCGTCTGTTCTTTTATTATGCAATATAAGAACAATTAAACCATTTTTTGAAAGAAAGCAACTTTGAAGAAAACGATTCTCAGTTGTTGTTTCTTTCTTTAAAAAAGACCTAATAAGGATATGCAGTTTTATTACATTTGTTATTGATGCTATAAAACTGTACTTCAATGTCTGCAAAATGCAATTTAATTGATCATGTCGTGAAAATGCATTAATATGAGTTATTGAATTTTTCATGTGTATTTGAAATTATGTAAAGATGTGAAACTCTCCTATGACACAGTGTAAATCTGTGAATTTGAGTTTCATTGTTTTAATTTAAACACATCCATGAAATAGGGCTACAAAGAAGATTTTGGTCCAAATTCCTTAAACATCAGGAAAAGCTTGGCTATGAACTAAACTTGACCAGGAAGACACTACTGTATGATTTCATATCAGACTTCACTCATGTGAGATACTGGATTAGCGTTATCAATCTTTATTCTTCTAATTGTTGGTAGGAGAAAAGAAGAAAGAAAAAGAAGAGAGGAAAAGGAAATGAAAAAAAGAAAAAGAAAAAATAAAAAAAGAAAAAGAAAAAAGAAAAAAGAAAAAGATAAGAAAAAGAAAAAGAAAAAGAAAAAGAAAAAGAAAAAAAGAAAAAGAAAAAAGAAAAAAGAAAAAGATAAGAAAAAGAAAAAGAAAAAGAAAAAGAAAAAGAAAAAGAAAAAGAAAAAGAAAAAGAAAAAGAAAAAGAAAAAGAAAAAGAAAAAGAAAAAGAAAGACGAAAGAAAAAAGAAAAAGAAAAAAGAAAGAAAAAGAAAAAGAAAAAAGAAAAAGAAAAAGAAAAAGAAAAAGAAAAAGAAAAAGAAAAAGAAAAAAAAAAGAAAAAGAAAAAAGAAAAAGAAAAAAGAAGAAAAAGAAAAAAAAGAAAAAGAAAAAGAAAAAGAAAAAAAAGAAAAAGAAAAAGAAAAAGAAAAAGAAAAAGAAAAAGAAAAAGAAAAAGAAAAAGAAAAAGAAAAAGAAAAAGAAAAAGAAAAAAGAAAAAGAAAAAGAAAAAAAAGAAAAAGAAAAAGAAAAAGAAAACGAAAAAGAAAAAGAAAAAGAAAAAGAAAAAAAAGAAAAAAGAAATGGAAGGTTTGGGAAGGCTTGGGAAGGTTTGGGAAGGTTTGGGAAGGAAGGGGAAGGGGAAGGAGCTTTTATAGAAAAATAACTAGGGAAAGATTCAAACTGAGTGAAATAATTGTGAGTTCCAAAAGGACTAAATGAAGATATAGATGAACTAAGAAAAATCATCTATATTTTAAGTAAAATTTTATAAATAAAATATTTTTACAGAAAATATATACTTTTATAAGAGTAAAAATAGTTTAAAAATATCTAATAGGTTTTTATATTTTTATTATTGTTATTGTTTTTTAAGTTTTCCTTTTTCTTGATAGCTCTCAAATATTATAAAAAACTTCAGTCTTTTAAAATTCATTTTCCCTCTCCCCATTGCCTTTATTCTCTTTTATTTTTTTCCTCACAATAATTTTTTAGTAATAAAATTAATTATAAAAATAAAGACCAGGTTTAAGTCTTATCTTATCTTTCCTCTCTTCTTTTATGCTCCAAATTGCACACAAGATATTTTTAGATGGCTAATACAGTTCTTTAAGAACCCTGAGAAAACAAAATGAATTTGTGTCTTTTGCTATAAACCTGTGTTTTTGGTTTTTTTTTTTTAATTAATTTATTCATTGCCTCATGGAATGCTTCCAGTCATCAGCTTGCAATTAACATTTTCAGTCTTGGCATTTCTTTTATATTAGGTCTTTCATATGATCATTAACACCAGTGAGTTAAAGCACATATGACATACTGTGATAGTTTACATGGTCTCTCTCTGGTTAAGGTGAATATTTCTCTAATATTTGGTTATTACACTAAAGCACAAGTTACTTTTTAGTAAGAGTTTGATATTTTCAAGAAATGTTTAATAAAAATATATACCAATAAAAAAGAAAAAAATCAGCTATCTAAAAAGGGGCTGAAATAAAAAGGGACTCAGTAAAAAACATGATTAAAATATTTGTTTCAGAGTAGAGAGGAAGGATGCTTCCAATTGCTTATAGAGATTTGTTGTTCGGATGTGTCAAAGGCTCTGTACAAATTTTTTTTTAATGATAAATCCTCCAATTACTTGTCCTTTTTTTTTTCCAAGATTTCTGTTTTTCACAATACGTAAAATTCAAGGCGAGCGTAGTCGTAGGAGTCTCTCTTAGGAGCTGAGAGAGAGGAGAAGAGGAAAGATATTGTGGGTAGTGTTGTACTGACTTCTCTCCCAGCCTCAGTGTCTTTCAGTCCATTACCACTATTGCTGGCATTAGGCAGATGTTTTGGGCAGCTCCATCCTCAGAGTCATCCTCTCAGGACACACAAATCCAACCACCCTGTACCAGTCTATCATAAAATTTTACAGCTGTGAGGATGCTCCTTTTCCCACGTCACCTTTTATGCACCTTTTGTGTATAACAGATGTTACATTTGGCCTGGCCTTGGGATGATAGGGCATCCATAGCTTCTATGGGCATCTTGTTCCAGTGCCTCACCACTGCCATGGCCAAGAATCTCTTCCTAACAGGTCATCTAAACCTGCCTTCTTTCAGCTTAAAGCTGTTCCCACTGGTCTTATACCTACATGTCTCTGCAAAAGCACTTTTCCTTGTATTGAAAAGCCACATTAAGGTCACCCCAGAGCCTTCTCTTCCATCAATCCCAGTTCTCTGTCTTCTCTTACCTACCTGTTCTGTCCTGATGTGCAGCACGGTTTGGTTTTAGTGTCTCTCAACTTCCCCTTTTTGAATGTCATGAGATATTAATAACTTTTTCAGATTAAAAATAGCAACCGTATAGGGATATATTAAATACAAAATTAACACAATCTAAACAAAAGCCTTAAGGTATAAAGCCAGGGCATTATTGCTGCTTTGCAAAGTAATTTTTTAATCTTGATCCTTATCCCAGTGCTCACGGCACCTTGGACCAGGCATCACAGCTGCTTTCCTCCCACCTTCTTTTCTCTCCAGTGGCAGACCGCATGACCCTGGGGTTCAAAGCATTGTTTGGGATATGTGTTCTCATCCTTTCCCACTTTGACACAATTAACTCCCTGAGCTATATGTGCTGCTTGGACAAGTGAATAAATCCTGAAGTTAGATTCTGAATGGACCCTGGTGTTTTGAGTTGGCTCCATGAAACCAAATGATCAATACTTTCTTCCTTGCAGAGCCTTTTTTATCAGAGTTTGCAGCCCCCCACCAAGGTTCATAACCTTGGCGGTCATCTTTCATCCTGAACTGTCTTTGATTATAATTTTACATCACACAAATCTCATTCTATCATCTCCAAAACATAGCAAGGCTGTGACCAAAGCTGTCTCAGGATGATGCCAAGTCAATAATTCATACCTTTATTACATCTCTGCTGGGTAGCTGTAATTCAACCTAGTTGTTGTAATTGTAGTACGCTAGCACCTGTAGATTGGTGTGCCTGAAGCAGTTCTGTGTCCAATGATTGTTCCATGCCTTTTACAATCTTATCTACTTGTATAATGCATCTGTAATATATAGCAAATGCCTACCACACCTTACAGAGACAAAGAATTTATTCCACTTAAGATTTTAAATCCTTCCTTATGAAATACCACAGCTGAAAGGTAATTCTTTTAGACTATCAGTTATGCTCAGGTTTGTATTCCCTTCTCATCCCTTCTTTATTTCCTCCCCTCCTCCCTCCCTTTATTTCTTTCTTTCCCTTTTCCCTTCCCTTTTTCCTTTCCCTTTCCCTTCCCATCTTCCTTCTGCTAAGAACTACACAGAGTATTTTTTATTCCATCTATTGTATTTCAAATTTTGAGTTACTGTACATGGGACACTGAAAAATTTTCTTAAAGGCCATTAGAATTAGAGGCCTGGACTCAAAAACTGTAATGTGAGTGATGTTCGAATGATAACATATATGTGGAAGTATGAAGGGATAATGTCCATTTTGGCATTTGTTCTCAACTATTTCTTCTTATTTTTTGAAGCAGCTGACCATGGCAAAATTGCTGATGGAACAGACACAAAAAAACCCAGTTCTATCCATTTTCTTACCCTTCACACGATATATAGAATTACACTGGGAGGATAAAAGAAACAAAAAGAAAAAAAAAATAGTTATCTTTAGAAAACACAAAGCAAAGCTTTTTTATTGCTGGGTGGTTCCCAGTCTGTACTGTTGTGTGGCATTATTCCATTATTCTATTCCAGGTGCAAAATTTCATATTTGCCTTTCTGGAACTTGATGAAGCTTATCAAGAATCTTTTCTCAACATGTGGAGATCCCTGTGAATCACAGTGCTAGTCTTCTCTAATTTTATGTCATCCAGAAACTTGTTGAGAGAAAATTCTTGGCTGTCATCCTATAGTACATAGGGACAGGATGCTCCATATAATTTCTGACTCTATGAATGCAAAATAGCATGCCATAAATTCTTTATCTGTTTAGTATTGTGGATTTGTTACATTTCACAAAAATCTTCTTAATTTCTTAAATCAGAACAAAAATTCTTAAATTCCTAAAACTGTGTGGTATTCTTAAGGTAAAACATTGCCTCTTTATAAAAGTTTTTACTTGTTATCATTACAGGAAGAGTCTGGACAAGCATGCACTGAAAGTACCCACACAAAACTAGCAGGCAAAACAAAATGCTACATTTTTACTATAATAAAGGTCTTAATTTTGAATAATTCTATGTGCTTTACTGTGCATATCTGGAGTTTTTAAATGCTCTTATTTAGAAAATTGCATGATAGTCCTTACTATATCTAAGTAAAAAATTAGAGCTCCCACTTTTAACATAATGAAAAAGAATAATTTGCCAAAGAACACTCACGGTATTGCACAGGCCTAAAAGAGTTTCTGCTTGCTCCAGAAGCAGGTAAAATACTGTCTTTTCTGTAGTAGGCATAATGATATATGAGAGGAACCCAGACACCTTGTGAATACACCCATAGTATATCAGCATCACACAGTTTACATTTTGAAGCATATTTATCATAACTGAGTCAAACAGGGCAAAATTCTCAAACCAATCTATAATTTACAATCCAGCATTTGGGACCCTAGCAACTCAGTAATTATTTGGCTTCTGCCTTTGTGAGTATGCATGTGTGTTTATTATTTTATTTATTTATGTGAGATGTGTGTACACGAGTTTTATTTTGGAGGCTTATGTTATAAAAGCTCTGCATGTGATTTATTAAAAACAAACGATGTAGCAAAAAGAAGATTATATTCCGTCATAATGGGATGGGGTGCTTGCCAGAGCCTGAAAGTGGAATACTAACTAGTAGCTTTTTGAGACCTTCTAGTTGAAAAGCAGTTGAATATAAGCTGACTTTGCTCCCCTTTTAGCTTGGAAGACTATTTCCCTTAATTTTTAATTGTATTTTGTACCTTTTGGAGGTTGTTTTCTTTCCTCATCTCCTTAGGCTCCATTCTCTGGACTTTTTCCAATGCAGAAAAAGCAGATGAGAGGAACAGATCTAATGGGACAAACGTGTTGTGGCCAAGGCTTCAGATTTCTTCTTCCTAATGGACTGACGCTGATTTAAACTGATTTGTGTCCCCAAGGTGATCTGTCATGCAGCTGGAAAGGGTGGAAAGGGTGCCCAGGAAGGAGGCATCTGAAACTGGATTGTAGCAGAACAGCTTGGCATCACTCAGAAATCCAAACAGGTTCAACCACTTCAATTCTACATTCACAGGAGGAACAGATTGTGTTGAAAAACCTCTGATGGGGATGAGGTGAAAGGATGTCATCAGAATACTACTCAGGTGAATGTCTTCCAGGAATAACTTAACTTCTAGCCTTGCACCAATCCTTAACACATGAAGGCTTAGATGGAGTTTTCCTGCTGTATTCAGGTCTCTCAGTCTTTCTTTTGACTCAGTCAAAAACAAGGCCACATCATGCATTATTCAGCATTATAAAGCAATGAATCTCACTGGGTGCAATGGTATCTTTCTCAGAGGAGATTTATCATACTCCTGCTGTCAGAACCTACCTGTTACAAGCACATTTTAGGGCAAGAGTGACGGGTATCAGAAGCCTTGGGGATTCTCAGTAATGTCTAGAAGTGAGGCCCTTGGATCCAGAAGCAGACTGTCCATGCTGAGACAGATATCTGTGTGCTCGGGACTGACTGTCCAAAATGTTTTGTTCACAAGTATCAGGAATTTTTAGAATGGTGACACCTAGGGCAGATGGGAATACCAGCTACAAAAAAGAAGTCTGTCGCTGAAATATATTCCCTTCCTTGAGAAAAGGAGGGTTTTTTTAAGTTTGGCACTAATATCAGGACTGAGATGAACTTTAATGCACTTTAACCTGCAGAGTCATTTTATGTGTATATGTTATATTAATGCTGTGTATGTAGCTGAGGATAATTTTGGGGTGGTTTATTTTTTTATGGCAGAAGATAATATCATACCATATCATTTTTTCAATTCCTTCTTTGTTCCGCATATAAGAATTCATACTTCCTCTTCTGCTCCTAAGAATTATCTTTAAATACAGGGCTAGAGACTTATAGGTATTGAGAAAATAAAGACCAGAGTGACGGGGATCTGAGTAACCTGGTTTAGTGGAAGGTGCCCTGCTCTAGCAGAGGTGTTGAAACAAGATGTTCTTTAAGGTTCCTTCCCATCCAAGCCATTCTATGATTCTATGAAAAGGAGAAAAGTTCTCCCCGTGTTAAATTCAAAATAAGCTCACGGTATGTACAAGCCCACTACTGTAACAGAGAGAAAAAAGTCAAAAAGTATGAGAACAAGAAAAGTGAGATTGATATGTCTTGTCAACTAAGAGATGGAAACTCAAATGAAGGCAGTAAAGACTGTGAAATAACCTTTATCTTGTACATACACACTTGACCAACCTAATGAGAAACTACCATATGACTGAAATGCCTCATTTTGTACGATAATTTACAATTTTATTTTGAATAAAATTCATCCCTGCACCAAAGAACAAAATTAAAAGTAAAAAGGAAAAATGCAACTATAAACCAGTGTAACTTTCTTTTGCCTCACTTTACATATCTGCAAAAAGGAATGAAAATCACTTATACTTTCTCTTCATGGGACACACAGAGTCTTAATTTAACTGAGATCTTTCAGTGGAAGTAGCAGGAAAAAATCTTATTACTGTGATTGCTATTATTATCATTATAGCTTTCATAATAGTCACCATCAGTATTGAATACATGACAAAAAAAGTGCCAGCCAATCATTTTGATAGCTGTGTTTAAGAGGATGAGGAGTAAACAGGAAAAATAAATCTCACCATCTGTTTAATGCTATGCTTTTGTTTAGAATTCTGGTGATAACACTGAATTACTGTACTTCCAGAATGTTCCTTGTAAAGGATTCACGAGCAAACCATAAATATTAATTAGATATGCACAATAACATTCCACTGACAACACTGAAGACTTGTTTAAAAATTGCTATTAGAATATCTTTAATAGACTAATCTCTCATTTTTCTTTATTTATTCTACTCTGGGGGAAAAAAAAAAACCATGTTGTCATCTTCAGAGAGAAGAATAAAAGAATCCAACAGAATTTAAATTGGAAGTACAAGCAGTATAGAACTGTATTTCTGAGTTTATGGACATTCATCTCATCAAAGGTTTATCTTCTCTCAATAATATGTGATAAATAACAGTAACATAACAATACAATGACTGTTTTCAAAATATACTAAGATAAATTTCTCTGATTTATTTATTTAAAATATAACTACATTTAGATCCCTTATCAACTTTACAAAGTCACCTTAAGGTCTTAAATTGTTCAGGGGTTTTGTTGGCCTAATGCTTTCTGTCACGCTTAATCAAACAATCAATTTTAACAGAAGGTGATTGTCCAAATAAGTTTAGCTTAAATTCCAGGTATTGGATGACATCTCCAGGTTATCAGAAATAACAAATTGCCAAAGCTGGTTTTAACTAGATGATAGCAGCTGACCTGACAGGCGTGTACTCTAAAGTGTTACTCAACCTGGGGGCATGGTGTGGGGAGCAGGGTCTGTGGAAGACTATAAAAGGTGCTTAACAAATATTCTCTGAAATGGATAATGACATCTACCTTCAGTTCCACCAGTATAAATTAGAACCTTTGATACAGCCAATTGAAGGACATTGGTGTAAAATGTAAACAGATGAGAGCAGAATCGACCTCCCAGAGACTGAAATTTTAAACATTTACCATGGAGGAATTGCGAGAATGTTGAGGCACTTCTTACATTTTTACAGTCTAAGCATCCAGAGTCTTAATCTATAGAGAATAGTATTAAACTTTGCTTGGATTAGTATCAGTAAATCTGAGTTATGATCCCATTTAGAATTATATGTATGTATGCTGTTTCAATAGAAAATATATAGGTACACTGTATCTTCTGTCTCTGTTTTATCAGGATTTCACATAAATATACGGACATTGTCACCAACATCAAAACTTTAAAAAATCACTATCTTTCAGTCTGGATGTTTGCTGGTAGCCAGCAGATCTTAGCAACCACTACATAAAAATGGGACCAGTACCATAAATTGTCATTTTGAGCTGGGAAGCCTGTCCTCTGGCAATGTCAGACCCCTGCAGAGAATTACAACACACCACAAGCAGATATAGGCTGAATCAAGAGAAAGCACTGCTTGCCAGCAACTGCAATTTCCTTTTAAGACCACTTTTGAACGGAAATTTAATACTCGTAACAGGATTGGAAAAGAGGAAGAACTCGAGGTCTTCACTGAGATCAAGGTCTAATTTTGCTGAGCATATGATTTCACTTTGTCTGGAGCCCAAGTCCTTGATATACTGTAATCCACAGGTGTGTCTTGCTTGTCTGCAGAAAGTCAGTTTTATGCGTGTTGGATCCTTGCACTGCTTTTGGCTCTTGTCCCTCCTGCAAAGTTTTAGAATAATGGCACTGTCTTAGAAAACTTAAAATTTGACCTGATTTCAAAAAAAACCCCAAACTTAAATCATCTCTGTGCAATTCAAAGTAGAAATGCAGTTTTCCTAATGTAAATAAAATATTTTTGTGCTATGAAACATAACCTTGTCATTATGGTTTCTAAGATAATTATTTCTTCTATTCTCTCTTTGAATTGCATTATGTCTTTCATTTAAATTAATCATTTATTCACTTTTCCTTTCTTCTTTTATTTTTGTTTTGGTTTTGGTTTTAGTTTTCAAAAAGCAAGCAAACTAATTAACAAACAAAAACCCAAAGAAAGTACTATACAAAGAATATAAATCAGGCAAATCAAAGTTTGTTAAGGACAGCAGGGGACATTTAACTAATTTTGAAATACCTTGGCTCTTGTTAATAGATTCCCCTTCATGTTCCTGTGGGAAAAATTACCTTCAGCTATTTTATTAATAAATAAAATGGAATTAAATGACACAAAATAAACATAATTTTAAGGAAAATAAAACCCGATTTGTAGTTAAAATAAATAAATACATCCAAGGAAGTCTATGTTTTTAATGAGGGATCAGGAATCATATATAAGAAATGCTCTCTGATACAGGGAAGCTTCTCAATACTCTTCAAACTTCATCTATATTTAAATCAAAGGATATAGTAGAAAATCATTGAAACCAAACAACTAGGAACAGCTTTATGAAAACTACTTTCTGACTTAGTTGCAAGAAAAATAAGCAAAACATAAATAAACAAATCAAATGTGATATACAAAACTAAATTTGAAAGTTCGTTCTCTTTTCCTTTATTTTTTCCCCTTCTCTTTTTAGAGTGAAATGTTACATTTGATTCTAAAGTACAAGTTAGTTGTCATATACTTGCAAGAAGAGTTCAGGCCATGGAGAGCAATTTCCTTGGAGTTGCTTTACATTCAACCCAAAAACTCAGTGACTAGAACAGCTTCGATTCATTCATTCTTTTGACAGCATTTGAGCAATACAGCTCATCTCTTAAAAGAATGCTTCAATATTTTTATCTCCTGGACAGTTGAAGGAAGGTGCCTCTAACTCATATGTTCTTGTTTTTTTTATTTTGTACAAGAGACTAAACTTCAGGTGTCCCACAGAACCACAATTTTTTAAAACTCCTCTCTCTCACCTGTGTTTAAAAAGTGGTGAATCTGTTCCAAGAGGAAGGATTGAGGAAAATTTTCTTCTAAAAACCCTGCTATCAGCATGGTTAACAACAGGAATCATAGTATCAAAAATGTTTACACTGGAAAAAAACTTTATGATCAAGTCCAACTGTTAACTCAGCACTGCCAACCCCTCACCAAGTGCCATATCTACAAGTCTTAAATTCTTCCAGGGATGGTGATTCCATCATTTCCCTGGGCAGCTTGTTCTAATGTCTGCCAATATTTTCTGGAATTTTCTTTTCTAATACCCAAATAAACCTAACCTGGCACAACTTGAGGCTGTTTCCTCTCTTTCTATCACTTGTCATATGGGAGCAGAGCCCAGCTCACACCTGGCTGCACCCTCCTTTCTGGAAGTTGTAGAGTGAGAAGGTCACCCCTGAGCCTCCTTTTCTCCAGGCAGAGCACTCTCAGCTCCCTCAGCTGCTCCTCGTCAGACTTGTGCTCCAGACCCTTCCCCAGCTCCGTTCCTTTCCCTGGACACGCTCCAGCACCTCAGGGTCTTTCTTGTCATGTGGGCCCAAAACCAAACTGAGAACACAAGTGCTTTCACCAGTGCCAACTGCAGGGGTACGGTCACTGCTGTGCTCCTGCTGGCCACACCATTGCTGACACAAGCTGGGTGCCACCTAGGCTCATATGGCTCAGGTTCAGCCATTGTGGACCAGCATCTCCAGGTCCTTTCCCACTTGACAGCTTTCCACCCACTCTTTCCCAAGCCTGAAACGCTGCCTGGGGTTATTTTGACCCAAGGGCAGGACGCAGCACTTGGCCTGGTTGAACCTCACACACTTGGCCCTGGCCCATGGATCCAGCCTGTCCTGATCCCTCTGCAGAGCCTTCCTGCCCTCCAGCAGATCCACACTCACACCTAACTGGGTGTCGTCCTCAATCTGACTGAGAGTGTGTTCAATCACCTCATCCAGATAAGTGCTAAAAGTATTAAACAAGGCTGGGGCCAATATTGATCCCTGGGGAGAACTTCTGGTGCCTGGACACCAGCTGGATGTAACTCCATTCACAACTGCTGAATCCATTAATCCACTCTGCTGAATTAAGACTTTAGTCCAGACCAATTGTTTTCTGCCTACCAGGGCAGCAACTTATTTACTCCTAAATTATATCAACATATGTAGAGGACAGTCTCCTTCATCCTTAATATTACTAAGTGGTACACAGAGTCATACAGTGAATATAGCAATGATTTCTATTCCAGCTGGAACTCCATTTCAGCATTTACTGATTTTTATTTAGTTATCAATCTGAAACAGTTTTGATAAAAACTTTATTTACCTGATCATTTAAGAAGAGTTCCAAAGGACTCCAAGTAGAAGTTAAATTCCCTTTGAACTTAAAACATTAATATCCTGAGTCAGCAGGCCTATCACTATTATGTAGTACTTGTAAATTTTGGACTGTTGAGTTTTTCTTTTAGTTGACAAGAAGTTTGACCAAAAAAGGAATTAAGTTTGAAGTCAGGCTAAAAAAAATATGGTGGATTATAATAATTACAATAAATATGAAAAATGTCTTTGGCTTTATGGAGGAGGCATGTGGAATTGTATTAGTATCACAAAGACAGAAAAAAGTAAGGAAATGCGTTGGCACAACATGACATCTCAGTTTTACTCTTGCCTTTCTTCTGTCTTTCATTGCATTGTCTTTCCATTAGTTTTCTTTTTTTTTAATTGTCCTTAGACATCTCTTCCGCTAGTCCCCTAAATTCAACAGATTTTTTCTTTTTGTTTCAAAGTTTGACCAGGAATTCCTATCAAAAATCATGACCAACATTCCTCACCTCTAACAGAACATCTTTTTGCTACCTTTCCATTAGAAACAAAACATCCAAACCATTCACCCCTTTTCCTGTTTTAAAAAACTGAACAAAATCTCTGCTTGCTCTTAGATTTGGTGTAATTACCCATTACACCAAATATGAATATGACATTCTTCAGCTACTCATTGAGTCTGGGTATTTCTGCTTGCAACCACTGGGCACAAAGGGATAACTCACATCTTCTGATTACAATGCTCAGATCTCATATTTTACTCTTCCACTTCCCTCTGTTTTTTCTCCAGTCCTTCCTTCCCCTATTTCTCTCTCCCCTTTGCTTCTCTTCCTCAGAGACAAAACCTTTTACATTATTCAGGTCTCCATTACATGCTACATTTTTGTTTTGTTTGTACATGGGACTTTGAAGATCCGGAGTTCTTTTCAACATTCAAGGTCTTTGGACCCCTTACTTGTATGCAGTGCTATCCTACTTGAATTAGTATTACCCTTCAAAGAACAATATTTCACAGCGACAGCAGTCACTGTGTAATGAGCTTTGTTAAAGCTGTTAATGCCAAAATGCCTTTTTGTCTTCACATGCTTTCTGTCTTTGCAACCAAAAGAAATGTTTGATTGGAAAATTGCCATGTCGTCAGCAATGACTTTTGCAATTCCTTATAAAAACAAGATTTAAACACAGTTTTGGAGATCTTTTATTGCTAATGTTGTTGTGATTTCTCCTCCTAATAAGCAGAAGAGGGAGTCTGATGTGATAGCTGCCACATTGTGGGGTAAATGGGAGAAATTATGAATATCAAAAATATGTTAAATGTTCAGAATACTTAAAAAGAAGAGAATCTGCATTAATGAAATATTTAAGGCGGTCTTCTAAACAAGGTAATACCTTTTTTTCCACATAAACTGAAACAAAGACTTGCTAGTAGAATTTCTCTATGCAATCATAATGCAATATCAAGTTACATACTGGAAATAGATGGAATTATGATCGAATTATTATTCCAGTTATTGAAAAAGATATATTTAAAAGCAATGAATCTCCCTTCCCTTCCCTTCCCTTCCCTTCCCTTCCCTTCCCTTCCCTTCCCTTCCCTTCCCTTCCCTTCCCTTCCCTTCCCTTCCCTTCCCTTCCTTCCCTTCCCTTCCCTTCCTTCCCTTCCTACCTTCCTTTCCCCTCCCTTCCCTTCCCTTCCCTTCCTTCCCTTCCCTTCCCTTCCTTCCCTTCCTTCCCTCCCTTCCCTTCCCTCCCATCCCTTCCCTTCCCTCCCTTCCCTTCCCTCCCTTCCCTTTCTTCCCTTCCCTTCCCTTCCCTTCCTCCCTCCTTCCCTAACTTCCCTTCCCTAACCTCCCAAACTTCCCAAACCTTCCCAAACCTTCCAAACCTCTTTTCCCCAAACCTTCCCTTCCCAAATCTTCCCTTCCCAAACCTTCCCAAACCTTCCCTTCCCAAACCTTCCCAAACCTTCCCAAACCTTCCCAAACCTTCCCAAACCTTCCCTTCCCAAACCTTCCCAAACCTTCCCAAACCTTCCCAAACCTTCCCAAACCTTCCCTTCCCTTCCCAAACCTTCCCAAACCTTCCCAAACCTTCCCAAACCTTCCCAAACCTTCCCAAACCTTCCCTTCCCAAACCTTCCCTTCCCAAACCTTCCCTTCCCATACCTTCCCTTCCCAAACCTTCCCAAACCTTCCCAAACCTTCCCTTCCCAAACCTTCCCAAACCTTCCCACACCTGCCCACACCTTCCCTTCCCCTCCTCTCCCCTCCCCTCACCTCCCTTTCCCTCTTCTGCCTTTCCTTCTGCCTCCTCCTTCCTCCTTCCCCTTTCCCTTTTTCCTTCTTCCTCCTCTCAATTTCCTCCTCCCTCCCCTTCCCCCTTCCCCTCTTCTCCCTTCCCCCTTTCCTTCTTCCTCCTCCTTCCTCCCCCTTTCCTCCTCCCTCCTTCCCTCTTTCCCCTTCCTCCTTCCCCCTTCCCTGTTTCCCATTCCTCCCTCTTCCTTCCCTCTTCCCTCCTCTCTCCTCCCTTCTCCTTCTTTCCTTCTCCTCCCCCCTTCTCCTTCCTCCCTCTTTTTCCTGTCTCCTTCCCCCTTCTTCCTCCTTCTTCCCCACTTCCTCACTCCCTTACTTCTTATCCTGAAGCAGGAGGATTTAAACCACAGTTAACTCAGTAATTATATATTTGAATTCCTTTCAGACTCTTAGGTAAATACCATCTGGTCCTGATGATTTGTTACTTTTTATCGATATGTCTAAAATCTCCTCTGCTGACACTTCATTTTGAGACTGACATTCAAACACAGAGAAACAACCAAATTTCCCATCTTCGCAGGGAACATGGATATGAAGAATTCATTTTTCTTTTCTGCTATGACATTATCTTCCTTGTATGATTCTTTTACATCTTGGTCATTTGTAAATCCCATAAACTCTCTGGCAAGTTTCTTGCTTTTGATGGATATGAAAAACTTTTTATTATTACTTCTTTTATTTTAGAAACTTCAGCAGCTTGTTTCTCACACTAATCTTTTCATCCCATTTTTATTAAGTTTTAACATTCGACTTGTCCACAGTGAAGCCTTTTTGCTATTTTCATTGAGTGCACATGCCTTCCACTTTTGAAAGATATTGATTTATTTCTAAACGAAACTGGAGGGGGTTACTTCACTTTGAAGGATGACACAAATGAAAAAATATGGGGAAAACAGGGGAAAAAAAAGGACTGTTTACTTAAAGGAATGAATTTCACAGGATAAAAAAAATAAGGAAATAGGAAATAAAGGAGATTAATCATGTAGCTAAATTTACACTGTATCTAATGTCAGGTTATGAAAAAAATGTGGGGTTTTTTTCATTCCACCTCAGTATTTGTAGCAGATGCTCCTTAGAGAAAGGGCACTGTGCATGCTGTTCTCTCAGCCACAACACTATTTCCTGTAACATTCCTGATGGCAGCTTGAACAGCCCACCTTTACATGGCAACACAAAGGTGTGTCTTTGTTAGCTTACAGCATTTGTACTTTACAGCCTGGTTATGTTATTCATAATATTTTTCAGTAGCTGAGTGGTCCTATAAGGAAGGGTACAGCCAGACCATCCAGTGATCTGAACTAAATTTCACAAGAACCTGTAACCCGCAATTCAAAGCTGTCAGCTTTTAAGTCCATTTGGAAAGGCCGCTGATTTTTCAAACCTTATACAGCCATTCCCTGTCAATTGAGACGAAACAGGTCTGGAAGTGGAAATGAATAAATTATTAGAGGGTATCCCTAGAGACTGAATAGAAACCTGATAATTTTATATTTTGAATTTAATTCAGAGATACAGCTTTCTAATACTGACAGCTAATATCTGTTTGTTTAGGATTTGGTTGGTGGTTGGTTTGGGGCCTTTTTTTTGGTGTTAAAGTCTTGTTTTCCACAGCAATATTTAAAACAGTGTCATAAAGCTTGTCAGTACATGCTAGCTTTATTTTAGAACTTATTTATGCTGCAAATCAAACTGGAAGTAAACGCATAAACAACAGTTGCATATAAAAGTAGATCAAGACTTTTTTTGACATTTCCATGGGCAGGCACCAAAATGGCATAACTAACTAGGTTAAACACCAAGTTTCTGAAAGGTCAAGCTTCTGGGGCTCCTCGTTGTATTGACCCAAACTGGAAATACCTAGTGGTTCCTCAGAAAATCCATTCTCCTTCCATTTATACTTAATAAGAGTTTGGGGTTCTGACTGTGGAATTTGTATTTTTGAAACACTAGGAAGAGATGCTAAGACAACCATTTTGTATTCCAAAATGCATAGCCATTTCTACAGCAATGCTATTAAAAAAAAAAAAAATATATATATATTCCTCAATCTACCTCTGCTAATGAATGTAATTGATTTGATGTCCCTACTTTACAACCCTTTAACTCCCCACAAGTTATTTGCTTCATTTTTCTAATGGGAATGTTCCACTGCAAGGTGGTTACGTTGCTCCTGTAAACCTCACTGAAATCCATACATTCCTGCTTTTACAGAACTATTTGCTGGACCTAGAATATTGTGTTCTCACTGCATAATTGGATGTGTGTCTGTGAGTGTGAGTGGGAAACAGGAGACCTGCTCGAGCAGTGGAGGATGCACTGTCCTTGAAAGTACCTGTCATTGATTGCAATTATATCTTTTCCATGGGGGAAAAAAGTTTGGGTTTGGAATTTTTGGGACAGTTAACATAACCTGATAAGGCAACCTATTTCAATTGTAAACTGCTGGTGGTAAAAACAGACTATTATCCACACTTATATAAGTGCAATCATAATGGATGCTTTGAGGATTTTTAGTTATGAAAAGATAAATATTAAGATGAGTAAATTCTGTTTTCTGGGACAATAAAAAATATCTCATTTTTAATATTTTTGTAATGAATCAGAACGGGAAAAAGAAAAGAATTAAGGAAAAAGATCCATGGAATGTAATATTCAAAACATATTTCTTTAGAATGAAACATTTCTTTAATTACATTTTGACTGAGTTTTTTTGCACTAAATCTGAAATACACACTTTCATGTTGCTTACCTTTGCATACTGAAATCTGACCTTTCCAGGTAACTGACACTGATTCTGTTCAATGCCATGTAAATCCTCTAACAGATTATGTTTCCATATTGCACCAAATGATATGCAGTTGCTGAAAAATTGTGTCACTTGAAGCCTCAATTCATTATGAACAGCATATCTCATCCATTCATAAGAGAGTCTAGGATAAGCAGAGTTATACTTTCCAGGATGCTGTGAAGTACAGAAAGAAAGAATCCTTTAGCAAAATAATAACCCAAATCAGATGGACAAGTGTAAAATGTAACCTTCAACTGCCTGGTACTCCATGTTCCAGTGATCTCTATTGTTTTTCAAAACTTCTGCTGAAGCCTTCAAATTCCCTAACATATTTCTCATGGCAACTCTTCAAAGAGGTGAGGCAAATTCCTACATGTTTTCATAGAAAACACATTTTGTGTTCAACCATAAACTAAACAAACCATGCACAGAACCTGAAATTCTAAAAAATGTTCTGGTAGCTGATTAATTCTTGATCTTTATTGACACAGTCGTATTTAAATAAGTCTAAGTGGTAACACAGTATGAACAATCTGGACATATCGACAGCTGATATTACTTCCAGTAAGAAGATGAAAGCAGTTTCAAATTTGGGAGATGGATTAGAAAAAAAGATTTTGCCATAAATCTCTCCAGTTTACTTCCAAGCCTACGTGAATTACCCGCACAGGTATGGGGCAGAGCTGCTGTACATTCCAGGGCTTCTTATTCCCAGGTTAGAGCCTGAATAACACTGCAACTCTTCCTCCCATTGCTGGCATTGACTGTTGCTCCTGTAATTGCCTTCACTGTTATGAGTCTTTTTTTTTTTGTCCTTTCCTTATAAAAGAAATTACAGCTTGTCTCTGTAGAAGGTAAAATCTGAGTAACTGCTGTACCAAAGAAATGCATCAGGTTTTGCAATAATGTGAAGAAGGGAAGATATGCGACTTGTGGGCAATTAAATACATTCGACACATAGGCCCATAGGACAGCCACTTATTTTTGTCTCCTTTTAGTTTTTTTTCCTCTAAAAAAAGGGCTTTATCCCCCCAGATTCTCTCTGAAGAAACTTTGAGACCAGCCATGACAGGACTCACGTTGTTTAGCCTGCTGGGTAGCGCCAGTACAAAATGTGATGACAGTGTCACCCACAGAGAGAGCTGTCTTATTTATCTCCATGCTGGCAAACTGATGCACTCCTAGCAGTAGTAGTTTTCCCTGTAATCATTTGTATTATTATTTATAACAAATTACATGTCAAGGGCACAATGGCAGATTGGTGTATCCCATTAATTTTTTGTATGAGGGGTGGAGGGAATAAAAGGCTATTACTGTTACTAGAAATACATTGACAATTTATTTTACCTGTGAACTGAGAAGTTCTTTGCATTGAAACTTTTATGAGACAGATAGAACAGGAAAGAGACACACTCAGACAGACTCAAGAGATGGAAGGAGAAAAAAGGGAACAAGGAGACTGAGGCTTGGGGAAGAGTTAGATATAGATATGAGTTGAAATGTTACCTTTAATTATAGTATATTTACTAAGACAAAGTTCTTTTCTAGATAAAACACTATTAAATGCACATCTTCCAAGAGATCTATTGATGAATATTTAGTTCGAGATAGTCTACTGGTGACACTATAGATGACATGCATTTTTTAAGAGAATGATGTAACATTATCTACGAGGAGTTGTTGCAGGTTGTTGGTTTCAAGCTTTATGCAAGAGTCATTCCATGAGATTCATGGCAGGAATGTATCCTAAACAAGGATAAGGGGAGGCAGATGCAGTTCAGAACAAGGTTTAAGCATCACAATGAGTTTAATAAGCAACTGAGTGCAAGAGAAGAAAAATGTGAAAACATTTGTGAAAGAAGTAGGGGCAGGAAGAATGAAAGCTTGAACTCTGTGGCCTGTGTTCACACAAGATGATTGTAATTGTCCTTTTTGGCCTTAAAAATCCATGAATCTATGAATGAATGAATGAATCTATGATTCTGGGACAAAAGCTGAGAGAAGGTTCAAAGATTGCAGGTCCAAAGTCAAACTCATCAGTGAAGACTTATGAAAAGACATGATTGATGACTAACCTTGTCCTTAGATTGTACGTGAGGCTACTGCTTTTTAAAAGTGACACTTGTCACTTTTCCGTCTCAGCAGGACGAGAAGAAAAACATATATATAATCTTTGTCAACATCAATTTTTCTTTCAGGTTTATTGCAATCATAAACTGTACTGCACAATGAAAAAATACAGTGTCACCTTGGGTCCATCAAACTTGACACTAAAAGGTTAAATGGATTTCTTAGCTTAGCTGGATCCAAAAAGGAAGAGTACCCACAGAATACAGGCTGCACAGATTAATACTCTCCTTTCTTTTCTTTTTCTTGCAATTGCAGACAAAGTTTACAGACAAACAATGGACATTGCATTCAGCTCAGCAGCACAAAGGTAATTGTATCAATAAGTTCCAAAGATTTGAAGGTTCTTTCAGTGGGTGATTTGCAGTGCTAAGCATTATGGCTCCGAAGAGATACACAGAGTGAAATTTGGTACATATGAGGTGGCAAGCCATTCAGCTATATTATTTGCACCAAATTGGGTGGAGTTGTCCTCACTGAGCCTTCTTTTAACCTGCTAATCTAAGCATTTCCTTTTTCCTCTTCATTTTCAAACCCAGTCTCATTACATCTCTTTCTCTTTTTCTCCTTTATCACTCCCTTGGCTGTGCTGCTACACTTGACTGTTCTTTTGAAATTCTGCAACTGCACAGATTTAAGATAAGAACAATGAGACAAGAATGGGCTGTTTATATCTATATTGGAACTGGTGAGAAACTTTACAAATTTCTGTTTGTTTTTCTTCATAAAGTAAAAAAATAAATAGTGCCTGAATGTTTCTGGCACTAAGACATAGAATATCTTGCATTCTGCAGTCCCTGCTACTTTCTGGAGGGAAATCAGTCAAACTTATACTGGCTTGGAGAAAGTAGATACTGGAAAAGTTTCTGCTGAATGGAAAATCTTGAGTTTATAACTAATAGTAATAATAATAATAATAATAATAATAATAAAAATAATAATAATAATAGTAATAATAAATTACTACTTTATGTCACTGATTAAATAACTATAGTGTTCAGTTGGTTGTGTAGAATATTTTGGAGAGAATAGAGGGAAAACACTAGAACCTTGTAAGTATGTAACTGGTGGGTTTGCATTCATTTAACCTTGTACTGCATGGAAAGCAAAATGGGGGAAGAAAACCCCTCTGCAATTAGGGGCTTGGTTCCCATGGCATTTGTGAGCTCCATTCTGAGCTCTGTACATCTACATGCACGTCCATTCATTTTTTGAAAGGTCAGTCATGCTATGAAAACTAAACTAAACACCTAAAGTGCATATGCCACTCCACTCCTGGAAATGACTGCTTATGAATCTGAAAGGTGGATGGAAAAAGGGTTTGCAGGATTCGCATGTTCACTCAGAGTTGGGCCACATGTGAAGGAGAAGCAGTCAAAAGAAAAAAATTACCTCTGCTCCTGCCTCTGTGTACAATTTACAGGGCACATGAAAATTAAGCACTGGAAACGTGACAAACTCCCTGCCTTGACCAGGGCCTAATAGAAGGAATTTTGTGCAATAGTGTCTCTTTTACTTTGTTCTACAGTAAAGGCACTGCTTGTTAACGGATGTTAAAGAACAAGTGAGTAAAAATTTATATTAGACAAACTCTAAGTAAGGAATCCAGAGAATAAGAGGTGTTAAAAAAGCACAGCCCTAAAATGAAACTTCATGACAAAACCAACTAGATGTTAACGCTCATTTCAGACTTGTACTACAGAATTTGAAAAAAAACCAGGAAAACCCAAAAACAGCCACTGACATGCCAGTGCTTGTGGTTATTTCTATTCAAAAGAGGTTTTAAAACTGAGTTTGCATTTTTTTTGGCATTACAAGATTGAATTGTGTCCCCTTTTTACAAAAACAGCAACATTCTTCTATCCTGCCTAGTATGGGAAATCTTTGACACCCATGAAAAACCTAGGAGCAACCTCAGCCAGGTATTCCTCTTCCAGAGGTCTGAAATCTCACCAAGTGCCTTACCTTAGTCTTCCTGTTACTCCTGGGCCTTTAGTTTAGGTCAGAGGAAAATACTGTCTTAAAGAAAATGGTTTGAATAGATTCTGCTAAATTGGAATAATTTCTACCACAAGTTAAGAATTTGTAATTTTTCTTACAATTGCTTAGTTTTTCTTAACTATTCAGCTTTTGCAAATGGCTCCGCTTTTTCAACTCTTAAAAACAATGCCTTTAATTCATTTTCTGGGAACCGTCTCCAGAGCCCGTGAAAGATGGGGAATCTGAAGGACGGATAGCCCAGGGTCTGATCTGCAGCAGGCACTGTTTATCGAAGACAGAGCTGCAGAAACTTGTCCCACAACTCACCAGGTGGGTGGCGTTGGTTGGCACCAGCAGCGGGAGAGGGGCGGCAAATACACCCAGGCAGCCAGCACATTTATGTGCATTTATGCTAATGGGTGTGTTCATGTGTGTGGATGGAAATATCATGAAGTTCTGGTAGAAGCTGAAGTGTGATTTCACTTTGACTATTTGCAATGTTGATTTTTGCAGTGTTGGTTCTCTGTACTGAGCAACATGAAAATCTTAAGCTACACAGGTTTATTTAGCAAGACGACGAGACTGAAAGTGAACAAGGAGCTTCACGATTTTGACATATAATTCTTCAGATATGATCAAAGAACTCGATTTACTGGAAGTTCTACTAAGTGTCAGGCAAAACAATTTAAAGAATTGGAGCTGTCGACAGGATGACACTTTCATTTTGAGGCAACTTCCAACGTTTTGAAACTTGTTCTTTTTCCACTTAGGAAAAAGTGTTGGAACATATATTTTCCTAATGAACCAGATGGAGTTTGGTTTCATGTCAAAAGGAACTTAGGCACCCATCACTCTCTTTCAAAGGAAAAAAAGAAAAGAGATTAATTGAAAAATAAAATTTATTCTGAAGAAAACTTTATTGCAACCAATGCACTTTCATGTAATTCTCCTGTTTTAACAAAATAGCATAGTAGGGTACAATTTAACTTAACTATGTATATTCTGACCAGCAACATTTAACAGTTCTGCTCTCAGGAATACTAAAAAAATCTTCATTTGTTTTAGGAAAAACATTGCAGGGGATGATTAGACCACCATCTGAGGGAAGAAGTTATACAGCTGAAGTGAATGCAATGTTTTAATGTCTCAGATTAGCTGGCATCCCTTTGGGAGACTGTGTTCTGCAAATACAGAGTCACAATTCTTGTCACAAGTGTGTGCTGAAGCTTGTAATAGGTTTCTTCTGAACCTTTCACACTTCTGCTTTCCACAGAAGGTTCATTTACCTTTTCAAAGCAGAACAGAGCTGTTTTTAGATTGCCTTGATTCCAATAGACGCCAAAGTCCCTCGAGTCTAAATGGGATGCCTTTGTCTAAGCAAATTTTTATCTGACTGGTTAGCAGAGAAAAGAAGAAAATGGCACCAACTCTAAAAAGCTTCATGCCCTGTGTGTTGTAGTTCATTAACTGTTCCTTTCAGGAATTTTTGCACTGCTTGTCTTTCTCATGTCCCTTTCCTTAATTAAAATTTTGAATGCTCTAAGTCGTTAACTGAAATCCAGGCAGTTTTTTAGTTTGGCAGTTAGTAACTTCTTCTGCCTGGTTAGTGAATAATTGGGTATTATATTGTTATTTAATTATTTTATTCACAGAAGTAGGCAAGGTTTGCCATAACCACTCCAACTGTCCCTATGTAACTGTCTCCCCTGAAGAGCAACCACATCTGTCCATGGCTTACTTCCCCAGTTTCTAAGGTTACAGCTGCAATCCTGGCCCGTCCTGTGACATCCCACTCAAGTTTGGGTTTTTCCCCGTGTCTGTATCTGACCCACACATCCTCAAATGCCATTCAGCACTGTCTCAATCAAATGCTGGGTTCCCAGTGTGACATACCTGGTTTACAATTCCATGTATATGGAGGAACACCCATTAACTTAGTTTACCACAACGTTTTCTTCCCTTAGCCAATACATATGGAGTTCATTTGTGATCAAATGGAATCTTAAGAGGGCTGTTGACACGTTGAAAGGAATTTAGAGTACGGCACTGGAATGCAAGTCAAGATAACAATTTCAAATGTCACACATGTCAGGGCTGTAAGGCACATGTGTTTTATGACTGTTTCCAGTCAGACTTGAATTTAGGACTCGGTAACAGTATGGGGTTCCTGGGGAGGTGGAGTGGCTCCTAACGCTGGGAACTATAGAGAAAGCAGCAACAAGGACTTGCAAAGGTGAGGGCGAATCTATATAAACATTTTAGGAATGGCCCCTGTGTCCTGTTCATCCCTGCCTGAAGTTATAACCTCCTTGCCATGGGCAGGGACACCTCCCACCAGACCAGGTTGCTCCAAGCCCACCAAACTTGGTTTTGAACACTCACAGGGATGGGGCAGCTGCAGCTTCTCTGTGGCAGCTCTCCACCACCCTCACAAGGAAGAATCCTTTCTGTGGCTCCAAAATGGGCTGGCAGCATGAGTGGTTGCATTTTAAAAGCTGTGGGGGGATACAGGATCAAATTATACTTAATTTATTGAACCTCTGTTGCATAATAAATGAGCTTCCGGGGACATGAGCTGTGCCAAAGTCAGATTTTGTGGTGAGGCAACAGAGCTGCTGTCTCATTGTCAGGGCTCAGTCACACAGCTGGGTCAGGAGGGGCCTGGGAGCCCCAGGGGGACAAGGTGATTCTGGGCCACATGAGAAGTAGGGAGCCCTGAAACCAGGGGCTGTCACCTGCGTGGTGAGCACCTGAGTTAAAACCTTCTGCCTCCCTGCTGCAGAGGAGGAGAAACAGGAACCTGCAACACTGAGCTCTAACCACCAGACTATGAGGTACAGCAGCTGGGGCTTCTTGTGTTTGTTCTGTTGAAGCTGTTTCACTTTGTATGAATAATTAAATACTCATTGGGTTGGGGAGAGACAGAGAAGTGATTCTGTACCTCACGAGTTAATTGCATGAGGCAGCAAGTAAAATCTTGTGGTTTCTACTCAAAAACTGCTACTGAAATATTTTCTCCAATGTTCGTTTGTTGAGAAACTTGTTACGCTCCTTGAAGTTTAAATATATTTTGTTGGTGTGGGTTTCTAAATGTTTTTTTTTGTTGATTCCTACATGTTGGCATTTAGAGAAAAAAACATCTATAGAAAGTTTGGATGTTGGCAAAGAAAGGGAGGATTATTCCTATTTTATAATTTTACAAAAATTTAGCAAATTAAGAAGAAATTGAATACAAAATAAAACAAAAACAAAAACACATACAAAACACAACTTGGGGAATTTTTTCCCTCACAGAAATATGCAGTTTAAGAGAAGTAAGCTTATAATTTATATGCATGAATAGGTGGTACAGGGATATTTTTACAACTTTTTTTCCTGAGAAAATTTTGGAAATGAAAATCTGAGAAGTCACCCTCCCAAAAAAAACCCAAACCCAAAAACAAACACAAAGCCAAAAAAAAACCCAAGTCAAAACAACAGTAAGCAAACAACAGAAACTTCAATTTGAAAACCATTGGACAGGCTAGAACCAAAATATAGTCATATATTCACAGAGACTTTTATAGTTTTATATTTTGCATTTTGCCACTGCCTTGAATCCTCTGAAGTAACTTGAGTAAATATATGTCTCATCTCAGCCAAGCTGTAAAGCTCACACTTAAGTCTCTTCTTCAGCAGTTATATCTGTAAGTGACTTAGAGCATTTTCTAAATCAGATGGAGTTAAAATGATTGAAATACACAAATAGATTTCAACACTTTCTTAACTGAATGTAGAAAAACAGAATAAAACTTTCTGTTGCTACCAGGATCTGACCTTTCCTGGGTTTTGATGTAAACTGAATTAGCAATCTTGATGGCATTCTCCACCAGATAATCTTGTTTGGA
Source organism: Monarcha castaneiventris obscurior (assembly GCA_026261815.1). Taxonomy (NCBI): domain Eukaryota; kingdom Metazoa; phylum Chordata; class Aves; order Passeriformes; family Monarchidae; genus Monarcha; species Monarcha castaneiventris. The sequence continues at coordinate 25,711,591 of JAMPIT010000893.1, read as the reverse complement.
GTCCTCCTGTTTCACATTATCTCTGTTTTTCTTAGAGCCAGAATTTATTGCAATAGATTAGTCCAATGTAAAATCTGATGTGCATCTTATTGGCAGGAGCAGTGTGCAAGAGTCACTATCCATAAACTTCTGTAGAGTTGCCAGCCCTCAATGCTTAGATAGAGGCAGTGCGATAGAGAACTTTACTCCAAAAGTGTGCAGTATTTCACTATTATAACTCCATCATGGTCAATTAGCCAGACATGTTCCTGACTTTTATCTTCAAAAATGATGCTTCTTGATTATTTATGTTTCCAAAAGCTATTATTGAGTAATTCAGTGTAGTGAAGGACTTTAATATGCTCTACCATTGTGACTGTAAATCCAGGTGTTAATACTCCCAGGTGGCTCATCATCTCACTGCAGATACCTAATAAAGTTGCCATTAGCTGGCAGCATACACTGAAAAAAAAGCCATACAGCCAGCTGATCTTCTCATTAAAGAAAGGGCTACTAAGGAATGCCAGGAAATTATCCGAGTTGTCCGAGTCTTTAAAGAGAGAAAGAGAAAAAACTAAAGAATGCTTATTTTCACAGATTGCTTCTAAGAGTAAGCTGGAAGCCATAACCAACAACAGCTGGAGGATGGCTTGTAGAATAAGAGCAGACAACAGCTACTGTAGTCAGCCTGGGGTGGAAGTTAGGTATTAGTTTTGCAATCTTGCTTCTGAGAGTATCTTTAAAAATCATCTGATTCTGATAAATTCAATGTAATTTGACTTATCTCATCTCCTGAAAAGATACAGACCTGAAACACTCACCATCTTTGACTGAGAGAGGAAATTTGGGGAAAATGGATAAAATATTACTAAGGAAATTGTTGATGACTTTTTTCCTTGCTAGTTAAAAAAATATATTAGATTTAATATCGTTATAGTGATAAAATCTTAGGATGTAATAATCTTGTTCATATGAGGTGCAGGATAGATCTGGTCCAACTGAGGAAAAAATATCCACACAAGTTTTTCTCCACTGCCATATGCTCAGATTCGGGGAATTTTTTCTGGAGAGAAATCTAAAGTTTCAGGGTTTTTCATTCTTTTTCAAAGCAGTCAGCACATAAATTGTCTCAACCTTGTGTTGTGATGACTTTCAAGGACAGTGATGTCCAGGGAAACTCATGATGCTTCCAAATTCTTGGGTTGGAGTGTCTGTCCTGTGTACCCCCTGGAAGAGCTCTAGATATTCAGGATTTTTGCCAAATCACTATATTTTCCCAGCAAAAATAACTTGGTCATGAAACTCAGGTGGCAACTGGGGTGCACACCAAACAGACGAGAGTCTGGATGAGTACTGAGATGCAAGTCAAAAGCTATTGGTAAATGTGTGTCTTTCAGAGAATTACTTCCTAATCTGTCCCAGTTTCATGTGAGTTCACAAGGGCTGTGTGAGCCATGAGACTGTCAGCATACACGCAACACAATCGCATTTTTGGGTTTGTTTGCTGGTAGTTTTTTTTCACCTCTTTGTTTTTTTTCTGTACTTTTTTCCATTACCTGCCATGAGCAGGTATGCAAAGTCGAGCCCTCAAAAGTGATGAAATGACAGAATTACAGTTATTATGCCATCCAAGTGAGCTGTCAGTTGCTCTCATATGTATGAAGATAGACTCCTGAAAACACTAATTTAACTGAAAACTCCTGTTTTCAGTGTTCATAGTCTCCTTCACTGCATAAAATAAATGGTGCTCTGGAGGCTGACTATGTCTTAACGGTGGGGATGTCCATGTGCATAAACACATCCCCTCGAAAAGAGAAAAATTCTGCATCTTCTGGGGTCAAAGCATGTGAAACCTGGCACAGAGAAATGCCTTGTTTGTGTGGTTTGTGTAAGGATCAATAGTAGTAAAGGGACGATTGCAGAGCTCATGCATCCAAAATTTTTCTCTCCCTATCATTGCCAAAGCAGCAAAAAGCAAGCAGGCAGATAATCCTCAGTGATCAAATGCAGTGAACTGAAATATTAGTAACAAAGATTTTAATTTGCCTCTCCCTGCCTGTAGCTTTTGACAGAGTAGTCAAGAAGAACAGCAGAAATAACTGGAGGTTTTGGAATATTCTTCTTGAAAACACTGGAAGTAAAGACTGAAATAAAAATGTAAAGGAGTAAACATCCGAGGTAAAGTTTTCCCTGTATTAAAAACTCCTGGGCTCCAAGCCTGTTCATTCCAGATGCACAGCTGGTAGCCATTGCAACAACTGTAATTCTGTAATATTCTCCCATGTAGGCTGTTGCAGCTTGTCTGTTTTGCGTCCCCTATTGTGTCTTAGCCTCCCTTTACTGTTTCACTGTTTATCCTAAGGAAAAGTAAACAGAGAAAATACACTATTTTCTGGATATTTGTGCAGATTGCAGTAACAGACATGCACTGTAGACATAGGCATTTGGGACTGTAAGGATAGCTAATGTAATATATTAGGATTAACTTTTATGATGCAATAAATTTTGGTTTTGTTAATGAGCCCTCCATAAATTATTAAGATTAATTTATAAATACTGATTTAAAAAATAAAGTTTGAATATTATATACGTATAAAGACATACACATACAGAGTTGGTGTTTTGAGGGAAGGACAGACCTCATATAAGAAGCACAGATTATAAAGGTCGTGTTTATATCTCTGTGCTTAATCATAAAAACAGAAGGAACAAATTGTGTCTTCCTTGGCAAAACCATTGATATTGTACTCAAGCCAACATCTATAAAATCTCAGAAACCCCCCAAACATTATGATATAAAAGAATAAACATAAAAATCTGAAGAATTCTTCATTTTTCAAAAGTTATTACAGGTCATTTGGGTTTTCAAAATGACAAAATATTGCTTTGAAGAGTTTTGTATAAGAATATATTAGAACTCATCAGTAAAAGAATCTCCATCTCAGTGTTTTGATGTTCCAATTTTTGACATTTACTTTCATTCCGAAGGGGGACAAAGCTGAAATCAGTGAAAAATTAGGGGAAATAAAATGGTTTGGAGTTCTTTTGGGTTAGGTTTCAGAAACCAATTTAGAGTGGCACCCCCAAAAAGAAATTTCTACATTTGCATAAGAAGCAAATCCAGCAAGTAAAACAGTTTCAACATTTCAGCGTGTCCAACTGTGATGTGCCAAATTGCAGTTTATTTTGAAATAACTGTCCATTTTACATGCAATTTGAAGTCAAGTTAACACTTTCAAATGAAATATTTTATTGTGCCTCTCAACATGTGGTGCTTTTCCGGTTTCTAAAGACATTTGGGAAAAACAAAGAAAAATTGTCAAAATCACAACACATTTGACTAAAATATATTTTCTAGTTGCAAATTATTTCTTTTGGAAGGAGATTGTTCCTACTTGCATGATTCTGGGGTCTGCTTTTTGGGCTGTATTTTCATGCCAGCACACCCACAGAGGCAAGATGTAGTTTTTTATGTAATCCAGGATAAACTTCAGGAAGAAAAGTAGCTCTCCCTGCACTTCTCACAGTTCTTACCTGGGGGTTATGAAAAGGTAGGGAGAGTCCTCTTTGGGCTGATAGATCTATCATCTTTATCGTCCTCCCACCTCCCAGCTACAGAACACAAGTTGGAAGTAGAGATCGGTTTGAACTAGGGAATGCTATGTGAGGTTTGCAGAGGAGAAAAGATCAGAGGATGATGCTATTGTTTTAAGTTAAAAGTAGCTGTGTGTAGAAAAGAGGTAAAGTGGCAGTGACTGGCTCTGGAGCTCCCAGTTTGTGGTGCTGAATGGAACTGGACAGAGTTAAAACCTAAACCTGTTTCACACACATGGTCTTCACAGAGCAGAAGATGTATCTTACTACCTGTATCTGTGGAAACTTCAGAGTTTACTAAGAATCCTTTAAAAGTGTCTCACAAACTTTTATGTGAGACATATATGTGACAAATAAACTGTACCAAATGTCATTTTTAACCATGATATCTTGTATTTTTAAATACCTTCACCCACACAGGTCACAGGCGTTTGGAGAACTACTGCTTTGAGGAAAGAAACTTTGCAAGTAGAATACAAAAAAGGCTGGGTCAGCAAAAGCTGCAGAAGCTTTGATATGTGATAAGTGCAAAATCCTGGTGGCTAGGGTAGAAACAGCAGCAGAACAGGCTGGGGTCTGCCTTGCTTAGGTGTATCTTTGCTGGAGGGAGCTTTGGGCCCCTAAATTTATCATAATCAGCAGAATGCTCTTGTAACTACAAAGACAAGCTGTTTCCTGAGATTCATGAGCAGCAACATTGCCAGCAGATGAAGGGATGTGTTTATTCCACTCTGTCCAGCACATGTGTGGATACATCTGGAACACTGTGTTCAGTTTTAATTTGCTGCATGGTGTAATTTTTGCTTTGAAAAAGTAGAGACTAGAGTAGGACCACCAAGTGGAGGGCTTAAAGGATTGCAGAACCTGATTTATGGAGGGAGGTGGAAAACCTTTTTGCTGTGAGAACTGTAAAATGCTGGAATAAGTTTCACAGAAAAGTGGTGCAATCGACCTCATTGGAAATTCAGTTTGACAGCACCTTTGATCAAAGGCCCTTCCTTTAAGAGAAGATGGAATAGCCCTCTAGAGATACAGCCTGGATTTTCCCATTATTCTATTCTATAATTCTAAATGTAGTTGTTTATTATTTTTTCAGCCCTTCAGGGAAAGAGTGGCTTCCATTGCTTTTATGAGTGCTTCAGCAATGCTAGGTTGCCAAGTCTTAATTTTTTTGCAGTTTTACTTAGAGATTTTTAGCTTTCTATTTCAGTGTATTTACTCTTGAATCCTTACATAACTTTTCCTCTTTTAACACCCTCTGACTCTGTTAACCTGTCTTATCTTTTGTGGCCTTTGCTAACTTACTGTCTCATGCTTTCAATCAAAATTTGTATAAAAGTGAACTAACATCATACTTGTACCTGAAGGTAGGACTTGGATATCATATACCTTAGCCCTTGAGCTGAGATTCAGCCACTTGATTTACATTGGTCTTGGTTTGTAGTTTAGATACACAGGCATTCACATACTCATGAACGTAGCTTTCGGAGATTTTAAGGTGCATTTTTTGAAATATATGTGAGTGGAAAATCATATTTCTGCAAGTTAGTCACAACATTGGAAAGACACCAGTTGTTTTGTACATGAATCAGTATGAGTCAAAAAGTGTATATGAACTCTTGTGGCATTCTGGAGGGAATATCTTGGAAGTTTTTTTTTTTACCAGCTACCCTTGCAATGTCACGTTTATTTCATAAGATCATTTTAGTCACAGCAGCAGGTTCCGGAACACTGACGGGTCTTAATCAACATTCAAAATCCACTTGGCTATTCAGAAGACAGTGAAAAATGGTCTCTGACAGAAAGAGCACATCATTATAGATTCCTACAATACACACAGTGGAAAGACTGGAGTGCTTCAAGTCTGTTGGCAAAGCCAGCAAGAGTCCTATAAAAGAGGAAAGAAGGAATGATAGAAGGCATTCACAAAATGATTCTGTTTGGTAGAATAAGGAATTATATGACTGCCTGCTCACACAAAACCACCACAAAACAAAGTAAGTCTCCTGGTCTCTCCTACAGCGTCAAGGATTTTTAGAAGTGTAAATGGCAGTTGAATATGCTTTTGTTTATTCACATGAGCTGCTGAAGTCAATAGGAGTGTATTAATATATATTAGTTCTGGATATAATTCTGAAAAATGTACATTTTTCTCTGAATTGAAGGCATGATTATCTACACAGTGCATTAGCAGGCTTAGTACCCAGAGAATTCACACTGCAGTGATATGATACTGCTAAGAAAAATTAATCTTGGTCTTCATATCCTCAACAAATATATAGGTATAGAAAATTTTCCTGTAATTATTGCTAGATACGAGGTTCTTTGCATGATTTTTGTCAATTTGATTAATTACAGCACCATGGTTTATGTTGCTTAGACATTTTCTATATCATAGTTCCAGATATGAAATTTAAAAAAAAGTTGTATAATACTATATCTGCCTTTTAACTTTACTCATAAATGTATTTCAGATTCAAAGAATTAAAAAAAAAAAAAGCAAAAAAGAGACTAGCAATAACAAATATTAATTTCTCTTTTATAAAATGGGTATTCATATACAAGACTTTAAAAAAAAGGTCTCAGTCCCCTTATCCCTTAACTTGTTCTCACAGCATGATCCATTACCCCTTATGGACAGTGAACTATACGCACCAGTGTATTTATTAATGTATTGTAATAGATCACCAGTCTATATTTCTTTACTGCATCCTTGGTAACATATTCAGAACATTATTTAAAGCTCATTATTCACTGAAATAACACATGCAATAGCACAAGTTGGTTAGCTGTGATATTTTATTAGAGTGAGCATTTCGGGATTTTATTCTCAGTCCCTCATCAACATAAAACATAGTAAAGAGTTCATAAATCTAATTAAGAACATTAGAATAAGGAAAAATCACTGAATATTTAGTTAAGATATGCAAGCCTCATGTACAAGCAAGCCATTAGAGGCAGTCATAAATGCCAATTGAAAAGCACTCAATAACAGCTAGTTGGTGGGAGTACAACAAGACAGATGTAGAGGGCATGGAAGTCTGCAAAGGTGGAATTGTTTTGTTTATCTGGTTGTTTACCTGGCTTTATTTTTTTCCCCTCCCCTTCCCCACTGAAGAAAGGTTTTAGGGATGCTGTTCTGGTTTGGTCTGCAATTCACTTAGGAATATAATCCTATTGTAAACGTTATATCCAGGGGGACATCAATTTAATCTGGACCAGCACCTGCCCTTGAAAGTAACTAGCAGTAGTCCTTTTCCTTTTCCTTTTCCTTTTCCTTTTCCTTTTCCTTTTCCTTTTCCTTTTCCTTTTCCTTTTCCTTTTCCTTTTCCCTTTTCCCTTTTCCCTTTTCCACTTTAGAGATTTTTGAAAGATATTCAAATTGTAAAAGATCTTTAAAAAAAACCCCCAATCAAATATGACTTGCATTCCTTCAAGTTTCTTGGTTGCTTAGAAGCCACTTCAACCCAAATTCAGCAATCAGGATCCCACACGTAGGATAAAGCCCCTAAAAGGTAAAGGCTTAGTTCAGGTAGGTCTAAGGATAGCTTTGCTTAAGTGAGATGGGAAGAAAGACTGGAAAGCACATGTTAGTTACAAAGCACAGTGCTTTCCTGAAAACAAGAGGAAAAGAAGATAAAATTCACCTCAAATTACTTAGCAAGCTATTGATTTAGAGTTCTTTGGTAAAGTTCTGAATACTCACTCTGCTTTGCCTCCATTATGTATTTCTCAAATCGGATTCATGCTCAAGTCTTGATGCCCAAAATAAAGAGGCAAGAAGCAAAAGAGAAAGACTTATTTGTATGAGTCAGTGCTGAGGGCATTCAATTGGATGGTAAGAGATTAAGGTCTGTTGTTTTTAGAAATTTCTTTCAGTCATTGTTCCTCATACAGCATGTACATACTCTGATGTAAAGACACAGATGCAGTTCTTGTCTGACACTTTTTGTGAGGACAGAACCCACATCACTGGGCTCCCTATTTAAGAGATATAAAGAAGTTCCTTGTGTGAGGGTCATGACTAGGAAGGCAGCACTTTACAGCTTGTTGAGCAGTGAAGAGACAGGTATGCTGTGAGGACCTTGTTCAGGACCAGCAGGAGAAATCTGATAATGGGAATGCAGGTAGCTTTTGAGTCACTGGAGCAGTAATTCTGAGTATATTTGCAGCAAATAGCTGAAGAGGCAAATAACAAGCTGGCAAATTACAGATTATTGTTAGTCCACTCCTACATATGAAGATGTAGGACCATCTAATTTCAGATTTTTCAGATTTACTCATTTGCTTCTTGTTCATTGCAAGGCTGAAGAGGCAAATAACAAGCTGGCAAATTACAGATTATTGTTAGTCCACTCCTATATGAAGATGTAGGACCATCTAATTTCAGATTTTTCAGATTTACTCATTTGCTTCTTGTTCATTGCAAGGCAGTTTCAAATGAGTGTGGTTAGGCATAATTCAATGAAAGTTTTGATGGCAAAACAAATTGGAGTCCCTGTACCTAAGGATAAGGCTTTTCCAAACCTGAGACCTGGAACAAAATCTGTTCTTAAACACATCTGATTCCAGATGACTTGTTCACATTCAGAACATCTGTTATCAGCCTTCTGCACCATAACACTAAATAAATGTAGTTTCAGTGCAGTCATCAGTCCTGTTGGCACAAAAATTCTTTCTTTTTCAAGATCTTAGCTGTTTGATTGAATGTATATATCAGGCCGGGCACCCATGAGCTAATGTGGTGTAGAATGGGATATCAGTATTAAGAGAGATTTAATTTTAATCCTTTGCAATGTGTGTGTATGTGTGGTGTTGGTTTATTTTATATGGATTTGGAGTTTGGGGTTTTGGACATTTACTTTTGATAGCTCATAGTTCTTGAAAAAAACAAGACTGAAGTATCTTCTGTAACTGACCCAATCACAAATGCAATTATTCCATTACATATATATTTTTAAATTATTACTGCACCTTATATAACAATTAAATTGTCCCCTCAGACTGCTTCACATCAGTCCAAGTGATCTCAGGCTCCTCTGCCTTCTATACTCTTATTGAGTTGAAAAATAACAAACAAGTGTAAATGACATTTACAGCTCTTAATTGGCGTCATTAGCAGTTCTTATTATTCAGCAGGACAAGCAGTGGCCTTTTATTGAGAATTCAGTGATGCACATCTGCTCTGAACTCATCAGACTTAGAGACAAGTAATAAAACAGCTGAGTGAATGACTTAGGGCCATATCCATCATTAAAGAGCTTGCAGAAGATCTATTTAATTTTGCTTAAAAAAAATACTTTTGGGACCATGATCATAGAAGGGTTAATGCTTCTTTAATATAAGTAGATCTTGAAATAATGTTAATATATTGAATCATTAACAACAACCTAAATTTTTATTGTTTTTTATTGCCAGTGGTAATTGCTATAAACTAGACCTTGAGGCAAATCAGGGGGGATTAGATTTGCAATCGTATGTAAGTGCTATGGGGTTGTTGACACCAGTAGGATGTAAGACTAAAGAGTTGTTTGGTCCTTTGAGTAAGTACTGCAGAGCAATAAAATTGATGTTTGAGATACCCCAAGCCCAAAATTTCAGTCTTCAGAACCCTTTATCTAGACAGGCACACTGTGGTACCAAGCCATGTGTAACCAGCCAACAGTTTAGCGACTTGGTTAGTGAGATCCATTGAGCTCCAATGGAATTCATAATGTGGGGAAGGTTCAGTCTCTTTTGTTTTGTTTTGTTTTGTTGTGTTTTTTTCAAATGGAGGGGCTCATATAGCTTTTTTCTACAGTTTATGAGTGATACAGCAGTAGGGCAACTGATACCATGCTTCTTTGGAAGCTTTCTTAGGCTTCTCTAGGTAACCTGGTGGAACTCCCATGGAGAGATTTAGGGAACTAGCACAGTCTTGGTCAGCTGAGGGGTCATTCATAGTCATTCCCATGCCCAGATTTGTGAACTTAAAAATAGCTTCGTCATCCTGTAAAGGCACTCAAGAGACTTTTTCATCCAGGGAATCACCATCCCTGGACGTGTTTAAAAAGAGATTGGATGTGGCACTCAGTGCCATGGTTTAGTTTAGTTAAGGTGTTAGGGCAGAGGTTGGACTCGATGATCTTGAAGGTCTCTTCCAACCTGGTAATTCTGTGATTCTGTGATTCTGTGATTCTGTGATCTCATGCTAAGCAAAAAAGACAGATCTGATGAAATGTACTCCCGAATTGCTTTTAAGAGCAAAAGGATAGGTGTCCTTCTCATATTTGATCATCCTCTAATGTCTATAATTAGATTCTTTTTCAAAAGAAAGCTCAATAATTAGCTGCAGTTATAATAGAGATTTCTCTCAAACCAGATCAAAATATGTTTCCCACAGCTCTGAAATCTGTGTCTCATTTCACCTGTGCATTTTCTACTGTAGCTTCTCAGTTTTATGTGCTGTTTCCTCAGTGCCTGATTTTTGTCATGCACTAGATACATTACCCAAACACCTAATTCTTCATGTTATTAAGTGACAACCTCTAAAACTTTTGTGGAGCTAATACCATACCCCGGTAGTGGGGTTCAGATAAATAGGGTGTGGAGAAAAAAACCTCGAAACTGGTGCATTCCTTTAAAAACAAGAGAAGTGAGTGAAATTTTGTTCAATCTGCATAACACAATGGTCTAGTGTAACTATAGCCAGATATGAATAAAAATGAACTGACAAAGACCCCCCAAAATCCCTGCCAGAAATCTTAAGAAAAGTTGTTTTATCTCTTTGGAGCTATACAATGTAGCAGATAAATTACTGCCTAATCGTTCATTACTGTGTTAACTGTCAGGGTGCTAACTATTGTTCCATATGAAAAATCCATGTTGAGAATCGAGCTCAAAAAAATCTCTGAGAGTTCTTTAACGAAAAGGAAACATTTGTTAAGCAGAAATGCTTTGTAATTCACATATTACTTGCCAAGAAAAACCCCGCTCTGGTGCAGCTAATTTGTAGTGATGTCAGGCTGGGATTTTCAAAGGTGCCTAAAGAAGTTAAATGACTGGCTCCTATTGACTTTGCAGCTACAATCCTGATCAGACCTTTTATACTGCTTTCACTTTAATGAAGGGAAGAAGTGAAGGAAAGGGTTGGCTAATAGAGGGAGTAGGAGATTTACTTTTCTTGGAGCTCCACACAAAGACTTTGCTCAGTGGATCAGCAAATGTATTATTATTAATAGCAATAATAATGATACCTACTTATTCACTCTATAGGAGTACACTCAAAATATCTTGTAGAAAATCATGGTTATCTTTATTTTGTAGGTGAAAAAATGCAAACTGGGTGAATAAAGCACAGCCACTTCTCTACAGGTGCCCCCCCTGTGCACATACCAGCAACACTTACAATGCAAAATTGCAGCACCAGGACTCAGCTATAGGTAACTTCTTCAGGCATTGATGCCCTTGGTCAAGGTTACTCAAAGATATACGACACATTCATAATGAAATGATGGATTTGACTGGGTCCCAAACCAGAATCCCACTAGCTTTTTTCTTTGGGGAGCCTGATGATAAAACAAGACCATCCCTGCACTTGGCACCTGGCTACCACATGGCTCATACTCAGTTAAACACTATATTGATCTATTTTTAACCTCATAAATAAGAGGTGTTAGAATTCACAGTTATTCTTTGAAGGATGATGAATTTATGACAAAACTATAGAAAAAAAAAAGGAGAAAAAATTGAATTTTATATTATTTCAAACTTTAACTTGAACCCATTAGAAAATAAAGAAAAAAGTTCTTGTGATCTCTTTATGAAAAAAAATTCCATTCCTGAATAAGTATGAACTACTATTTTTGGGAGGAAAAAATCAAAGACACTATTTCTAAGTTATTTGGCTGAAAACAGGTCCTGTTTTGAGACCATGACAAAACCAACATTTGTAGATCTTTTTGAAACCAAAATAATTTTCTCTGAAAACTTAAAAGAACACAGATTTACTCTGGAGAATGTGTTTTTGTAACATTGTTATTCCTCTATTTCTACTGGTTTTAATGAAGGAATCAAACAAAGTTTTGTAGTTTGTTTTTTATTCATCTCTCCTTGGCATTAGATCAAGAAGTTGAAGTTGACTTGTCCTAGAGAGTAGTTAGTGAAGAAGAACAGGTATATCTGGAGAAGAGTTCAATTTTTATCTGGGCTGCTCATACAGCTGAGAGAATTATTTTTTTCTTTCTCTTTAGTGGATGTAGGAATTTCATGCAATGTAATCATCTCAACAAACTGTAAAATGTTCCTCTTTCTTATACAGAAATTATTCATTCAGCAATTTGAATAATTTTTTGCTTAAATAGTATTTTTTTGTACTAAAGATTCAGTGTGACTCTTAAGAAAATGTTGACATTCAATTTTTCAAACTTGTTGCTGTTGAATGTACCTAAACATGTTCTTTCTTTTGTGAACTTAAGTTTCTTTATCCTTTTTGAGGATGTAATTGTTTTTTCTCTTTAAATGTCCAATTTTTTATAAACACACACACACATAAACACAAAGCTTACTTACAACAACAGTGATGATCATACACATATGGAAACCTTTAAAAAATTAATCTTTTTTGTTCTTAAGAAGCAGTTTATTTCCCTTGTTGATTCAGGCTCAAACAGTTTCCAACAAGGTATTTCATCCTCAAATGCTCCTTTCTCAAACACTGCAGACAGCAGCACAATCATGCTCACCCCTTCTCTATAACCCAACTTTCTACCATCTCAGAAACATCTGGATGAAGGAACCACAACAGATCATGAAGAAAATCCTTGTCCCAAGGCAGGATCAACAAAATATATATAACAAAACATATAATCCAAGAAAGCGTAATTAAGCTAAATTTCCTTCTTGCTATTAGTATTTTTCGACATGGATTTATTGATGTGTAAATAAGGACCATATACATGCTACTATTCTCCTCATAGCCACCAGTAGTGCATGACTCTTTACCAGCCTTTTTGGTTTTGTGTTTTTGGTTTTGATTTTTTTGGTTTTGATTTTTTTTTTGGTTTTTTGCTCATGACACTTATAAGAAACTGGTATCTAAGGGCTGGCTACCTCCCTGTCATCCTAAATTCAATGTGGTCAATTGGTTCATGTGTTTCTAGGAGAATTAAAGACAGATCTCTATAGAAAAATAAAATAGCAACAATGAAAATGCCAGAAAAGCAATGTTAACAGTGTACAGCAGTAGTCAAAATGCTTCTTTAATGACATGTTACTTTAATTATTTTTTTCTTTTTTTCTTCTTAGTAAATTAATTTCTTCGCCAACAAAAATCAGGCAGATCTATATCCATTTCAAAACCATATTCACCACATTACATTTGGATATATGAAAATGGTTGAGGGAAGCACACTTTATGTAATGTGAAATGTTTTATGTGATGCTGTTCAAGGCAAATGAAGTTGTTGCAGAGATAAAGACTGGAAGAAAAAATAAAAATAAAACACATAGTTGTAAATGCTGAAAAAGCTGGATTCCTTTTCACTGCTTATCATTACGGCAGATTACTCTGTATTAATTGAAAAAAAAAATCAAGGCATTTCCTCAACATAGGCAATTCTTTAGAAATTATAGGTAAACACAGTATGAAATGAGAGTTCATTTTTCTGTCCTGTGTTTCACATACAACTTAGTTAACTGTTTTAATTTACATGTTTTCATATCGCATCAGTCAAGAAGCACAGGACAAAATATATACAACACAAATGAGAATCTGAAATGACTGGCTTGATTTGATTACTGGCTAATTACTGATTGAACTTATATACTGTTTTAGATAATATTTATTATCTAAATCAAAGGTATGGTTCTGGTTTTCAACACGTGTGCAGTCCCTGGGGAACGAATAATGAATACATATCCACATATATCAGCTGCATCCTCAGCCAGTTTGAGGTTTATGGCTTCAGATATTGCCCAATAGAACTGTTCTCATAAAATCAATGAAATGAAAACCCTTTTAAAATTTTCTTTCCTGGGGAAAGTAAGAGGAGAGGAATTCATTAGATATTCCACATGTATGTAGTATTGCAGACTCCGGAGAAAGACAAAGAAATTATGATGCTGTGTAATTATGTTAATACTCTTAGCAGAGTATGGTTTCCTACTCAACTGATCAGTTATGTTATGCTGCATATACCCAGAGTAAAAAAAGCAAACAAAAAAAGCAACAAATGGAAAACTTCACCCGCCCCCACCCTCTCTAATGAATTTGCAAACTGAATGGAGAAAATGAATGTAGAGAAAACAAAATTTTCCCCATTTTATTGATGAACATAGGTTAGTAAGCAGCAAGATTGCAGATGCTGGTCCATATTAAACCCGGAATTCTGAATGGTTGTCATCTACTGTCTTACCTAGAAGAAAAGTCTTCAAATTTGCAAATTGCCATCAAAAACACCATGGACTTCCAGTGAAAGACCAGAAGTTGAGGCTTATCCTTGTCCACCAAGTGTTCTAACCACTTAATCCTCTAAATATCAGCTGGTTTCCAGATCCATGCTGATTACGGAGTTATTGCTCCTTGGCTGGTTAACAAAGGGTGATCTTGCAAATGGTCCCTGGCTGCTCTCCCTGGAAGTTGTGTGCATGTGTGTTTGTTCTCCGTGTCCTTAGGCAGCAACAAAGCAATTCTATTGCAGTGGGAACTAGTTCAGAAGCCATTAAGTATCAACATGAGGATCTACTCAGATGGCTAAATTTGCTATTTAACAGCGCAACAGAGATTGAAGCAGCCCCAACAGTAATGCTAGATGGCAAGCAGCACCAGGGGTAGCATAACTACCACAGTTTTCAAAATGATGGGCAAGGGACGGGAGTGACAGTAGGGAGTATCATTACAGTGGCTTGATCAGATGTGACTGAAGATGCAATGACATGATCTCTTTGTTACCATGGATGGTACAAAGACATCTCGAGACAGGTGTCTTTTCAGTCAATTTTTGCCTTTCCTTTCCTTTTCTGCAATGTTAAAGGAAACAGCTGGTAGCCCAGCACTGGAAGCAGTTTAGATTCTGCTGGGACAACCTCTTGATCTGATTTTTTTGTTAATTATCAAAGAGCTAGGAGCCCTTACTACATCCCTCTTCTCCAGGGAATACTGCAACTCACTTATGTAGCTCACATGAAAGGTAAATTCTTCCAGTGAAGACACCTTGGTTTGTAACTGTTAATACAAAGTCATCTGAACAATTACCATTTCAAAGTGTATAAAAATGTGTCATTCAAAATAGCATATATTGCATGTGACAAAAGGATGTGACTGGGATGGTAGTGTATAGAAACCCTAGAAATGATCAGTGAGGTGTTCTGACCGGCATTTGTTTGTCACATCATGATGAAATATTTCCCATTTAAATTCTATTGTGTTCACGTAAGAAACCCTTTTTAAATCATTAGGACTCAGTAATTTTGTATTTAAGAATTTCAAAGAGCTGTCTCAGGTGCTACCCAAACTATTAAAGTAGATCTAATCCAGTGATTAAAACTTCAGGACATGCTTGAAGTGTAATGGAAAAAATGCATAGTAACAAACTTTTTAAAGGAAGAATATATAGGATAATCCAAGCAATTACGAGTTTCATTTATATTTGAAGCAAAATGATGGACCATTTGAGACAAGCCTGAATTAACAATGAATTAAAGGAAAGTAATGTATTAATGGCAGTGAATTTGCACAGGTTGGAAATAAATCTTTTCAAGCCAGCTCATGCCAATGCTTTGATGAGAGGACTGATTCAATTCGATAAAGTAATAAAGTAGAATAATAATGTAACTCCTTTAAAGAAGTTGACTGGTACACAAGAAATTAAAAAAAAAAAAAGCCCCATTGTTTTGCCAATCACATTGAATTGTTAAAGGAATGGTTGATAACTATGCCCCACTACATAACAGCAAATTGGGAATTAATACTAATAAGGTGTTTTTTGACTGGGGTCTCCCTGGGATTGATTTTTGACTCTATGCTAGTAAACATTTTATCAACAAGGTGGAAGAAAACATAAAATCATTACCAGTAAAGCTTGGAGTTGATACAAAAGCTAAAGGAATGATAAATAATGAAGAATACAAGCCAGCGGTATACAGTGCTCTCTGCCTCCAATAAACTAGGGACAAGGATACTATTAGACTCAGATATATGAACAAGTTATTCTGGCATCACACATAACAAGTCAGCTGATTCATGAGAACTATCCATGGGAGTAGTCTACCTTGCAGAAAATCAAGGCTGTTCAAATTAGTTAGCTCAGTGAAAAGCGGGCTAAGCAAACTCAGCTTATCTTATGTTTAACCCAGATTTATTGTACACAATGGAACAGACAGTAGAGATCAGCTGACATGCAATAATAGGTTTTGTGTCTAGGCCTAGTGTGTATTTTCAGTGTGGTTAATAACAAGTAATACTTTTAGGAGAAAAGCATGTTTGTCACACTTACAAAGGGGGGAAATACCACAGTAAAAATATAAAAAAATAAAGATAATATTTCAGAGCTAAACTAGTGGACATGATAAAAAAAAAAGAAAAGTGAGTGTAAATTTAGAGTAGGCACATTACATTTTTATGGTGAGAGTAATTAACTCTAAGAATGACAAGATTTATATTGGATTCTCCATTGCTGGAATTTTTTAAACAAGATTGGATTTTGTTTTCTGTAAAACATTATTCTCTTCAAAGGACTGGTATTGACTTGAAAGAGGAATTAAAAATCCTGAGTTCTGTGTTATGGAGAAGGCTGAACTAATCAAACTCAGTGATATCTTCTCACTTCAAAACCTAGGAATCTTATAAGGATGCACCAGTGATTTTTCTGCCATGAAGCAGTTGATGAAAATAGGTGGATAATGAGGAAACACAGCATCTGTGTTCTCTGAGAAGTCACAAGTGCTATAGTGGTGACATGGAACAATGTAATGCTTTATTTGCCATTGCAATTAACTGAAGTGAAAGTAAATGACAGAGAGGACTACTTTCAAATAACTTGTGATTTGGTGTCTTGAAAAATGCAGGCTTTATTCTAGGATATTTAATTCCTTATCTGCCCCCATGCAAGATAAAATCCTTCCTTTGTAGAAATGTATTGATAAAAAGGATATAAATCATAATCCCATCTGAGAAAAAAAAAAAAAAAATGTTTGTGGCCTTGCCATGGTATTAAATTCCGGTTTTATATATATTAAAAAAAGAAAAAAGAAAAATTAAAACTGTATAAACATTATTGTGTAATTATTACTGTTATTGCTACATATAATGATTTTATGTTGCACCACTAAGCATTTTGCTTAGACAAAACTAAAGAATTAATCGTGTTTACTTTTGGACTTTGACGTGAAGAAACCCCTGAAAACTCAGTTTGAACAGCAGCTCTGATGTCATACTGATTTACAGATTCCTAAAGTGGTGAGTTGTTTTCAGTTTGTGCTTCCATCAAATTAGGAAGTGCTTGTAGGAAAAGAGATCCACTCCACCTCACTATTACTATTGAATTGTGATGTTTCTTGTCAGTCTTGTTCGCTTCCTCTGTAACTGATGGAGAAACAAGGACATCTCTTGTGTCTGACTTGTAACCCTCAGGTGAGATGAATCAGCCTTTAAATGTGGTTAGCTTTGTTTTCTGAAGAGGAAGTTTACAAGATTAACAAGAGGAAGATGCTTAGTCTTGAAAAAAACACAAAAACCCACATAAACCCACAAACCAAACCAAAACCAAACCCACTTAAAAACACTTAGCTGATTTGTTCTGACATATTGTAATTATTCTGTCTCTTACAGTTGAGCCCATGAGAAGTTTGCAAGTCACTGATGCCTTCAGGTCAATGATAGTTGTCTCAGCCAGCATCCCTTACACAATTACACCCAAGGGTCTTTGTTAAAGTAGGAGCTACAAAAAAAAAAAAAAAAAAAAAAAAAAAAAAAGTTTTTATATATGAAAGACAGATGGTGACATGAAAATAGTTCTGCAGATGGACAGATATATGATCAGTTGGCACTTAGTACAGCATTGAAGCAAACTATCAGAAGAAAAATTTTGAAGGAGTCTCAGAATTTCATGTCAATTTCTATAAGTTTATCTTTACGGTGGAGTTCAGTTGTTTCCCTGCATTATGTGGAAATTTTTCTTTATTGTAGTACATTAATTTTCTAATATGTGTCTTAAGAAGAACATTTTGTGTTTTTATAAAGTATATTTGCACCTAGTTTATTTTTTAAAATAAATAACCTCCACACTTCCAAATGTTGAAGAATATTTAAAATGGTTCTTATCACTTATATTATTTTCCTATTTTTAATTTTTTTTTAAATGAAAATAAAACATTTCTTCACCAGCACTAACAAAATGCCCGACAGGTCTGTGACAGGATGTCACAAATCAACTTCCACAGCTAAGAATGGACTTATGAACCTATTAAACTCACCATCTTTGGCTTTGAAGCAACAGTCATCATCATTAATTGTTATTATTGCACTCCTTGACATTTTCAAGGGAAAAAAAAGGCACAAAGGATTTCATGAGAGCCATAACTGGTCACCTTAAGACAGAAGGGCTGCTTTCACTTTATTTAATTAAAATAGTTCTAAAAATCAGTGAAATACAAGACCTGCAAGCAAATCAGATCCCACTTTTCATTTGCCTATAAATCCTGGGGTCTGTTTTACAAAAATTGTAACATCTCTGAGGCTTTTTTTTTTCTTTTTCCTAGTATTTTTACAGTCAGAACAAGGAATTTGTCCCTTACTGGGACTCCTAGACTGAATCACATAAGAAGAGTAGATTACAAAAAAAAAAAGATTCAAAACAAAGTTTTCCTATAGTATTGAAATCTTCTTGTTTTGACTTTGAGATGCTGTGATGTTAAAGGGGTTTGGCATTTCCAAGATATTTTCCCTAGAGAACTCTGGATTCCCTACACATAATACTGGACACTGAAACCAAAAATACATTTATGTGCTTCAGCCAATGTAATGATGATATTCAGAAATTTAATTTCCTTTTACAATTTACCTTTAAATAACTTGTTCCTGGCTAATGGTTTCTGAAAATTATGTAATATTGTTCAACAAAACTAGAAAATGAGCTTTTTATGCAAAATGTTTTTAGCAGGTCTGTTGCTCAAATCATTTTTTTAAATGCCCAAGTTAGTGAAAAGCTAGATAAATTTTCATGGTTGTGTCCACATGTCAGGGAACATCCACAACTCAGACTCAGCCCTCTTTGGGTTTTCAAGTGGATATATATGAAAATTTATCATCTTCAGCTTATTATATTATCAATGGAGAGAGGAAAAGGCAGCAGAGAAAGAAAGAGACACTTCAGAGACTGAATCTTATCTGTAATGTTTTATTAAAGATATTTTATGAAAAATTGTATTAAATTTCTAGTTAATCACACTTTTAAGACTGAAGTTTTTTATTGTCACTATTTGCACATTTCAAAAACTTATGTAGAGTTTCTCACAATGAGAAAGTCCTGTTTGCTGACTTACTACTTGTTTTGCTAAAAAAAATATAAAAAATTAGGGAGTAACAGGTTTATTCTTTGTTCTTATTGTTCTAATAACTCACAGACTTTTCAAAGTTTAAAACTGCTGGGTATAAACACTGAAAAAAACCCATTTTTAAATCACTGATCTGATTTTGTTCATTGATTGATCTCCTCTTACCATAAGAGACAGAAAAGACTCATTAAACCATACAGTTTGTCTCAATACCAAGCCAAGATTGATTGATCCTTACATTGCATCGCTCAGGCATTTTTGTGATGAAGCACACCCAGTTGTGAAACTTGCCATGGCCAGCATATCACAATCATTATGATACATTGCATATACCCCTGCAATTGTTTATAACACTACATTTTCACACTGCAAAAGCAAAGCAATCCCAGAGTGCTTCTCATCTACCTGAACCCGAATAGACATTCCGTAGCTCGGTTTCTTCTTTTTGGAAACTGAAGCGTAGGGTGAGTGGGAGCAAGGTGAAGTGTTACATGCTGATGTCCTCTTTCTCTGGAAAAGAAAGACGTTGTCCTGACATGCTCTTGGCTCTTCCATCTTAACTAGCGTCGCAATTACCTGGGATGTGCTAGAACAATGTGGTCTCAACCTGGGAAAATACCAGACGAAGCAAAAAATGTTCAAATTAAAAATGTTGAGTCCCACTAAATGACAGCATGCTATTTTTGCAATCATTACTTTATACTTCATGAAGCTCAGAAAAGCAACTCATGTATAATTTTGTGGAAAATATCAACTTATGAAAGCAAAGATTATCATTCCTATTTCTATTATGTCTGTGGTTGTGTTGTTTTCTACAAGACAGTACAGGTATAGTGTTATTGCGTGTTTC
Source organism: Monarcha castaneiventris obscurior (assembly GCA_026261815.1). Lineage (NCBI taxonomy): Eukaryota > Metazoa > Chordata > Aves > Passeriformes > Monarchidae > Monarcha > Monarcha castaneiventris. The sequence goes on along the minus strand of JAMPIT010000893.1, from coordinate 25,691,637 downwards.
TTGCTTTTTTTATAAAAAGGAAAATCTAACATTTCCCAATATGGATACATCTAAAGATTCTCCTGCCTATCCTGAGGAGTCAAAAGCCTGTGACACACTAAATGTGAATTTCTACTCCCTCTTTCACGTTTCTTGTATGTGTATTCACACTGTAGTAAAATCAGAAGTGTGCTCCTTGCCAGATCATTTCAGGTCACAAAACAGAAACTTCCTCCTATCCTTCCTAGTCTGAATATGTTTTGCTTCCTTCCTATGTTTGTACATCTGCACACAAAAGTGGTCAGGTGTTAAGCAGGATATTATGTGTCTGGGATGACCTGAAGTCTGAACTGGAAAGAAACATGAATTCTTCTCATTGAACACACTGACCTCAGTGGGATGTATTTTGTAAGAAATTTTTTTTTATTTTACAAGAAGATTACATGACTGCTATGCCCTAATAAAACCATTTTATTGAGGGGAAAGCAATCAAGCAATGAAATTCAGACTCCCGTGCCACCTTGGGCCCACTGTCAAATCTGCATATATAACTGTCCATTTCTCTGTGTGTGTCTCTGTAGGAAACAGATTCAGTCTTGCACTATTCCAGTCAAAGTTTCACTGCACTGGCAAGTGCAGAGGAAGTTGTGGCAGTACTTGCCTCCTCTTCCCTTCACCTGCCAGGTCTAAATTCTGTAACCAGGATGTTAAATTTTGATGTCAGTAATGGAGAGCCCTATTTCCAAAGATTTCTGATGGTGCAGAACTCCTCTTTGTTTGGGGTGACAGTTTCTTAGCAACAGCTATTAGTGAGCAGCTGCAGACCCAATCAAATGGTGAACTTGGACAATCTCTTTTGTACACGTCTTGAAGAAAAATCCCTTGCTCAAGAATATAAAACATATTGACAATTATACACTAGTCCCGAATATAACTTTTCCCTGCGGTTCTACAGGCAGGTTAGCTGCACTGAACAGTCAGCCTGCACACATGGAAAAATCAATTTCATAAGAGATATATCTTCATGTGTCATGATCCAGTGTATGATAGGGGCCTTTTATGTCTATTTAGCTTACAGCAAATTTAAAACTATCACCAATCCTGGTGATATTAGCAGTCCAATAACTCAACAATTAAACAAATTTCTCTCTCTGTCTCTCTCTCTCTTTTTCTTCCTTGACTGACTATAATAATCTTCCAGGAATGACCTTGAGAGATTGGATATTCTTCTTGGTTTAAGTGCCATTAGCAATATTTTTTTTCAGAAAGCAAGCTACTTAGGCAGTTGGCAAAAAAAGTGCCGATAAAAATCTACTCTTGGCTACTCAGTAAATTGCATTGCACTATCTGCTTGCCAGCTGAGGGTGAAGAACATTGTATATTAAAAGATTTTCATTGTGTAATAATGTGAACACCAGCAGCAGTAATTATAAAATCAATAATTCGTAATAAATATGTCCTCCTTATATAATTACTAAATGATTGCAAAACCAATATTATGCACTAGTTAGAATGGAAAAGGTTGCTGCTAAAGACTTTCTATATTACACATTATTGTTCAACTCTTAAACACCCTTGGTCAAATGAAGCATAACTTCAGCCTCATCAGAATTAAGCTAAATGCTATTTCAGTTTGATCTCCTTAAAAAGTATTTGATTCATGGAAAAACTAATTACCAGATTAAAGTGCAACAAAAAGTGACTTAAATGCAAAGTGTTAAACACCATTTATCGTGAGCTGGGAAACAAAAAGAAGATAGTTTCTGTCCTATAAGATGGTAAGTGTTTAGATTTTTTTTATTATTATTTCTTTCATTTCTTTACCTTCTAGATGAGTGTTTTGATTCCCCAGGAACACCAATAAACCTCAAGATATCTTTTCTATATGTCTTCACATTTTCACAGGCTTTTCTTTTTGCTTCAAGTGATAATTTTTGCAGCTGGGGTGAGCAGGAAGTTTGGCCTTTTGTGGGTTTCCCATCTTTCAAGGTACTTAAATTCAGGAAAGGGGTCAAATGTTTTATTATTTTAGCTGTATGAATTGCTTCTAAGGCCATCAGGAGAGCCTAAAAGCAACATAAGCACAAACGCAAAGGAAACAAGCACAAAAGCAAAGGAAACAAGCTCAAATGTGAATTTGTGTGATATAGCTGCCCTACTCATCACATTCCCACCCTAAAGAAATATCTTCTACATATAAAAAGGCATGAAGTTTAGAGAACAACACCTGTTATGAGAAAAAATATACAAGTACAAATGTATACACAGAATCTCAGAGGATATAGGCAACTCCAAAAACTGCCTTGCTTCCATTTAATAAAAAATCACACACTTATTTTTCTCATCTTATTTTTGCATTTTTGTGTTCATATTTTTCTGACTCTTGAAGAAAGTTTCATCTCACTCGCTACAGATCTCCATAGTGCAAAGGTCTATGTCTGAGCTAATTACCCCAGTCCCTGTATTGTATCCCCGGTATCATATAATTCAGAAGATGCAGTAAGTGACAAAAATAGGTCCTTTTAGTGTGAAGTCTTATCCTGGATACAATAACCAGTAGAGACCAGACGAATTGAATCCTAAAATTGTTTACTTCTCTTCATAAAAGAGTTTAATGTGGCTAATTCAGATGTAGATGTGTGCTAAGTAAATCCCATCCCTTGCATCTATTTGAAGTGTTTTCCACAATACAATCATAACTACTCGCATAACAGAATCTATTTTCTTTGTCCACCATGCCCCTATACGGGTGAGAGTTGAATTTCACAGTGCCTTTGTCATGAGCTGTTCCTTTCCAACTCCTCCAAATGGTATCCACCTATCTTCTGCAAAGGTCTTTGTTTGCCTTCATGTGGAAACTCATGATAAAAATACCCTTTGGTGAGCAAGCTCCATGTGCAAATATAAAAAGCTCACATTGCTTCTGAACCCGGAATAGGCAAATACATACAATGGAGGCTATTAAAAGGGAGTAAAAAGAGGACAGTATCCAACAATAAAACAAAATTCATTCTTGAAAGCAAGCCACTGAAAAATGAGGAAGTCTTGCTGCTAGACTCTCCTCTCCTCTCCTCTCCTCGCCTCGCCTCGCCTCGCCTCGCCTCGCCTCGCCTCGCCTCGCCTCGCCTCGCCTCGCCTCGCCTCGCCTCTCCTCTCCTCTCCTCTCCTCTCCTCTCCTCTCCTCTCCTCTCCTCTCCTCTCCTCTCCTCTCCTCTCCTCTCCTCTCATCTCCTCTCCTCTCCTCTCCTCTCCTCTCCTCTCCTCTCCTCTCCTCTCCTCTCCTCTCCTCTCCTCTCCTCTCCTCTCCTCTCCTCTCCTCTCCTCTCCTCTCCTCTCCTCTCCTCTCCTCTCCTCTCCTCTCCTCTCCTCTCCTCTCCTCTCCTCTCCTCTCCTCTCCTCCCTCTCCTCTCCTCTCCTCTCCTCTCCTCTCCTCTCCTCCCTCTCCTCTCCTCTCCTCTCCTCTCCTCTCTCTCCCTCTCCTCTCCTCTCCTCTCCTCTCCTCTCCTCTCCTCTCCTCTCCTCTCCCACCTGTTTCCACCTTTTCCCCCCTTTTCCCTTTCCCTCCTCCCTGTCTCACCTCACCTCATCCCACATCTAGCTAGGCTGGGAATGTCTCATACCAAGAAAATACCAGGGATGTAATATCAAATTATCACCTGTGTTAGTCAAAAAAGAAACTCTTTTGATGGGACTGGTTTCGCCATAGGGTTCTGGTTAGGTATTTTAGAAGTTTAGAAAGCCCTAATGATTATTGAAGTTGTTAACCACTCAGTAAGTTTAATATAGTTGGGGTTGTGCTAAGCCTGTCAGGTAGAGAAGATGTTAACATTCCACTTTGCATTTGGGACATGGAGATTTGAAAAGATTAGGAAAAGTAATCAGACTGGCTAAGTAGAGATGCTTAAGGTAGACACTGGGACTCCTCTGAAGTCCAAGTTCAAGCCAGCTCTGTAGCTCAAAGTGTGTATTTTCTGTGTATGCAAGACCCTGACTTCCTGCCTTATCAATAAAGTCAAGTAGTCAGAATCAAGTTAACCACCTGATCTGTGCCCTGTGTACTTGCATGAGGACAGTAAGGCATCTGCAACAAATGCAGCATTAAATCCAGCTCCTTTGTCCTGCCAGCTTCCATTCTTCAGTGGAATCAAGGTGAAATAAGGCTTAGGATCTCTGCCGTGGTTAATTCATGCCTTGTGGGTTTCAGGTATTAACTGATCACTTATTTCTCTCACGGACTCTTGAAACATTAAATAATATAGAAAGCAATGTTTCTTTTAAGAATTGATCTGGCAAGAATCCAGCATTCCAGGGAGAAAGTGGGTGCAAGGGATTTAAAAATGAACTTCCCTGGAATCCACAGAAATTATTAATGCCTAAAGTCTCAAGGCCATCTATAACATCAATATAAAGATAGGCCTATTAAGACTGTTACCTTGCTTCTCTCTCTGGTGTAGTTAGATGATTTCCGTACTAAAGTTACCCATGATGACTTCTCATCAATAAAATTCAGCATTTCCATGTAATAACGCTTTTTCTAAGTACTTCACATTATCAACACCTTGGTGCAGTGGGCCAGAGCGGTAATTATCTGTCATCAGAATAGAAAACGCTTGCGGGCATGAGCAGGTGTCTAGTAGAAGAAAAAGCAAGGTGGTGTAAGTAGACAGCTTTTACTGAGACAACAGTTCCTTGTTCTGAATCATGTGTTCTTGTGGCCAGTGGTAAATTTTTTGGTAGGATTCAATACTGGAATTACAGTTCCTAAACTGTTAAATTGCCTTTGGACTCATAACTTCTGCAGAGCTTTCATCAGTTAAAGGGGAGTTCAACAGAACATTCAACACTTGGGTTGAAGACTTTTGCAATCACCTTTCTGCATCCAGTGGTTTGCACCAAATCTTGTGGAGAGAACACTCAGTGGAATTTTTCAAGAAAAACCATCTTGGATCCCTTGTCCAGTGATGATGGGTGATAAAGGCCTCCACAACATTTCTGTTGCAGGTTACATTGTAAAAATGCAGTATGAAGGTGGAAGAGTTATATCTGAGTGAAAGCACAGATTGACTAGGTTGGCTTAAGGGAATTTACCTCCCTACTCCATTAGCTCCACTCACTGCAGTGTAGTTTTTCAAGGATTTATGGACACACAGAAGCCTCATCAGAAAAGACTTATGATCCCTGTGCCACATCCATGCGCCACTGAGCCAACGTGTGCATGTGCAGTGTGTTTGATGTATTCAGAATGCACCTGATTTATTGTATGTTCTTTCATATTTTTCTCTAGGATTTCTCCGTCATTCAGATCAAGTCTCTATTTGCCCTTACTGATATGCACTTGTGTATTTTGGAACAAGTAGAACATTGACGCCCTAAATAGAAAAGATTGGTTGAAATTCTGTTCCAGGTGTCACCCAGAAATTAAGATAACATGACCAAAGTTGTTCCTCTGGACAAAAATGATAATATTCTATGTAGGGAAAAATATAATTTCATCCTTTCTTTCTTTTTTCTTTGTATTGATTATGTTTAAACAGGAAAGAAATGGCATTTTAACAGCAACTGTGTATTGATATTTGCATCAAAGAGAGTAGACACAAAGAAACCATGAAGTTCAGACTGTAGGATTATAAAATGTGAGGTCATATAATACAATGGAAAAATATACAGAAAATTTCATTTTATAAGCAATATGTGTAGAAATATGAACACATAACAACACATACTGTAGTAATATCAGTGCCAGAAAGGAAGAATATATCAAATTTAAAATATTTTCACTCATCTTCAGTTCCCAGTTGTTAAGGCTAGAAAAGCACTTCTGTGATCCCTTCAGGAAGAAGAGCAGAGAGTTGTACCCTGTGCATTCCACCAGGTATAGCCTTAGTGCAGCGATGTCTGTCAGCCATCACTTCAGTTAGGGTAGGCTATGCACAGGGTTTACCAGTAGAGTTGTGTCACCATTGCCAGCTAGATCACAGGAATATGCAGATGGATCTGGATGCCAGTGTGCCAGTGCTTTACAAACCTGGGTGCTACAAAAATAAATTTAGGAAAAGTTGTCATATGGGAGAGACAGGAATATAGGGTCATAGAATCATGGAATCATGGAATTGGAGGGACCTCCAAAAACTGTCTAGTCCAAACCCCCTGCAATGAGCAGGAACATCTTCCACTAGACCAGGCCGGGCAAAGCCCAGTCCAACTTTTCCATGAAAGTTTGCAGGCATGGGGCAATTTCAGCCCTCCGTTGGGCAACTGCTGTGTACAGAGTGGGAGTGGTCAGTAAGGGCCTTTGCAAACCTCTGACAAAGCAGTTGGGTTGCCACTGCATGTAGGAGACAGGTACTAACCTCCCATCAACTTTTAACAAGACACAAACATGTATGTTTCATTTGTGGGTTTAAAAATCACTTAATGGCCCTTTTAAAAACGTATGCTTAAAATTTAGATGCTGGGATATATCAGGTGCTCGCACCACCAGAGAGACTTTTCCGTAGATACTCTGAAAATACCCCCACTATACCACCTCAATCTCAGTTTAGTGGGGGTTTTCACTGATAAGGATGATGATAGTTGATGATGATGATGATGATGATGATGATGATGATGATGATGATGATGATGATGATGATGATGATGAGTGCAAAGGAACTGTGTCTTTCTCTAGTGGCTAGTCTAGAACATACCTGCACACAGTATCTAGTAAAAAGACAAAACAATGAGAGGGTAATAGGGGAGCAAGGTCATGTTTTGATAAGCAGGTTTAATGCTGCATTACTTGATCATGTGTGTCTGTGTAATTGTTAATAATGTTGTTATTTGTGTGATTTAACTATGAAAGACACAAAAAGCAGAAATACAAGAGACCCCTACCAGCTTTGTCATCACTTAAAAGCCAGCACAGCTTAGCAAGTAGGAAGCTCAGGCTCTGTCTGTGTGAGGTGAATGTGGTTTCTCCTCAGGAGGAATGGGAAGACAGGTCAGGAGTCAAATGGTGCATGACCCTTGATTCCACTTGACATAAAAGAGGAGAGTTGAACTCCCCTGCAGCTCACAGTACCCTGTACTATATCTGTTCCTTTTTTTGAATAGTGCTCCTGGAGGGATTCTAGCAGAGATGGAGAAAATTTGAATTTTGTCTGATCTTCCCAGTGCATCCAGTAGTTTAAAATCTAATTATGAATTAGACTGACCCAGAGCAATGTTTTCAGAAGTATCTAGTCAGCTTAAGAGAGAGAAAAAAATCTCAAATTGAAATGCAATATAAGTATCTGGGAGCCTAAGTCCCTTAGGATTTCACTCTTAAAAAATCAGGCTTATTTTAACTTTTCCTAACTCACTGTATCTAATTTCAGCTTGAAGTTATCTCAGTCCCACTACTTGCATTTACTATTGAAAAAACATATTTTGAAGAGGACCAAAAGACTAATTTTTTGTGCTTCTTTTTCTAAAATTCTTTTTCAATATTTTATAATTTTTAAACATTTTTCTTTTAAAAAAAAAAAAAAAAGTTATATGCAGGTCTTTTCCAGTACATCAGTGATGTTTTTTAGCTTTTCACCTATAATTCAATTCAGGCTTAAGCTCATTTTTTTTTTTTTCTTTCGGTTAATGCTCATCTAGATAAACTCCTAAGGGCCAGCTCCTCAGAGAGCTTTGTTAAATCTAATTTTATTAAAATTTAGGATATGAAAACCTTGTTTGCATAATAATCTATATTAAATATTTCTACTTTTTTCTTTGGAGACCTCATTTATAATCACTCTATTTTTTCCTATGTTTACTTTTCAAACTATAATGTGAAACAAATTTTGCAGTGCAACAAACTCTAGCTATGTTGCAGAACTAGACTACACTTATGAATCTTGCTGCAACTTAGTAGGAATTGTGATGGATGTTTTATCATGTCACTGTGTGGTACTGTGAAATGCAATAAGTTTAGTGATGACAGAAACAAAAATAAGTTTGTCAGAAGAGGGTATCCTCATTCATACAGAAAAAAAACTCTGAAATGTTGATCCGAAAGGTTCCTTTTGAACCAAGACTGAGTAACCATTAGGACAATCATGAAGAAGAAAAGATGTATCAGAGATAAACCTGAGGTTTTTTAACTTTTAAGAGATCTTCCATTACCTGTTTTACTCTGGTCAGGAGAATTCTTATACTTGAAATCTAAGGATCATTGGATTCCTGGAGACAATAATGTGTAATAACAATTCTTGTTCTCCAGGGTTGGAAAAGAGATAAAAGGATGCTGTAGAAGTAATTAAACACAACACACTCATAATCCAGAATCAATAACATGTGATTTATTTTCCTATCATACATCATAAATTAGTAATAGGTAACACGAGTGGCTGGATCAATCTACTTTCTTTTTAATTTTCTAAAACTTTGCTATCTAATCAAAAACGGTTCTCTAGTCTCCCCCATTAGTCACTGGAAGAACACTCAGCTCCAAAGAAGACACCCGTTTTCACACTTATTTTATCTTTTAACCTGGTTTGAAACATGGTTTTAACCTGTTCTTTGAGCAGGGTGTAGACCAAGTGATCTCCAGAGGTCTCATCCAGCCTCAGCTGGCCTGTGATTCTTGCGAAATTGAAGCCTGATGTTAAACACAAATGCATCTGGAGAACTTCTGAATCGTGGTGCTTGTGTGAACTGTGGGCCTAAGCTTCCCTTATAGTCTCCTGCAGTCTGGCTAATGCAGTTAATGGAAATTGGAGAGGCATTTGCCAGGCTGCAGGTAGGTGTCAGGCTGGAGATAATTTGTGAAAGATTTCTTGCACAAATGGAAGTTCTTGCAGTTATCTGTTCATATCTGTGTGACTCTGCTTCTGAGCTAGATTCCACAACTAACTTTTTAAAGGGGATTTCAGTTTCCATTTTGCCGCATATTAAGTACCCAAAACCTAAAGTCATCAAAATGAAATGGAAACTTTTGAAAACCTCTCAATTTCTCCTCAAAATTCGAGAGAGGGAAATTTTGGCTTCTTTGTTTTAAGAACTCATTGTGCTCAATAATCTTGACTTTGGTTTTTAATTTTTTTTAAATTATTTGATTATTACGGAACAATTATCACAGTATAGATGATATTCTGTTTATATTCTTTTAATGCAAATGGAAAAGAGTGATTTAAAAGTTCTGAATACACGAGTTTTAGTTGAGTGATTAAGGAAGATCAGAGATGACCAAACTAACTTCTCTTCTCAGCATTCCCACGAGATGCAGAAAAAAAAATCTGCTAGGGAAATATTAACCTTGTCACTCTGGTTATTCGAAGGTAGGTGAAAATGTAACAGTCCAAGTTGCCATTCATTTCCAGTGTATCCCTCTGACAAGTCTCCTTTCTATTAAATTAATTTTCCTTGGCCACTGAGATTAGGAATATGATTCCCTAGAGTATTGGTTAGAACTTTACCTGAGTAAGGTCGGTTTTTCAACATTTCTTCATAGATGTTTAATATATTTTATCCAATTACTGTTTAATTTAAAGTCAATGGGATTTAGTGTTGTAAGTGATTTCATTACTAGAGAAACTGTCCTTATGAGAAAAGTCCTTTCTCATTTACTTAAAACTAATAGCACTAGTAATCAAGTGCTAAATCTAGCACTTAAGTGTTAAATCAAGGCCCAGAAAAGAAAGAAAGGAAAAGGTTTGGGCCATGATTTGAGAAACTGTCACTTTGGTTATGAAAAGGTCTGATGCTGCTTTAATGTTAAAAGGTGTAAAATAGGATCAGCCTTCAGCAAATGCAGTGAGGACATGTTTGGTGTGAAACACGTACCAGTAAAATCCAGTTCAAATGTTTATATGGGACCTTACTTTCTCTCGAGTAACAAAAAATATTTCTTTTTTAAATTAAAATGCAAAAATGTTCTTAAATAATTAAAAATTTTTTCAGTGGCTTTACAAACAAGAACTCTATTAATCTGTTGTTATGCACACTTTGAGTTTTACATGCAAAAAGGGAAATGGCAAGCAGGAACACTTTTTTTTTTAGGTGTGAAGCCTTAAATTGGGTGATAAATTTCCTTTGTTTGCTTCAGCATATTTTTATATCATACTGTTAACTATATATAACAAATGTCCAATATTTGTGTTTCTGCTGAATAACCTTGGAGATTTTTCATAAGTAAACAGTCATAAGATATGCATGCAGCCACCGCTTTTAGCTCTTTCATTCTCCTGTGATTTTAAGTTGAGTGTATATGTGTGAGAGAATGGCATTTTATATTGACTGAGACAAGTATAACAACCTCCAGTGGCTCAGCTGCCATCACAGTAATTCTACATCTCGTCCAATTTGTGAAGAAATGTAACTCTGTGCTTTTGAAGTTTTGATATAATGGAAACAGAATGGAAGGACCATCTGAAAGATTTGGTTAAGGTAATAGAGTGGGGCATATATCGCAATACGAAGGTTTGATGCTACCCATCCTTCCCATTGCTTGAGGGAATTCATGGCAAATTCAGGGAAGATAATATGAAGGTTGGTGTGACGCAGAGTAATGGTGCAGATCTGAGATAATGATTAGAAAGATGGGGATCTTGTCTATGGATCATAGTGGTCCTGCAAGTTTTCTCCTTTAGTTGACTTTAGAGCTTCAAAAACTTTGCAGTGCTTCTTTAAAACACAAACATAGCACATGAATGTGTTCTGAGAGGTTCCTACTCCCTTCAAACAAAACAAAATAAACAAATTAAAAAAAGCAAAATTTTGCGGCCAAAAAATCTAACATGTACCAGCATTAATCTGAAAGGAATTAAATTACTCTCCAGCAAAATATCTCACCTCACTTTTTCTAAACTGCCATGCCCCACATAAGCATGGAAAAATCCATAGGTCCAAATGTTCTCTGACTTTTATGGTTTGCAATTTATCTCTTCTCAGGAAGCAACTTGTCTAGTGACATTTTCATGTATATTGTGCTCATTTTACTCAAATATTGCTATATGAGCAGTGTGAAATGTGTCTTTCATTAAAAATTTGGTAAAATTAATCACCTACAGAATTATCAAAACAAACCGGATAAAATTGATAAATAAAGTAATCAGAGAAATCTTGAAACATCATATCTATTTTTTCAGGGATTTCTGTTCTTATAACTTATTTTTCTTATGATATTCAGTAGACATACTACATCACAAGCTATTACTGAATTTATCCTTCTCTTTGAGGCATAAGACAAGTACTAATATCTCAAGGAATTAATGTAGGTTATAATTGGGTTTTACTGCTGAACATTTAAGGTTGCAGTTATCAACAGCTTTCCTCTCTGTTTGTGCTCTGACTTACTGGCTTTCCTTAGTGGTGTGATATTTAGATCTGTGTTTTACTGGCACAAAAAGCGATGCAAGGAGCAGATTAACAGTTTTGACTTTGTAGGTGTGTGTGCTTGTTTCGATACACACAGGTGAATGAAACCGTAATGTGCATAGCTGTGGTTTCACTGCATGTCTGTGCTAACATCGGGTTTATGTCAATACCAACAGGACCTTTCTCCACATCTCAGCAATGTTCCTTAAGAGTAATTCAGAAAGGCTGTTTCTAATCATGGAAATAACTAATCAGTTTATACTCATTCCCTCCTTAGCTGACACTGCCAGCTCTGGTGTGAGCATACACCCAGCAGAAAGTGGGCCCAGACTATTGATTTACTCAGGTTGAAAAAAGCTTTCCTTTTAAACGTGTGGAAATGTGTCTGGCAGACATAAAGTCAGGAAAACATCTCTGAAGGTTTAGATGTCTTTAAGGGTTATAAATGTGATCACTATGTGTGGCTGAAAATAGGTCTCTATCTTTTAGGGTTTCTAATACTTATTTGTTGGTATCTAAATAAAGTATATCTTTTCAGACAACCTTTCTTCTCTTTTGGGTATGAAAATGACATTTCATTACAGCTGGAGATTCAGGGTTTGGACATAGTGCTGACTTGTCATGGGACACATGTTTTCAACCATCTTACGTATCAAATAAAAAGCCTGATTGTGTGATTCAAGCTTCTGAACAGAACACAGCATTTAGACATTTCTCTTGTCGGGTCTGGGATTAAATTCTGGGATCCTTTGGATGATAGCATGCAAAAAAGTACTGCAGGATAAGCTAGACTGTGGATTAAGAGCACATACATTCATTTATAGACACTGTTAGAATATACACTGTGCCTTCATTATCAGTTAGGTTACTCAGTGCTCCTTTTGTCTCTTTGCTCAATAACTCTATGTTCATACTCCACCACCAAAATTCAGGTTGTTAAATAATACAGCAGGATGAAAATCATTGTTCTCTACCTTTTGCCTCCAGCTGGGATGGCATACATCATGTTGTTTGGGACATGCTTGATGGAGAAATATTTGAGTCCCATCTCAGTGTGGAACATATATCCCATGTCTTTGCAAAGTGCTCAAACTACTAAGATGTTAATTTAAAGAAAAGATGACAACCATTAATCTGCTTGAAAAGAGAGGTGGAAACCACTGCAGTGCATAGATATCCCTATTAATATAAATGCTTATTAGGCCTTTTTAAGATTGTCTTCTAGAATTAGGTCCCCCAGGAGACCTGAGCAGAAGAAAGCCTAGTTGCTGCATTGTAATCAATATTAGGTGTGAGTTAGCCTGCTCATCCCTGCCAAGCCTTAATACAGTTATAGGTACCTGGGGAACTTTAAACTAAAGAAGTCAGGTGGCAAAGGATTTTAAGCTCCTCGGACATTAGGGGTCAGCTAAGGATGACAGTTTAAGTGCTTACTGTACATTTTGTGTAAGTCCCAGATTAGATACTCAAGTCCTTATATCCCATTGGGTCCTAAGACTTTGATGCATTGCTCTAAGCCGAGGCATTTAGCTGACATGCTTAGTCACTTAAGCTCCTGATAGAGGGAGAGTAAGGCCACCTGTAATCTGAATCACTCTTTTGAGTTCTCCATCTTTGTCAATTGACTGCAGGAGAAACACAGGGAGAACAAGTTTTCAGATGTGAGTGTTCTTCAGGTATGACTTTAGTACTTAAAGTTGGGTTAAATGTGCCAAAACGTCATCACTTAGCGCTGCAAGTCACAGAGGAATTTTGTGATGAGCAGAAATTCACAGCCAGCTCACAGACTGAGCTTTAACCTACCCCTGCACACACACACTCACTTTGTGAGTATCTCCCTGCTTCAATTCGTGTGCCACCATGGCTGTGCTGATCCAGCAGGAATATTTGGAATCTTTGTCAAAGCAAAACTGGCACAACCCTTGGATGAAAGTTAGGACAGCACATGAATGAAGAGTGACAAAACATATTCCACATGCATGCAAAATTGTTGCTCAGAGTACAGTTTTTATCACTTGATCTGAGTTGTCAGTGCAGCAGAAAAAGATTTTCTTTCATATAAAAGTTACAAAGTGTTGCTATCTATTTGATCTGAAAGTCAGCTGCTGCTGCCAGACCACAGCATTTGTAGCAGCACCATCTCAGAGCATTCAGTTTACTGAAATCTAGGCTGGCATTTTACATTGTTAAGACTACATAAAAAGCTTTAGCAAATTGCCAAGACCCATTTCCCCTATCCTCCCACTTAAAGAGTTACCTGGGCTTATATCACTGCTAATGTGAAACACTTGCTCACAGCAGCAAGTGGCAATTCCGGGTACATCAAACCCCAGGTGAGGAGTAATTATGATTCAATGTCAAGATTAATGTTGTCAAAATTTTAAAATATGGCTGACATGACAAAGCCCCCCTGCTGTCTGAGGATAGCCCAGACACAAATGCATTAGAACAACTAGCTTTTCCCTTAGTGCTCTTAGCGCTGGGCAAATCTCTAGCTGGTTCTCAAGTAATTATGAAAAAAGCACTGGAGAAAAAAAAAAAAAAAAAAAGGAAAGAAAAGAAAAGAAAATAAGGACAGATGGGATGAAAATAAAATAGAATCGTCTATTCCATGCACAAACTGCTATGTAGGGGCAGAGGGAGAGGAGTGTTGAAAGATAAATAACTTTAGTTTAGTTTAAAAGTGCCCATAGTTAGAAATGTTTGTGACTTCAATGGGAAATATATTCCAGAGAGTTCTGCAAGCTCTTTGATGAATGTGTGGAATTGTCTCCTTGTCTCCTCATTACCACTTAAAAAAAAAAAGAAAAAAAAGAAAAAAAAAAGAAGATCTGACAATTCAAGCAATCGTCTTTAGCTTCTGTTGTTTTCCATTAGCAACGGGAACATACTCTTTTAGTGAAACACAAAACGTGGTTTCCAGAGCTACTGCTGAGTTTTGCAGCATGCCAGGACCTGATTCACTTGTTCCAAGAGCAGCTCAGAAAGGTGGTTAGAGACAGTTTTCAGTACTTTATTTGTCCCAATTATCTGTTCCTGCCTATTAGAGTGAATGAAACATCATGGCATTGTTTATCACAGGCTTTATGTTCACTAATAACACTGTTGTTTATTACTTGGAACATGCTGCATGCAGTCAATGTGGGTTCCTTCCTGCTAATCCCCACAAGCTTTCTGACCCATTTCTTTTTTCTTTCACAATAAAACTGCACAAATCTGAATCAATGTAGCTTCCTACCACAGTTTTTCATTTGAAACTGGCTTGATATCATATGGATGCAGGTCTCTGGCCTCATTTCAGACCTGTCCTTATTTATAATCCAGACAAATCAAAATCCAGCACCGCATTCATCCAGATATTTTGAAAATTGATGTTAATTCAATGAATCGTCATTGCCTCTGTCTGAAAAACTAAACAGAGTTTCACTTGCATGAACAGTGCCTGTGACTCTCAGTCTATGTTTGGTCTTTCTGTTCCTTTGTAATTCCATCAAGTTCAGGAAAATATGTAAGAAACTGGACAAAATCCAGTGCAGATCCAACTCAATAGTCCAGTGGGAAACTAGACAGGCTTTCCCAAATGTAGAAGCAGTGCCAATGGAGTCAAAGTTTACCGGAATGGATCCTCACTAAATTAAGATCTAGTATTGTAGAGAATTGGGTATAATTCCTGACAGCAACAGGCAGAACCATCTTGCCTCTTCCATCTTACAGTATTCAGAGATTTTCACAGATTTCATAGCATGGACATCTGAATATGACTGTTCTGGAAAAGTCATTGGACACAGCACCATTGGACACAGTAGGCAAGAACTGCTGGCAGGTGAGGGCTGTGCCACAATGAGCCCTCTCACACAACATTAATCACAGTGCCAATGCCTATCGCATTTTCACATAATCGGATGAGCAGCTACCTTATCAAGGGGACAGCTACAGTATATCACATGATCCTTTTGGGATTTTACTGGGGTGAATGAGGACATTTTCCCCTAAAGTGAAAATTGTAGGAAAAAATGTGTAAAACAATCTAGGGCAAAAAGTGGATTTGTGCAGGTTGGGGGATGTGGTTGTTGTTCCTATTGTTTTTGTCTTGTAATGTGGAAACATTTCATTTCCATGGAGTCAAATAGTTTTGCTTCAGCTGGATAAATAATTTTATTTCTATTTTGCAGCATATTTAGCGTTCCCCACTGAGATTGTCTTTATATGTATATCCACATAGCAATTATATTTACTCACTTAATGTTACAAAATAAAATCTGTATCATGTGGGATTACCATTAATGTTTTAAAAGAAACAGAAGATCAACATTAGAAATACATATTTATTTGTTTCTCTTTATTAAAATATTTTTCCTTTAGAAAAAGATAATGTTTCAGCATTATTGAAATAAAATAGGAAATTCAAAATTACTTGCTTTAATAAGTTGCAATTGTCTCTGAGTAAAAACTTCATCTCTATATAATGAATTATAAAGAGAAGTTTCAATATTAAACAATGGAAATTTTAATGCAAAGATTATTTAGTAGAGGGTTGAAAGCTTTCCACAGTTGTGGATATGTTCCATAAGGTGACATTATTTTGAGAATATTTTTCTTAGAATTATGCATATATCAGTCATATTTTTGTGCTTTATTTACAATGACAAATACCTTCTTTGTGAGTTTGGATGCAAAACCAGTAAAGTCATGTCCAGAAAAATGTCAGGCATGTAACATAACTGGGCTCTAATACGTGACTAGGAGTCCTACAAAGTATTGCAATGTGAGTAATAGAGAGCAAAGTGACAAATGCCCCCTTCATGGTCTAGAACTGTGGACTGAGCTCTCTCACAGTGTTTTTTACAGCTGCATGTCAATCTGGGCCATTACAGTAAATGATCACACCACATGCTTCTCTAAGAAGTGACTTGGTTTGCTAGACCAGTTGACAGTTATCACCATTGGTCTCTGAACAGGAAGAAGGCCAAAAATAAAAGGCAAAGGATGTGCCTACATAAAAATAAGATGTAGTAAATACATGCTGCCTTTATTTTAATTAGTGGCTTTGCAGCAGCACAAGTTTCAGACAAGACTTTACACACCAATCAAGTCCCCTTGGCCTTGATATCAGTATTTAGATTGATAGTTCTTGCTAAAGTCTGTCACAACATCTTCATTGACATTCCTACCCATCCTAGAAACACTGAAGGTATCAGGAGTTTCTAGTCTCATGGCTGGAATAAACCTCGTGAGGTCAGCCTGTCAATAGCAGGGCTAATCCTGATGTTAGATGAAGTTGCAGGGGACTCGTACTTCACAGTCACATCTCCAGATACAGAAGCAAAGCAGAGCAATTATGTATTAAAACTGATACAGCCACTAGCAATCATTTGTTTTGTTGTTCTTTTTAATCACACATTTCCCTGCACTCTTTTGGAGAAGTGCCTCTGTCGTATCTGACATTATACATATATCTTGAGAATACATCTGACCAAAGTGGGAGAAAATAAACACCATTAAGTAAAATGGTTGGATATCTCTACAAATCTTAGCTACTGCTCTTGCTTTCCCCACTTACTGAATATAATTTTTTTTACATGCTTTCTAAAGGGATCTTGGTGGTCCTTATGCCACGTTTAGTTCTCTGCTCGTGACATTCTGCACATTTCTTATTGTCTCAAGGCATTTCATTTACTTTTTATGTAAGAATACTTTAAAGGAAATCATTCATGTTACACTAAACATGTAACATTAAAAATGTCTCCCATTCTTCCACAGCCACTTTTAATTTTATCATATGGATGACTTGAACACATGTACCTTTCTGTAAAATAAGAAAAAACCAAACATTTTTACCCATCCTTATAAATCAAAGGATTGACGGGGAAAAAAATTACCCCTCTTCAGTCCCTCTTTTTGTGTGTGTATGTATGTATCACTTCTGTCACATCTTTCCTTTCCTGTTCCTCCATGTTATCTCTCTTCAGTTGCCAGGAAAGAAAAACAAGACAAAACAAAAGCACAACACTCCCTTCTATTTCTTCAACTTGAACATCACAATTAAAGCAGGTGCCAAATTACCATTTTGTTATCCTTCTGACCATAGTCGACAATGACAGGTCAAAGGCAAAATTCAGGAAAAGAGAATGTGTTCTTTTTTTATGCTCCCCAAAATTTTATTCAATTACTTTTGTGTTACCTGGTCAGTAATGATAACCAACAGAGAACAAACATTTATCTGAGGAAGTACCACAGAATAGGCATCTTCGGCTGGATAAAATCTTGTTGTAGGTTTTTATAGTGACTGTTAGAGACAAAATTGAGCACAACATACTGGGTTTTTTTCTGCATTAGAAGTGTGAGCTAATCCAGCTGCCTGCCACAAGAACTCTGGTCCTGGTGTCTCATACTGTTAAGTCCTGAAGGCTTGGAATTCTCACTAGCCAAGATGTAGGATCATGTGAATGTAGTAGGTGGAGCTGATCCTTCTGAGGGTTCTCTGCTGCCTTTTGTAGTTTGAGTACCTCTGAATTTAAGGATTATAGCTCCTCTTTGCCCTACAGACATGTGTGACCCTTGACAAATTACTTTTCTCTGTGTATTAAACCTTATCTCCAAAAAGAAGGGACCAAATCCTATCTCCTTTCACCTCTTTGGGACAGTGCCTTTTTCCTTTTACATGTGAAACCTTGGTAAACCCGACCTCAGCCTCAGTGGACACCTAGGAACCCCCATTTTGCCTCTGCTAGTGATACAATTTTTAACATGCATAACTGGACCACTTTGGAAAATATTTGCAGAGAGCACTGTATGGTAGAGACTCAAAGGAAATAAGCAGTGCTAGACAATATTTTTTGCTATTAAATACGCCTAGGTAAGTAAACAGATTTGAATGGAGGTGTTTGTAGCACGTACACTCAGTGCTCTAGGCTGATACTTTTCATGGGCTAAATTCTGCTCTCAGTGCAGCCCAGACAACTTTACAGGCTTTGTATCTTAATTAAATCTTTCTAATGATTCAGAGCAATTTTTTAACTCCCACTTTACATTTGTTCGCTTGCTAACACGTGCTGTATATATGCCTTCAGATCCCAGAATCACATTATGGGTAAAGAATGGTTTGAAACTTTAAAACTCAATTTAACTACGATTCTAAGTATTTATTTATTTATTTCCAAATAAAACATATTGGCTGATACTTTATTGTAAATAACCTAACCATTCAATTCAGAAGCCCTGCTGAAAATAAAATAATCTTGATAACAAAGCTTATTTACGAAGTTACAATAAAATACTGAGTGGTTTTTACTTTTACTAATGTAACTTCATCTATCTGCATAGTAATTCTCAACAATGCTAAGTTCTATTGCCCATTTGTAAGTTGATACTGCTGCATAGTACAAACAGATGTTAAATTAGTTTATAAAAACACCTAGGAACAACTGTAGCAGCAGATTGCTTGTAAGTAATAGGCAAGATTATAAAATTCAGATTACAACAAAATGCAATAGCTTCATGCACTAGCACAAATTAAAAAATATATATACCATGGACAAGGTGCAAAATGGATCAAATTAAGATAATGCCAAAATAAATGGATTCAATATTATGTTAATATTAAAGAACTTTACTAGCACTGTGATCCTGCCAAAGAATTTTAATGTGTCTTCCATCTCCACTGGTGATGTCACCAGCAAAGTAATAGTCTGAAGGTCTTACCAGTGTTCTTTAAATACAAAAAATATTTGCAGAATATTAAAAAATAAACAAACCTATGCAATGGAAAGATGGAATATCTGTTGTCACAAGTAGAGCAACAAAACCTGAATCCACACTGTTCATGTAAAAAATTTGCAAATAAGAGACTATGTTATTCAGTAAAGCCGAGGAATTACATTATAATAGAAACACTGACATAGCCCTAACTATAACAGCACAAATGTCACTTCTATAATGAGGCAGAATTCTCTGCTGCTTTTCTAATCTCTAGAGACATGATTCTGCAACAAAATAAAACAAAATAAAATACAAAAAAGTAAACCCTGAAAACATACAAGAAAAAAAGCTGCTGGTGGTACACTTTTTTTTTTCCCTTTCTAAAGGACATGTTGCCAATCCAAATTAGGTTAAATAAGATTTGAAATTAGTTCAGTCTCTATTAACAGCCTAGTAGAAAGAGATATGCATGGAGAGAAATGTGATTAACTAGCTGAAAGGTATTACAAATTACAAAAGAAGAATGGGCCATTGGACAAGCGCTGGGTGTGTTTGACTGAAATCAGTTTGACTGTTGTGCAAGGGAAAATTTTGGAGGGGAGAAATGGAGAATGAGACTTATTTGTGTTGGTTTTAAAGTACACATAGAGCTGATTTTAAACCAGCTTTTTAATTCAGCCTCAGAGAACTGTTTATTGCATCCCCTGTAAAAGGACCAACCCTGTGGAGTCTATGAGTCTTTTACACATTGTGACTAGCATTACAATGACTGACGCAACACGGTGAGTAAAAAAATAAAGTTCCCTTTCTCCCTCGGTCCCCCACCCCTCTCCAGCAGATCAATATGCCTGAAGAAAATGTCACAGACTCCATTGAAGATAATAGGTTTAGATCACCATTACATTTTCTATTCAATGAACTGAGTCTGGTCCATTTCTGTTGGAAAATTCACCTGTTTGAAAAGATTCATTTTCTTCAATGCAGTAGAATATAACAGCAGAGCAGTGATGCCTGCAGTAGGTATATATAAAAATATGTATATATATATGTGTGTATATACATATATATATATGTTTCATGCGCTTATACATATACATATGTATATGTATATGTATATGTATATGTATATGTATATGTATATGTATATGTATATGTATATGTATATGTATATGTATATGTATATGTATATGTATATGTATATGTATATGTATATGTATATGTATATGTATATGTATATACATATGTATATATAACTGTAGTTCATCTGCTCTCCTATGTATAAGGAGTAGAGAAATAAGGCGACTTAAAAGGAAGGGGTACAAAGGAAGATTATACAACTCTAATTAAAATACATTACTGAAAAGTAAAACAAACCAGGCCTCTTTGGGCTCCCAGTTCTGTCCTCAGGCTGTGACCTTAAAAGATGGTGTGCCAGGCTTAGACCTGGTGCACTGAAGTCAGAATAGTGAATAATTAGGGAATAATTTACCAGGTGAGGGATAGACTTTTTTCTTTTTCTTACTGTAAGCCTGTTTCTCAAAAGAATAGGGTAAGACTCTTCAACAGAGGTTATCCAACCTGCTGTGTGTGTAACGCAACAAACAGCTCCAGACCAACTTGATGTAGTATATAACGAAAAAAATCTGTGCGGAAGAAAAAGGACAAGAAACAGATTATTGGGTTTATTTTCTAAATTTTGAGATCTTGTCCAGTCAGACTCTCTAGCCTCCCGCACAACACAACCAGCTGTGTTTTCAAACCTTTTGTATATGTTCAGCATCTTTTCCAGGGAAGTTTGCAAACCTGATGTGAGATACCTCTGATGGAGAACCTAGAACTCTTTATGAAACTTGTTCAGTCTTTCTCAACTGCTGGAAATCTCAGATTTACTGTTGGAGTTAGCATGACTCTTAGACTTTTTCAGGGCTTTTTCTGCTGGATGAAAGTGTAACTTACTAGCTAATATTTTCTCTGACAGGGTATGTATAACTTGCGATGAAATTATCCAAACCACTACTCTCTTTCTGTACTTTCTTTTTTTTGGGTTTTTTTTTCTGTTTTACTTTTTCACAGGCTAAACTTACCTGAATGTTTATAAACTTATAATTATTCCTTGATCTGGTCAGGGTACAGACATGCCCTTTAACTCCAGAGTTTTAGCATACAGACATCTCCACCAAGAGAACCGTTCAGAGTATTAGGCATTAGCTACCTTCATAGTAATAAAGAGAGGTGTTAAAGTAAGCAATACAAGGTACACAATCTCTTTATGTTGTTCTATAAACCAAAAGAACCTGAATTCTCCTCAAAAAGTCTATTTCTCTCCATGAACTAAAAGGAGGCCCAAGCTCAGATGGACACATAAGGGCTGCAGAAAAATCCAAACCGGTACAGATGTTAGGAGAAATGGTCAACATGACTGTCCTTTCTTTATACTTTTCTTTTATTTCTGCAAAGAAAAAAATATGGGGTTTTTATTCTTTTGTCAAAATATTGTTTGTCAAGAACATGGAACTCCACAAATGAAAACTAAATGGTCAAAATGTTAGCATCTTTTAGAGATTTTTGACAAAAGCATCCACTCTTTTATTTGCAGGGCATGATTCCTACCTCTAGAAAGCTTTGTATTTTGATTTTTAAAAACATTTTCGTAAGATTTTTGATTTTTTTTAAATTTAATTTTTATGTTTCAGAAAGGGGGAAGCTACCTTTTAGGAGAGACAAAAGATTGTGTGGCTTTCCTTTTTATAAACATTTCTCAAGTTTTTTTTTTTTTTTGGTCCAGATCAAAAGGTCATCCAGCATCCTTCCCCATCCATAGTTACTCTAGATGTTTGCTTCTTAATTTTTTCTCATTTCACATTATGTTTCACAACTTCCATCAGTCTTCCTTCCCCCTTGCTTTATTTCTAACCATTTTAGCATAATGACTTTTAGCTGTTTGATGACCCAGGAAGAGTCCAGTAGCAGAAATGGAATATGATTCTTTCATAAAATGCATTTTCAAAATGCACATATCCAAGGAAGCTGAATTAATGTTCAAGTAATGATGCTGACTTTTATAATGTTTCCTAATTTGGAGTGTTTATGTTTATATTTTGGTACTCTCTTAATGCAGTACTACACAGATATAATAAAATATTGGAATGCATGCAGGAACATGTGAATGCAGAAACACCAGGAAAAATTGAAACTAACATTAATTTCATGAGATCATAGAAAAAACTATTACTAGTTCTGAAAAACACAGAGAGTCAAGTTCTTTTTGATTAAGAGTTCTGTGTCAGCCATTTTTGTTTCTTTCCTTTCTTTCTTTTTCTTTAACTGTTGAAGGGAAGGCCAAGGCTGGAATCTTTCAGATTTTATGGTTCAGAGAAAATAATGAAAAATTGAAAAAAAAAATATGTCAAGCAATTAAAACGTGTATGAAAGGAACAATTTAAAAACTGCATTGATTTCTGAGTTGAACTCATCACTGTGCCTTATGGTGCATGACTATAAATTACTAGTACTGGTTCTCTCTGTTAACAGAATATCCAGGTTATGGCAACTAGGAAACGGAAGTACTTTTAATCACAACTCGACTGTGTGCTCTCTGTGCAGGCTGAGGATCAGTAAAAGTTCAGCAACAGATGCTTTGGGCACACATAAGAAATACCTGCAATCATTTAGCATTGCAAAGAGAATTCTGATGCTAATGAGGTCTAAAAATTGGATTCACAAGTTTACAGAGTACACCAAACTGAACAAAATTGTCAGCATAACATTTAAATTACTTTTTTGATAAGCTTGGCTATTTACAAATCATCAGACAATTACATCTTCCAAAAACTATTTAACATCAATTCACTCTGCCTTTTCAACACTGCACTTGACTAATTCCAAATAAATTGAAAAAAATTACCTTGCAGATTGCAAGAAACTGACCAAAAACAATTGCTACAGTTTTAAATTGCGTATCGTTAAACTAACTCCGCATAATAGTTTTCATTTGCATTATATTCTCTGCTCCAAACGTTAACTGTTTCACAGAAGGACAGAAATGTTTGGATTTGATTAGTGTGATACACTGAAAGGACTGTGTTTACTCTCAAATTATCCAACAATTATCCGTTAATTTTGACAATTAAACAACCCCACTGAATAATAATGAAAAGTATTGGAAAACTATGTTTCATCTTTTCCTTTTTCTGATTGATATTACCACTTCTTGTGCAAACCCACAAGATGACTGTAAGAAGAATACACCTCTCATCCTGGAAATGAATATCAAATATACAGGGTATGTTTTTACCCTATAAAGGGGACCACCACATCTCTCAAACATGAGAATGTCAACTGCAAGAATAGGTTGTTATTGTAGAGGCAGCAAGTAACAAACATCTGCCAGTATCTCTAATTCTGGACACTGGCCCAGGTTCTATGGATATGTTTTGAGATTTTTTTAGTCCACTGGCTAAAAGATGGCCAAGGAAGCCCTGTGGAGATGAGGGGTGAGGTTGAACTCACAAGTCAAAATATTCCAGATCTAGGTTTTTACACCTCAGTGTTTCCCATGACACTGAAGTAGTCACGGGTGAGCTTGGCTCAGCTGCCCACAGGTCAATTCTGACCTTGCAAGGAGCATCCAAGACACCACAGGCTGAGCAAGCAGCTGACAGATGATCCATAGCTGCTGTGACACCTGCAATACCAGGACTCTGATTTCCTGGACTGCCAGCTGAGGACAGGCAGAGCACCCCATCACATCTGCAGTGGTACAAAACATCTGTCTGTGCACAGCTGCATCAGTCCTGGCAGAGTTAATGAAAGTGGGAAAGCTGTTCTGCCTGCTGGATGTATGTGAACTTTAGGATAAACTGAATAGTCCCCATGGGCATGATTTATGAGTTTAGACACTTCAGTGGATCTTGCCTTGCTTCTAGTAGGCTTTCTAGAAGGTTACAGATTTCCTGCATCAGGTTTTTCGGGATCATTTGCTTGTCTTCCTTGACATCAGCCCCCATTTTTATGGTCTTGGATGAACAGTTATCCTAACAATTCAGCATTGCAAATGGAGTTTGGACTTTGCAGTTGCTGCAGTTGAACAACTGTGGTTGCTCCAGTTTAGCTTTACATTGAAGGTATAATTTAGTCTAAGTAAAGACGTATTAATAGTCTGCACTTAAACAAAAAAATTTAAAAAAGAAAAAGGAAAAAATATCCACTGCAGACATTTTCCACTTTAGTGCAAATGTAATTAGTTTGATTTACTATAGCTATGGGCCACCAACTCCACCTAAGCTTCCAATGAATTGCTAAAAAGGAGAGGCAGAGAGCCAGAGGCAGTCAGGGGAGTGAAGAAGTGTGTGGTACCAGCTCTGACACCCTTATTCAAACATCACAGCATCCTTGGGTAGGATTTTCATAAAAAGGACTCAGAGGGGTTTAGTGCTCTTTTTTTTTTTGTTTTGTTTTTTTCCTTTTTCCTCTCCTTATATGAGTGCTTAAAACTCCATGAGATTGTCTTTATCTATTGTCTGGCATGGCAAGGTTTTGGTATCAGAGGGACTACAGTGATGGCTTCTCTGAGAAGCTGCTGGAAACTCCTCATGTCCAAAAGAGCTGGTGCTGGTTACAGGATGGACCCTGCCACTGGCCAAGGCTGAGCCCAGCATTGATGGTGGTGGTGCCTCTGCAGTTAAGAAGGGAGGGGAAAATGCAACAGCAGCTGGAGTAGAGTAATGGGAAAGTCTGCGAGGAGCAGCCCTGCAGACAGCCAGGGCAGTGCAGAAGGAGGGGCAGGAGCTGCTCCAGGCTCTGGAGCTCAGATTCCCCTGCAGCCCCTGGAGCAGCCCATGGTGAGGCAGCTGTGCCTCTGCAGCCCAGGGAGGGCATGGGGGAGCAGAGATCCCCCTGCAGCCCCTGGGGCAGCCCAGGCTGGAGCAGGGGAATGCCCAAAGGAGGCTGTGACTCCACAGAATGCTCATGCTGGAGCAGGATCCTGGCAAGACCCGTGGACCTATTGAGAGAGGAGCCCAGGCTGGAGCAGGTTTGCTGGCAGGATTTATGACCTCATGTGGGACCCACGCTGAAGCAGCCTGCTCCTGAAGATTGACCATGTGGAAGGGACCCACACTGGAGCAGTTCATGGAGGTCTGTCTCCCATGGAAGAGACTCCACGCTGGAGCAGGGGAAGGGGGTGAGGAGTCCAAGCCCTGAGGAGGTAAAAGCAGCAGAAACAGAATGTAATGAAGTGACCACAGTCCTGTTCCCCATCCCCCTGTGCCATTGAAGGGGAGAGAAAATCAGGAAGAAGGGAGAGGTGGAGATGCTTTAAGATTTGGTTTTCCATCTCATTACCCTACTCTAATTTGATCGGTAATAAATTAAACTAATTTCCCCCAGTCACGTTTGTTTTGCATGAGACAGTAACTGGTGAGTGATTTTTCCCTGTCCGTATCTCAACCCACGAGACTTTCT
This sequence comes from Monarcha castaneiventris obscurior, assembly GCA_026261815.1. NCBI lineage: Eukaryota > Metazoa > Chordata > Aves > Passeriformes > Monarchidae > Monarcha > Monarcha castaneiventris. Next base: position 25,666,173 of record JAMPIT010000893.1, on the reverse strand, counting down.
TTTTATTTCCTCTCCCCTGCCCAGCTGAGGGGAGTCACAGAGTGGCTTTGGTGGGTACTTGTGATTAAGGCAGGATCAACTCATCACACTGAGATTAAAAAAACTGATTTATTCGAGATATAACCTACGTAGGATACTTCTGGAATAATGTTCAGTGATAGTAACACAACTCTTGTGTTTTGGGAGGAAAGAGAGGGAATACAAAAGTGCACCAACAGAAGTACAACTACCTGGAAAATGTTAATATAAAAGCATTTAATTATACTCTTTCACATCCTCTGCTTCCTAATAGAAACAGCACTGATCCACTCTACAGTCTTTCAGTCCTTACTGTGAAAAATATCCCTGTTTCACAGACAGAAAGGGCAGAAGGCACTGTTTCAGAAGTCCTTTCAGGTTTTCTTCCTGTTATTTAGTCTTAATTAAATCTTTTCTCCCACTGCAGGACAGCAATAGTTATCTCATAGTTAACCAGTAATGAATAACTGCTACTGGTTAATGAGTAATCATTACCTCAACTGAGGCCAAGGGAAGCCTGGGGTTTCCTAAAGCAGGCCCCCTTCCTATTTGCATGCTGCAGGGTAACATCCCTCTCAATTTGGCCCAGAGACTTCACTTGCTGACTACCTTATCAGCAGCATAAATGCCTCTGTGGTAGCATGGGGTATTTGATAAGACTGTGTGTCACATAGCACTCAAACTCTATAATCATCTCTGAGCCACAGGAGCTTAAAAACAGAGTGTGAAGTCATCTTTCAAGTTTGAATGCACAAGTAAGCAAAGACAGTAATTAAACTTCAATTGGTATTTTATTTTTAATTCGGCTGCAAAGAGCAGAATCTCGCCTTCAAATTTAATTAACAGCCTTCCCCTCAGCCCCCTCCCACGTACACAGCCAGCCATCTATCAACAGGGAGCTAAATTCTCCTTTCTTACAACCCCAATGAAATCACAGTGGAGAATTTGGTCCAGCAGTTTACAGAGTGCTGATGAGAGCCCTGTCATGTAAGGAAGCACATAACTTTAAGCTGAGACTCCCTCCTACTGTTAAGAAATAACAGAGGATTTTTTTTCTTATTAAGGATCACTGTGTCCTGTCTTATACCAAATCTTTCTTATCCGCTGATTTTGGCCTTCATTCCTTCTCTGTTTATAAAATAGCAAAGAAAAGCAACACTAAAAAAAAAAAAAAAAAAAAAAAAAAGCCTTTTAATTCTTACTATTCAAAGGTGCTGTATCTGCATTTTTCTCCTTGAGACTGTCCTAGAATATAACAGGCTGGTTCTCATAGACAAGATTTCCAAGTTCATGTCAGAAATGATTAGTGGGAAGGAATGAAAAACTTCCTTTATTGACACCATGGGACGGGGCTAGGAGGACGAGTGCAGTAAGGCTGAGAGAAAAAACCTACTCTGTAAGTCAGGAGCTATGGATCTTCCTTCAGCCCACCCCTTTCCTGTGCGTTCAGACCTGCTCTTTAGGCTGCTGAAGAGCTCTGAAAATATAGGTTTGAGAGTTCTTGTCAAACTCAGGTCAAACACAGGTGTCAGAAGGTAAAGTTGGAAATGGGATGAGAAAAATCACAAATAGTGTTCTCAGTTAAATGGTGGTGGAGCCCAGAAAATAATGGCTATCAGTGGGAAGGAGATGATAAAACATGCCTTAGCCATATACTTTCTGATCCTTCTGTGATATTGGCACCCAGCACTCATGGATTGCCTCTTGCCATGCAAATGGACAACTTGCTCCCCAAATGACCTTTTATCCCCTCTAGCACTCAGAATTAGTGTTCGCTGTGCTTCCAGCTTGCACTTCACCATTGAGGAGATACTGGGAAGCTTGTGTATCTAAGAAAATAACTGAGTGATAGCACAGTGCATATCCATAGGGTTTCCCAAGGAGAATCCAGAAAACACTACCTCAAACTTAAATCATTCAGTTTAAATTACCCAGTTTTGAAAGATCAGCTGTGTAGCCATGTGCAGCACAGGTGTACATTCAAGCTGTAAAATCTGAAAAAAGGTGCTTATTTGGATTCTGGTCAAGAGTTGGCTGTGTTTGGACTATTGCAAATCCAAGCTCTCTCTCGCTTGCAAAATGTTATGCAAGCAAACACAAAAAGCTTGAGGAAGATATGAGTTTTAAAGGAAATTACATGGCAGCTGTCTGTTACAGGGTTTCATGTACCATCTCTTTGAATTCCTGTTAATGTCCTCTGTCAGTAGCAAGCAGCTGAAGCAAACAGGCCAGTGGTCTGGCCCACTCTGCTAATCCTTACTTTTGGATATACCAATTACAGTGAGCTCAGACTAGCAGCAAAATTAATTAGAGGAAGAAAGCTATTAACTTGCTCTGCAAAATTAGGTGTGTTAAGCTCCCTCTCACACACCTCCACACACAGGTACAGCTTTGCTAATTGATTACTGAGGAAGGTACCTGATATTATTACCTATATATGTAGTCTGTGTTTTAAACTCCAGGGAAGGATTGAATAACATTTTTGTTCCTGAGGCACTACTAAAATTAATATTAAAAAGGAGACAGTTGGATGCTGCAACAGCATGGCATGGAACTTTTGGATTAAATCCTCTAAAATGTTGAAATGTTGTTCCTACATAACTCTAAAAACATTTAAATTGGGCCTAGTTGAAATTTATGTTTCCAGCTACTTCTTTTCAAACATGGAGGGCCAGGATGGATTACTCCAGAAAGCACTTCACTTTTCTCCTGTTGAGAGCTCAGTTATATTCCAGGCTGCTCAAATCTGCTGAGGTCATGAGAGAGCCATTCAAGATTAAAGAAGCATTTTTTGCCTTTTTTATTTTTTTTTAAAACAGGTTGTTGCTTGAATTCTTCACTGAGAATGAAAAAAAAAACTTAGCGACAGACCTGCTCACTGTCTAAACCATTAAATAAAGATTAAATGGGAAAGGGCTGTTCCAACTATCTTCTTTTAATGAATAAGGTCCATTAGAAATCAATCTTCAGAAGAAGACCGATCAGATTGGATCCCAGCAGTAATTACTACCTAACATACTGTATTGGTATCCTATGTAATCAATAGATAGAAGCAGGCATTTTAAAAAGCATATGCTAGTGTAGGTTATTTTAAATATCTCCAGCTCACAGCATCTCAAAAAAGCACATCCATTAATGCAAGTGCAGTTTTCTGAGTTTATGTATCACTGAGTTCTGATGTGTGCAGCTTTCTGAATTTAGAAGTGTTGCTTCAAACAACAAGGAAATGTTAGTGAAATGTATAATTATAAGAATATTTATTATAAAAAGTATTCAATACACAAGGATCTATTAAATGGTCATGGAGTTATGAGATGTTATAAGGAATACCAATAAATACATGCATGCAATATTCTCAACTGTATGGCATTAAATAATCAAAGATCCAATCAATGCCAGACTCTATTTATGTTAAACGTAGTCTTACTCTGCACTTATTATTATAATTTTATATTATTATGTTCTGAACATGAGCTTGAAAAGTTTGTAAACATGTTTCTATGACTGTATTAAGATAATTCCTTTCCTATCAAGGTCTGTAGCTAAAATGGTGACACTCAAGAGAATCTTGTTTAACTGGCAGTAGGTAAATACAAATAGCGTTCTAATAATTATAATATGTTGAATAGCAAGAGAAGCATATTAGAAGCGAAACAATATTGTCAGCCTAATTGAGTAGTGGAAGTAAGTTAACAGCCCAATAATGCAATATAAATTAAAATGCCATGAAATCATGATAATATAATAAGAGTCTAAATAAGATTCAGTGACAGTAATATTTCAGACCAAAAGCTTCTTTAAGATAGTTCTGTCTAAAATTACATACGCAAAACTGCATTAAAGGGACATTACTAAGGTTGCAAAGTCAAGCACTCAAAACAAGTTAGGGAATGCTTGAATTAAGTTTGCCCGCGCAACATTAATTTGGCACCCTTGTGTGGGGGCATTATGGCACAGTCTTTAATTACATGATCACATGCTATTTTTTCCACAGGGTGCCTGCCACCTTCAGCTAATTAAGGTTCAGAGGAAAACTTAATTTTCACATTCTCTAATTTCTGCAGGCTTGACTTTGCAACCTTAATGATGTTATTTTAACACAGGATTTTGGGTTTCTATCTATGTGAGAAAGAGACAGAGAGGAGGAAGGGTGAAGGGGCAGGTGTGCCTGTATTTCCTTAGGTTAAGAAAACAAACATTTTAAAGATGATAGGCATCCCATGGTCTCATAAGGACAGCCAGCTAGGTCTTTGGCAAAATGAAAATATAAAGTTAAGTTCAGAAGCTAGGTTCATTTTCCTCAAAGCAGTGCTACTGAAGAAAACAAGTGAAGGGGTAGCAAAAATGGGCTGTCATCTGCATTTTTTTAGGAAGTAGAGGATGCATATTTTCATCACCTTCCCCACCAATGACTGGCTTGTTGAAATGGCTGAATTTAATATCATTCCATCTTTCTTTAGGTTTTAGGAAAATATATTAACTGGACTGTTGAGGTCCATTCATCCTGACCGAGTCCAGTTTCTCTTCTCTGAGGGCACTTCAGTTCTTCATGTCACTTCTTGTGACATTATTGACATACTCTAAATAGGAGTATTCTTGATCTCCTTATAAGTAGTTTTACTTTTAGTAGTGTGTGTCCTTGGAGTAACAAATTTAGATAAAATTTTCTCCATCTCACATTTCCTACATTTTATTTGTCTATCTTTTTTGATTTAAGCATCTTTGTTAGAAATTTGGTACCACAGTGGGGCGAAGCATTCCAGCCCAGTTCTCACACCTGGCACATACAGCACACTCCTGACTGCATGCTCAAGAATCACACAAACATTTCACACCATCATGCCTTTAGCAAGAGTTTCTCTTTGAGATGCTGGGGCTGGATCTTTCCCCTTCATTTATTCTTCACATTTTAAATTGGTGTATATAATTATTTCTTTGTCTTTATGTCAGTATGTATATATATGTCGTACATATATTTGGCAAGTATGTGGACAAACCATAGTTTTTGACTTTAAGATACATTTCATTTGAATGCACTTGTGGGACGCCAAGCAGGATTTTAGATTTCAGAGACGTCCAGCAGCCTGTCTGAATTAATTTACTGGTCAACAGAAGCAGAATGAAACTACACTAGAGAAGTTTATGATCTCGCCCACCTCAAGGTGTGGCTGAGGGTGACTGTGTGCAGTGAGGTGGGTGATGTTAGGCTGCGGTCTGGACCCTGACAGGCAGTTTACAGTTTTCTTACAGCTCACTGTGAATCCTGGAAATGCACTTTATTTCTCATGATCCCAGAGTCACGTTCCACTCTCTGTTCAGCTGTACTTGGACAAAACAGTTCAGGAATGACTCTTCAGTCACACAGCTATTTAAAGCATAAATTAGCTTTAAATCAACAAACTTCAGACATGACTGTGCTCATAGCCGCTGAAACTTGAGTGTGGGCTGGGCTGTTTTACACCATACACATTCAGACACAAAATGGACTTCAGAGTTTGCATTGCTCTGGTGCTGGGATACTTGCAGAGCTTGCAGCAAGTGAGCTAAGATCTCTCACAATTCCATAAAAAGCATCAATCTTTTCATAGATTTCATCAGCTGGTAGAGTCTGACTTGAGCATTTGGGGAAGTGGCAACTGGAAAACCAGTGTAAGATAGTCAGGCATTCTCCAGTCACCTGAAGATGGATGGAAATGCTCAAGAAACAACCTCTAGCATCTTGTAGGACTACACATGTATCCACGGTCTTGTACAGTGGCTGTTTATTCAGCTAAAACCAGGGTAAATAAAGCTATTTCATTCTTCTTCCCCTTTATTTTATCATTATTTTTCTACCTCCTTACTTTAAGTGAAAACATGAGACTGATCCTTCTGCTTCTTAACCAGTCAGAATATCTGTGGTCAGGTTAAGGTCTTGTCAGCTTGTTTCTGTGTGCATTAGTGTACATGCATTTCTTAGAGGAAAAACTCCTGTTTTCCTTGCATGTATGAAATTAAAGGAATTACAGTAATTGTATGAGCTGTTGCATTTTCTTTTAATATGTATCAAATTGGTGACACTACCAACATTTTCTAGACTGATTTGTTTCGCTTTTCAGGTATCTATTTGGTTTTTCTCTTTGTTTATTTTTTAAACAGATGATGAATGCCTGTTCCTGCAGTAGCAAGGTTCATGTTGATCTGTACAGCTGGAGGAAGGGACCTGTGGCTTTTCTTCAACAACAAATTTCTCTCCTCATTTGGAAAGAGTAGTTCCTTTCGGATTGAAAAATGCACTGCTATACCACCACAATTTTGTTTTCTTCACCAAATGGAAGGTTCTAAACAGTGCATTATAGATATCTGCAGGATGCTGAGTTGCATTGTGCTGAAATGTGGTGGGGGAAAAAAAAAAAAAAATTAGATTTGTCCAGTGATCTGGTCCAGTGTAACAGGATGTGCCAGTTTGGACAAATTTGGAGGAAAATATCCTCTGATAGAAGGCAGGTTACAGCCACCCCTCCCCCACCAGGTTCAGGAAAAAGAAATTTCCTCGGAGGAAAGTGAAAGAGATAAAAACCTTATTTTTCTAACAAACACACAGGAAAAGCATAATAATGCTGAATAATGAAACCTCTCACTGTGGAGAGAAACCTGGGAAGATTTCAGAGTCCTTCTGTAGGTGTGGTCTCTCTCCTCCTCCTCGGAGCTGGGTCAGGGTGGGCCCAGCTCTGAGGCCTCAGTGGAAAATTCTCCCTGTGTGTTCTGATGTTGTTGAAACAGTCCAGAAGAGAAGAAGGGAAAAACCAAAGTCCCAGGAAAACAAAGTTCAACTCTCCATCTCCCTGTGGAGAAAAGGAGCTGAAAGCTGGCTGAAAAGCAAGAAGGGTGTTTTCCTCCCCCCTTGCTGCTGCAGCAGGAGCTGAGGAGGGTATCTGTGTCCTTGAACAACTGCTTTGAAAAGTTCACTCGGTTTTTATCCTCTCCCGCCTCTCAGGCTCAGTTTAAAGGCACAGAGAAGGCACACAATTAATTTCTGGGCGTAGAGCAACAATAGGGGATACACATCATGAAGTCACCCCAAGACACTGGAGTAGATTTTCAGGCTGGTCCTCATGCAAAAATTCTCCCTAAACTGAAAAGGACATTGATTATTTAAGAGCTACAGTGAGGGAGACTTTTTTTTCCTCTCAAAGCTTTGTTTAATTTTTTTTTTTTAATTTGGATTTTTTTGTCAGGTAGGCTTGTCAAGAGGATCTTTATGAAGAGGTAAGACTTTTTTTCAAATGGGTAAGAACCAGTGCATTAATCTTCCCCAGCATTGCTTCACCTTGCTTCTCTCATTCCCTTCTCACAGTTCTTTCTTATTTAGTTGCTTTTTTCCTTCATTCCTCTGGGTGGGTGGACAGGTTTCCAGACATGGGGAATGGAATCCTTGCAAACCAGTGTATGGGGAGGCTTGCAGACTGACTTTTCTGTTGATCTACAACATGATCCCTGACTTTGGTGTTCCCCTGACTCCCTTTGGCTTCAAATGGACTCGGTCAGGCCCATGGTGTTAGAGGACTCCAATTATATTTAATTACAGCTGCATGTATTTTTTGAACATGAGTATATGTCCGCAAGTCAAAGAACTGTGAAAAAGATTTCATAAAGACCACTCAGTAGACACTATTAAGTTATTTAATTAGTTTCACTAATTTCTAGAAATGCTTTATAAAAAACAATATTACATCTGATAAAGCAAAATAGTGATCACAATTAATATTTGGCCTTTATACACAGTTTTAATTCCAGTAATGAAGGGATTCTTGCAGACAAGCTCTGTTAGCTGTCATGATAAAAAAAAAAAGTTAAAAATAAAAGATACCAGGTGAAATGCAGTGTGTTACATGTCTTGGAAAATATACACGGTGTCCACTATCACCTCTTTCCCTTGAAACCAACCAAAGCTTTTCCCTCTTATGACAGCAAACCCAATTGCATACAGATACAGATCAGCATGAAGAAAATCTGATTCCCATGTTTGAGCCAGATCCTGGCTTGCAGAATTTGTGATCCCTTGCAGGCAGGATGAAGGTAATTATAGAATCATGGTATATCCCGAGCTGGAAGATAATTATAGAATCATGGGATAGGAAGGGACTCACAATGAACATTGAGTCCGACTCCTGATCAATATAACTCAGCTCAGCCTAAAGCTAATGCTGTTAATACCAACCATGCCAAAATGACCTATATCTGTCTATTTGCCCAAACCTTAATCCCACTGTAAGTGGACAAAGAACAAGGAATTTTACCACGTTCAAACAGCTTCTGTTAGTGCTGCGTCTCATCTTTGTCAGACCATCCAAAGAGACTTCTCACCAAGCTTCAGTTTGTGCTGGAAGTGGCTGAGGCTGTGCTGCTTACCAATGCAGAGAGGATAGATAGAAAGCGTATTTCTTCTTTCATATTTTTTTTTTCCACTGACCTTCTTGCAAGGTTTAAGGTTTGCCTCGTTCCAGAGGATTGGAGTTTTCAGTCTTATAGCTACAAGCCCATACTTGTGTAAGAGCAGATTTGATCCAAAGACCTTATATTCCCTCACCAATTTCATGAGCCATTGCATTTCCCCATCTGTAGTGATTTTAAAAAAATACATTATATTACAGGATATGCAAAACATTAGCTGTGAAAATGGTTGAATCTGAGGTTTTATGGTTTATCACAGGAAAAAAAGTCACATCAGCTAACCCAGTATGCAGGGTGTCCATTTATGGAAATCACTGCTAAACCTCCATGTAGCTATGCTTAATTATTTTTTTTAAATTATTTATGGGTTCTTTTTCCAGCTCTTATGCTATCTACTTAACACCTGAGGCTTTTTGCACCAACAAAATGAACTACCTTTAGTACCTGAAAGAAATTATGATTGCTAATGTACTCCTGTTCTGTATGTGCTAATATACTCCTTTACAAGAATGATGAGCCAGGTACTGAATGAAGTTCAGAAGCCAAGGGCAGAAATTCCCTGGAAAATTATTTTCTATGCACCAGATAAAGGAAGAATTACAGCAAGAATTTCAACGTGGTTTATTTTCACTTTTGCTTTGTCTGTGGGACCGAATGCGACACTTGTAATGACTTGAGGAGTCATCATCTTGGCAAGTGGAGTTCACATAGAAAATATGAGCAAAGAAATAAAAGGGGAAAGTCTGTACCTAGATGTGACTCTTGTTTTGCATAATACTGTTAGTGTCAAAGTCCTGGTTCTTCTGCTATTGTAGATTGCCATTAGTTAAAGGTGCTAGTACACAAGAAAAGGAAAGGCTGAAAGTTTTTAGTTGGTTTGTTTGTGATTTTTTTATTACATTGAAATCATCTAAATCTTGATTATGGCCAGGAAATCCTACTCTATTTAAAAGACCAACTTTCTTCTGAGATAATGTGATTTCTTTTGTGATTAAATACATTTTAAGACAATACTTGAAAAGATTTCCTTACCTAAGGTGGAAAGACTGAATAGTCTTGCTATGAAGAAAGAGGAGGAAGCAAACCTTAACTTTAATAAATTTAAGTATATGCGATCCTTAGACTTGTATTTATGGTATACCTAATTAATGGTAGCCCATTAATGCAAGCCTGTATTTCAGAGAAGGCTGTATGTTTAAGCTACTAAAAATAACCATTGCCTTAGAAATAGCCCACTGTCTGATTTTGTAGATTAACATAATTTAGATACAGACACTATGTGCTGCCACCAGTTAAGATGATGGTCTTCACTACAATGGTTTTTTTTTCAGAAATATCCTGCTTTTTAAAGAGCTATCTGCAACATGATTTTCTTTCCCCTTCTAAAATAAGAAAGGACTCTACCTGGGAAATTATCCAGCCACCTACAGAAAGTTCCTGGACTTCATTCCTTCAGCCGCCAGGGGGAAAAAAAAAAAGAAAAAAAATCAGCTAAGAAGATTACAATTTTTAGTTCACTGATAAGATAATGAGGCCAACTACCAGTCTTTAGACCAATTTTTATATAAGGAACAATATTTTTGTTGACATTATAAATGTCCTAAGTATAAAAATACAAGAAAACTAGGTCCCCTAATTTTCCACATTAACACTTCCACTTAGAAGGAGTTACAATGAATAAGTGAGACCTAGTGGTAAATAAGAAAATGTTAGTATAACCATGTTATTTGGTGGAGTAAGGGTGCTCCATGTTTCACAGACGTGGAATCTCAGAATTATTGAAAGGTTTGACTTGGACGGGACCTTAAAGATCATCTCATTCCAAACCCGTGCCATGGACACAGACACCTTCTACTAGAACAGAGCTGAAAGGAAAATTTCTGGTTCTGTAAAGGACAAACACATCACTTCTGGTGCTGGAATAGCTCTTGGGAATCTATGGTTTCTGAAGAAGGACTGGGCTGACCTGAGAAAGTAATGCCAATATATTGCATTATTGGCTGAAGGATCAAAACACAGGGGTCCAGTTAGGTCAACAAGTGCTTAACTCTTATGAAATAGGATGATTCTTATTAATATTGGGATTATCTAGCCATGAATTTCAAAGAGAGCTTGTCTTGGCTTTGCTGGGTTGCAGTGAAAGGGTTGTAGTCCTCTCATATGAAGTTATGCACAGCAGGCCTTGCCTTTTCTGATGAAGTAGGACTTTTTGATTAAATTCAGTGGGCTTCAGACAGTAGTTTCTGCTGGACAACACTGCCTCAGAATTAGAATTCAAAATTCTTACAGCATAAGGGGATCATCTTGTATTTTTCTAATCTGAGCAGAGTGGGCTTCTCATGACAAACATATCATTCCTGAAACAGTGCAGCATATAAAAGACTTTGAATCACATTTTTTGTTCACTGTAGTGATATCTGTTTCTATGTTGAAGCAAGTGTCAGACTAGTAAAATATTTTGCAACCTATCAAATTCAAAATTTATCAGAACCCACCTGAGTCAACGTAATTGCTAATGAAATTTTAAGATTGGATGTATTATGTCACCATGGCTCAGATCTGGATCTGGTGTGAATCTCTTGTGAATGGGACTACAGGATCAGAATGGGATATAAAATTCAGTAGAAGATGCCAGCTCATCCAAACCAAGATTATAACAACTTTACAACAACTGCTTCCAGGGCAGCTGAGGTTAATACTTTCTGACTTTGAACTGATACAAAATTAGTCATTTCATCTTTGTTCAGAAAAACAGGAAAATTCAAATCAGTGTGACCAAAGACTTGTCTGTGAACAATTTTTTTATTATTATTTTCTTTAAATCACGCATATATTCTGCTGGAAGAAATCCATCAAGTTAAAATTCAGAAGCATGGTTTTTATTTTTAATTATTATTATAATTATTCCTATCTACAATTTTCATTCCCATTTATGCCTAAATATAATAAAAATATTACTATTCATACAAAACTTTGACCTTTTTCTCTTCCATATAACCCAAATTTGCATCCCCCTACTTAAATGTTATTGCACATCTCTTTAATTAAATTGATGGAGAATGAATAAACAGCATCAAGGCCTGAATTTTATTGTAAAGAGACCATGCCATGACACCAGGTGTCAAATCCCCTGTAATAATATGTGCAATAGAGATGCTCATCTGCTGTCAATCACAGACAAGAATCACTCTGTTGCCTTTCCAAGCTCTTCTAAAAGATTTCTGTATTTTTTTATATGAGGATGAAGAAAAATATTTTCTCTCTTCTACTTCAACTATATTTCAAAGCTGAACGTTATGGTGTAATGGGCAAGGAAAAGGGTAAGACCAAGAAATATTTTTTAATTTATTGTCTCCTTTCTTGGGTCCTTTTCCTTTCCCAAAATTTTCTTTTGCCCAGATTGCAGCAGTTTGCTTGTTTTCTTTTTTGACACCTATGATGTCAAGCAAAATAAGATTTTATTTAAAGGTGGAGGTAACATATTTCTCCCCATAATATTAATTGCATAAACATAAGAGGAATTCATATTGTGCTCCAAAATTTCTGCAATAAGTGGGACCTGAGTCTAAATACACAATACCCAATCGCTGAAACTTTGCAAGACATTGCAGTACTTAGACATTGTGGGTATATGCCTCTGTAGGATGGGCCCTTAGAACAGCTCCCTAATCTATATAATAATATCAATAATGAAGCTTTCAGTAGATATCAACCTCCTGCTAAGTGCACTCTGTCTGTTTGAAAATCTTGCTAATTCAAGACCATTAAAATAGATTCTCTTAAAGACTCCATTCTGTCAAACACCAAAACTAGAGATATATAGAGAAAGGGATTTAATTATCACTGTTCTATATCTCGAACTGTGAGTTTTTTCAGAGTAATAATTGCCTAAGTTTGTCTTCAAAAGGCATTTTAATAGTGTTAATACTAGTAAATATTGCTCATTTTGGTACTGATGTGCCATTTTAATAGTTCCCACGGATTCTAAAAGTCATTTCTTATTGTTTTACTGTAGAAAGAATCTCACTTTAATTATGTCATAATTGTTTGTAAGCCATAGAATCTTAATTAATGCCAATGGCTTAAAGGCACATACTGAGCACAAACTTTATGGTTCTGTTTGTTTTCCAGGCTCTTCCTTCTGTAACAAAAGCCCCAGCATGAGTTCCCATGAGCTGCCTATTTCCTGTGGTCCTTTCTCTTTGTTGCTGATTTTTACATTGCTATTTTGTAGTCTTCTCCCTCTTTCTGCTTCCCTGCTTCTGTCATATTTATTTGTATGTTCTTCTTTCTCTTTTTAACCTCATTTCAGTGGATGATTACTAATAGATTTCTACACACAGAACAAATGTGGGATTCAAAGTTAAGAGTAGGTAGGAAATACAATAAAACCATAGAAATTATGTTTCTCTAAATATCTGTTTTTCCATGCTAGGAAACTTAGCCACTTGCATGATGCTTCTGAAAAAAAAAAAAGAACAGAAAAACAAAACAAAACAAAAAAAAAAAAAAAAACCCAGAAAAAAACCCAAAAAAACCCCACCAACTCTGAAAGTTAAATAACTCCTTTCTACAATATGTCTAGAATTGGAAGACCTCAAGGAATTGTTCTGATTAGTTCAAATATCTTGGTCATGGCTTTGATGTATGAGCAAAAGTATAAAAAGATATTGCAGAAAAAAAAATTTCCAAAATTTCTGCTGGAAGATAAATAATCCTGCTTCTCCATCTGAATCAAAGGTAAAGAGACAGAAAATGGCTATAGCAGATTCTCACCTGGATTTACTTACAAATCATTTTCATTACAGTAGTAGCTCAAGTCTTAAATCCAGAGTTTCATGTTCTAACTGCTGCCTAAACACAGAAATAATTCTGTTACAATGCAAAGCCAAGAGAGACAACATTATAATTTTACAGGATACAAAGAAATGATACATAAAGAGATTAAAGAACTAAATTTTAAAAGACATTCACATGTGCAAGTGAATGTAACTTTTTCTTTTTTTTTTTTCCTGAAATGTCTCAGCAAGCTACATACCTGAGTGGTCTGTGTGTCATTATTTCCCATCCAAATCTCCAACCATACAAAAATAAGTATCCGCTAGTGTAATGTCAAACAAAAATCACATTACAGTTGCTAAATAGTTTCTGGAAGTTTTTTTTTCCCCTGGAGTATATTTATAGGCTTTTATTTTTTCTTTCCTCGTGGAATATATTTCAGTGAGAAAAGAGATCACAATATATAAAATTATTTTGCTTTATTTTAGTGTAATAACAAATATGAGACCAAAATAACCATATTTTTTATTTTTGAAGAGACATCTTTTCTGTGTTTCTCTGCCTTCAGGTACTTAAAATCACCAAAAGAAAAAATTGCTGGATGAAATTTCACAAGCTGCATTATTAATAGAAAAGAGGGGGAAATATTCAAATTTGTCATTCTGGAAATTGCCAGTAGAGATTTTGGGAAGCCAAAAGCACTTTTCCTGCAGACAAACCCCTCCCAGAGCAGGGGCTGTTGTGCCACACTGGGAGTCCCAGGCAGCAGCCACTAAGGCAGGCAGGACACTGGGCTGGGTGAACCAACACAGTTCCAGCACAGCAGCTCCCAAACCTGAAGTGTTTGTTCCTGAAATCCTGGCAAGTTCTCCTCCCTTACATCAAAACCCCTCACAACTGAGAGGTGCTCATAGCTCAGATCCTGCAACACTGACATTAAATGTAAAGCATCCTAAAAGGGAAAGGACCAGGATGTCTCCTCCCTGCAAGGAGATTAAAGATTTTTAAACAGGGATGATCTTATTCAGGCAAGCTATGCTTCCTTTAAATCATGCTTTACCATATAACAAAAATTTTCTGCCAGGGATGCAACCTATCTGCAAGTAAGAAGAGACAGAGTATCTTTTCCAGGACCTCTGACTCTCTCAAGTAAGTGAAATTTTTGACACCTGGTTTTTCCAATAAAATACTGAGACCTTTCATGGCAACTTAAGTTTTCTAAATACAAATGAATGGCATCTTTGTGAAAACACTGAATTTGCAAAGAAGGGAAAGTCTTTGTGACAAATACTTACAGCTCTTCAATTACAAGCCTTTTGATTTTTCCCTTTTTTGTTGTAATAAAAAGAAAAATCAAGATATAAAATAATGCCAGTATGCATACTGGTGAAACTGCAATGGGATGAAATTAGATATGGAAAAATAACTAGAATTTAATAAAGAAAAGTGTAACTGTGTACTGGACACCATGTAAGTGACTTGAGTGGGACATAAGTGTTGTCATGAATCCTTCTAAATATTTTTGGATCAATCATGGATCTGACAAGAATTATTCAAACTTGAGTGTGAAATAGTTTTATATGCCCAGTACCCCTCAAATGCCACCTTCAAAAAAATTCCAGTCACTCTACTGAAGTTCTAGCATTATTGGCCAGTTTTACAGATAGAATTTCATAGACACCATGAGCTTCCCTGGGGCCAACGCCTTGAAAATTTTCTGTAGGGATCAAGAATATGTGCTTGTCAAAACACTGAAAAATATTTTCAGGAATATTTCTTCAGTGTCACACAGTGGCAGGGGAATGGACTTTTTTTCCTCTTCTTGCTTACACTAGCTCTAACATTTACTGGAAAAAAAAAAGAAAAAATACAGTATTTATAAAAATGGGCTTTGGGTCATGTTCTCAAATGGCATAAATTTCTGCATCTCTCCTGATCTGTCCTATTACTTGGAATTCTGTTGAGGGAGAGGGAATCTCATGTTTTTCTGGTTTCACCAAATATCCTTCCATTTCACCTTTCATTCTCCAGGGCAATGATTATCAGATGTTGAAGACAACATATAACTTTTTGCCTCAGGCAAATTCACAAATGTTTGCAGCTTTGCTGCAGGGCAGAGGTAGAATATAATCATATGTGCCACAAAAATAGTTCTTTTCACAGTCAAACTAGAGAGCTTTTCAGGCCAAGATTAAATTTGTCAATATTTCTGGAGAAATTAGTCCTCATGTACAGGGAGTTGCAGAGTGAGAATTGTTATATTGTAAATGTAAGGAATCACGTCAGGGTGAGAATGTCTGCCCACATGTAGACATTTCCAACAGAGCTACTCACCCAAACTCCTTCATATAAAGTGGAGAAAAGATGGGAACTTCTGGGATAATATTAATCTCAGGCCTATATCTAAGATGGGTCAAATGAAATATGCTCTTAAAGGGTCAGGTTTTTCCCCTTTCCCAGGTAATGGTGACTACCCCAGATAGAAACATTTTTATTCCAGCACACACAGTCAGAAATAAGAAAATCCCACCCTGAGTTTCAGATGTGGCCAAACCAGTATAAATTGTGCAGGTGAGGAGCAGGCGTGTCAAGCCAGCCTCCCATTTGTTTTGCTCACAGGGTATTTGAAGTTTTTGGCATCAACTGCAGCTGTCACATTTGAGATCCTGTTGTGGAGAGCCTTTCCTGGTGCAGAATGGGCTGAAAGCACCCCCTTCCCTGGCAGACATGTCACTCATGTCCCTTCTCTCCCCTGCTCCCCTGGCATGGAGCAGCAGTGGGAAGGCCCCTGCACTGCTCAGGATGAGGCATCTGTCTCCATCACGGGGCAGGCGAGTGCCACATCACTGCTCCATCACAGCCTCGTCTGTGTCATGTCCATAACCAGCTTACTCCACTCACTTGAGCACTCTATTTATATAGTATTATCTTCAATTGTGCTACGCATTTGAAAATCCATTTTAGCCACTCTCAGGACCCTATTCAAGAATTGTGGCTGTAACCTACTGAAGTTATCTGGTTTAGTGACACGAAGGGGAAAAAAAAAATTAAATGAGTGCCTGAATTACCACAGGGTTTCTGCTCATAATGGGTGACTAAATACAGTACAGTGCTCTGTTTTAAAACTGTCAGTAACCCATGGTCCCTTTTTTTTATATTTACTTTAATGAGAATAACTCACAACAACAGCAGCTTGTCATCACTTCCATCTCATTGCTCTTGTTTACACACAAGGCTGTAAAACTTTACCTCTGCAGATTGCTTTAAAAACATAAATAAAAATAAAATCTAATTTACATTTTTGTTCCAACTGGTTTTCTTGACAGACAGCTGCCCACAGCTCAGTGGTTGCTCTGTTCAGTGTACTTTAATTTTCAGCTTTCAAGTTTTTCTGCAGCCCATTCAGAAGTAAATTCTCAGGGAAAATTGAGCTCTGTCATGGATGGATTAGTACTATAATAGTTGGTCACATATCTTGCATGAAACCTTTCAAAAGCAAGGCAAATGAGAAGGAAATGAAATTCATTTCATACTTCTTCAAGCACGCTAAAAGACTTTCTCTCCAAGTAATCTGTGAAGTACCACTAGTTTATTGGAGGTTCACATAACTACCATTACATTATACCTTGTCACAATCTCATATATTGGGTGACTGCTTTTTCTGAACTGATGGTACCTGCAAAGTGTTCTCCATAGGCACTGAGGAGAGAATATGGTTTCTCAGATCAAAATGTATAGGTCCTGGGAATGGCATAAATAAAGGTACTTGAAGCAAATTGGGACATTACAGGTCATAGGTCAATGAAATCTGAAAGAGATATATTGAGAAGTCGTGCTCGCTATGTGATGAACTGATACACTGAGAAAGAAAAGGGAGGGAGAGAGGAGAGGGAAGAGCAAGAGAGAGAAAGCATAATAAAGTTTTTTCTCGACAGTTAAGGTGCAGGAGCTGCAGCCATTTTCCCTGGTGGAGCAGGAAGGAGCTATATTGCTTTTAGCAATCCATTTGGTTTCTTTGTCATTTGCAATGAAGGCAGTGCTTCATCCCTTAAGCACATCTGTGTGTGTCTCCCAGAGTGTATAAATATGTGTTTTATTTCTTCTCAGGGTAAGATAAACAAATATCTGCATTATTTTGGATAGTTATTTGATTCTGCCTTTTAGATGAAAACTTTTTGCAGGCGAGGGGAAAAAGAAATAGCTGCAGAGATCTTGTTCATGTGTTGATGGTGTCACAAAGAATTGTAAGTAGAAATATGGTTTATATTTCGTTGCTGATGCAGGTAGGGAAAGAATGGGTGTGAGCCATGATTCAGGCCCTGGTTCAGGCAAGGAGTTAAACATAAGTTTTAGGCTTCTGTAAAAAAAACCCAAAAAAACAACTACTTCGAGGCCCTGATAAATCGAGTTTGCATTGCAGATTTTCTAAACAGAATTGTTTTGTTAGGATTTAAGTGGGAGAGTGTGATCATTTAAAAATATCTTTAGAATAGCTAGTAATTGTGATTTAATTGCTAAGAAATTTGTTTTTCTGGTTGTCAAAGTAATGCAACACTAATTCAAACTCTGTGTGTTAGCATAAAATTGTTGAAAATATAGTTTATTGATGTATTTTAATTGCAAAGCTTTTTATTTGGGAAAAAAAAAAGAAAAAGACAATTCTCAAAAACACACAGAAAGTGTTTGAAGCCCCAAAACAAAATCACGATATGTTTTGCTTTCTCTGATTCTATTTACCTCAAAATTCCTATTCGACTCAACCAAAAAAGTTACAGTCCCCCAAATAAATATTAAAGAAAAATATGCTTTTTATGAATAATTGAAGTCAGTGACTTGCAGTCAGATCTTGCCCTAAAATACCCCCAAACAAGCAACCAATCAAACCCAAACCCAAACCCAAACCCTCCTCCAAAAAAGAAAAAATCCAGAGATCTTTGCTTGATTACAGAAATTCCTAATAAGTGTCACTCTAGAAATTTAAAGTCACTCTAGAAATTTAAAAGTCACTCTAGAAATTTAGCATTTATATATGAGACTTTAAATTCTACTGAAGAAGACATGAAGCTAAGTATCTTCCCCAGTGCTAATACTGAAAAAAGTTGGATTTTTATTGATTTAACCTCTTTTTACTTATGTCAAGAATAAGGCTGATTTTCCCAATCTGTCTACTATTAAGACAATTCATCTTCTAAAAGCCATCCAAGCACTGACACATAAGGTGGATCATAACTTTTCTTATTACTGTTATTCCTCAGGATTAAATTTCTGTCCATTGCTACTTTAACTTAAAATATTCTGCGCTGTCCTCTCCCTTATTCTATGTTTATTAAACAAGTTGAGTACATGTTGGAAGGGATGCTTAGCAAACTGGTCTGGTGGAAGGGGGTTGGAAAGAGATGGTCCCGAAGATCCCTTCCAACCCAAACCTTTTGTGATTCTGTGATTCTAAGATACATCTCTTGGCACAGCTAGAGGGGGACCCTAAAATAATAATTTCTCTGATTTAAGTTAATATGGCCATGTTGCCTTCTCAGATGCAGCTGTGGCAATACACAAGAACAGCTCCTATGCACCAGAATTTCCTTGTGCTGTTTGAACAGAGATCAAAAGGCAAGTTCCCACCTAAAGCAAGCACCTTGTACACATAAAAGAAGGGAAAGAAAAAGAAAAAAGTTAAATTCTGACAAAACTGATACCATAAAATTATCTGAGGCAAAACACAAGTGAGCCTATGAGACAAGACCTTTCTATATATCAGAAATAACTCTCTTGAGCAGCCTGTACTGATTTCTGTGAATAGAAATGGTTATTATAGTTAAACCAATGGCAAGTGCTTTGGGATAAAGAGATGACTAGCAGGAAGCAGCAGGATCCTTTTCAGAACTATGTGCCTCAACAGAAGATGGGCTCTGTAATTAATACCTGGAATTATCCATAGCTCTTTTCCCCTGAGAAGTTGTATAAGGTAAGCAAATTTAGCTAAATGTGTGGGATACAGTTCCATATTTAACCATTAATATGGTAATATGTCACCCAAAAAAACCTCTGTCCAAGAGAAATGTGCCAAATGACACAGAGATCTGATTAGTGAAGGCATACAACAGATTATATGGAGAAACCTCAGCATCTTCCTCAGCTTTGATCACATTCATTGATTAATATTAGCTAGTGCTCCAGGTTAGCTGTTTCCATCAGCCTCCAGGTGACTTAACAAAGTGGAAGACAAGAAATTAGCACTAACAAAGGCCTGAGAGGTTAACTTGACAGCTCTCCTAGTAATACAAAGAGATGTTCTGTACAGTGTGTTTAAAAAAGGCCAAGGAAGCAGTCCAAAGGAGAGGAGTTTCTGATCACAAAATGGAAGAGTAAAGCTCTCTCTGTTAAACTTGTACCCTGTCCCCTGGGAGAAGGGAAAAAGGAAAGGAGCTGCATTTGGAACAGGTGAACTTTTCCAGAAAAGGCTATGGTTTCTGGCTTGGGAGATGGATTTTCTTTTGTTTTGTTTTTAAATAAAATCAAAAAGGCATGCTGACTTTTTACATATCCATGTTCAATTTTACAAATTCAATAAATGACAGCAGCTTTTGAAGAGATACAACTCCCAAAAATATCAAATCTAGAAAAATAATAACAAAGAACCACAAGCAGCTCTACTGTTTAATTTTAAAGACAGAATGGTTTCTATTTGAGTGTTTTAAAGAATCATTTCTTTTAAGTTCGTCCCCGTAACTTGAAAAATCTAGTAAATGAGGGAGATACAGGCAGAGAATTCTCTCATTCAAAGACAAGCTTGTGAGAAGGGACAAATTGCCTTCTGGAGCCTTGATTTACCTCTACAGGCTAAAGTAGGAGTGTGTTCTGGTAAGTTAGACTGCACAGCTAATTTAGACTTCTGAAATTTGGCAAGATGAGTATCTCCAAATGCACTTTGATAGACTGTTCCAAAAGACAGCCATTACCTGAAAGAATCTTTTAGCTTCTGCTAACAGCATGATCATTCAGTGAACCTAAACTGCAGGTACAAGATTTGTTTGCCATTGGAGACAAAGACAGAAGTACGGGATAAGGGTTTTTGAAAGGCCAAAAACTTAGCTGAGATAACATTTCACTGTCCTAAAATGGGTCATAAGCCATCTGCATCAATAAAGCTTAGGCCAAAACCATTCATGTGTCCAATACTTGGGACAACAGACTCTGAAGAAAGAAAGTTCAGTGTGGAAAAAAAGAACAGAAAGGTTTTTTGGTGGCCTTTCAGCAGGGGGCAGTGTGTATTCCATCATTAAAACAAGTCAGAAATATATCTCAGCAAACCTGAAGCTGCCTGTAATGCAGGGGTTTGAGGAGGTCAATAAGATATGCTGGACTTAGAACCATGTAGCAAATTATAAAGTGAGCAATGCTAAAATCAATATGATATTTGACTGTCAGCCAATGCAATTTGCTCAAAATGGGTTAAATTCACTCCTGCCATTTCCTCTTTTATAAGGAACTTGGCAGTCTCATTCTGTTATCAAGTGCAAAGCCCTCTCTGAGATCTGACTGGGATAGAAATGAGTGCAATTTTGAAATATTCCATAAATGCAGAGTGATACAGGGGCTAAGATAGGCATGAAATCAGACTGAAACTTTTTATCTGCTGCATATCAGGTTAGCAGTGAGATGAGACGACCTTTGCCAGACTTTTTCCCCCCAAAGCAGAAAACAAAATATGCCAGTATTTTGCACATCCACCACACCCTTCACCTTTCATCTTAAAGAACTATATAAACATCAGAGTATTTAATCATTAGTGCATTATTGCTGAGGTGACATAGAGGCCAGAAATTAGGACTCTGATTCCTGAGTTTTGTACCTATAACTCACAAAAAGAACTCTTCCTATCCAGTGCAAAGAATGCCATGGTGGAATGGCAGTTACTGGGCCAAATGTTGACTCAGTTCCACAGATGCAAACTTGAGACAGCTCTGCTGAAGTCAGTGGTACCAGGACAAGGGAAAATTGATGCCACAATAAGAGGCATGCAATCTAGAATTATACAAAATTTACACTTGAGCAATGTCAAAGTGGCAACGTTTTGCTTGAACTTATTCCTTTCTCAAAGAAGAATACAAGACATCTGTCAGGGATTTCTATTCCTTCCTTTTGTATGGATGTCAAAGTAGAAAAAATAATTAAGGTAATTATAATTGTTACTATTATTACTACGACTACCTCCTAGCCTTCATGTTTATAGCTGAATATTTATGATTTTTATTTTTTAACAAGATTTCAATGCATTCAGGCTAGGGGTGGAAATAAAACTGGTAGTTACCCACAGAAAATGAATTATGCACCAAATTGTAAATATTCCATTTCCTTTTCTGATCTGAAAGTCCCCAAAGAAATATGAACGCTTTATTTAAAATTCATCTGCAATGACATTTCCTGGCTGCACTGAGCGCTCCCACAAATGCACAAGCATTTGTGAAAAAAGATAGTTTTTTATGAGAATGCTACTGTGTGTTAATTCTGTTTTTTGCAGTCAGTCTACTCTCTCCTTCTCAAATCAAATGGAATACTTCCAAGTGATGTGCTGTAAAAGAATAGATGTAAATAAATGCATCTTTCAAAAATAGGATTTAACTTATTTATACAGTTGAATTTATTTCTACTACAGGATAAAGATCCGTTCAGATAAAATACTTATTACAAGATGCACAAAGGCTGAAGGACAGGTTTGATACACTATCAGCTGACAAGTAAACAATGGGACACACCGGTGTAATACTCCAACTACAGAATGGATAATTTCTTCCCTAATCTTGACTGTTCATTAAGTTAATAATATTCTCTACATCTCTTTGAGCAATCCACCTGCAGCATGTTATCAACTCAGTCTAATTAGATTAGGATCTTTTACTTATGATGATGTACTTTCAAAGAAAATGAAATGGAAACAAAATCATCACTTCTGTCATTATCTTACAGAATTTCTGGTATTTATTGAAACTCAGTTTCTGTCATTTAGTTTTTTATCTGCAAAGGGAAGAAAAAAAAGTGGACTTGCTTTTTTCTTGGTTGCTACTGAAAAATCATGTATTTACATGGATATTTTGTCACACAATTAAGAATACAAAACAGAACCAACAGAAAAATGAAATCCCAAAGAAGCAATCTCAAAACCCACACTTCCAAAAACCACCAAAATCCACAAACCAACCAACCAACCAACCAACCAACCAACCAACCAACCAACCAATAAAAAAGACATAAACAAAAACAAAAAACCCAACCAAACAAAAAAAAGCAGACAGACTGAAAAACCAAAGAAAAACAAAAGCCCCCTAAACCTCAAAACTCAGACTTCTTTGTACTAACTTTCTTTTTTTTTATTTTTGAGAAAGAATAAACTTGATCTCTTTAAATTTGCTTGGCTCCCTAGAGATGTGCATTTTCTGGAGAGAAATGTCTGTTTGATTCCTTTTCTTTTTAAGTTGCAGTGTAACATTTTGACAAGTTTACAGAGTATCACTCTGAAGTGCCCACGGAAGGAGATTTCTGACTGACCTTCAGGTCCAGCTGACTCATCCGTTGCACCTCCTATTTGTGCAGCAGTGCCACTCACCATTTCAATAAGCTCTGCATCACCCAGTAAGTGTGACTACCTCAGTGAGCAGGAAAAGCCCCACCCAGAGGGCAAGTCATGGATTCTGTGATGGGTGTCTTGAATTGTTCAGAAAAATCACCCTTTACAGGGAGCCTAACTAAGTTTTGGGAGTCTACTACCCAGCTGCTGATGTTAGAATGGATTAATTTCACTACAGGCTTGTGGAAAAAGAAACCGCAGACTGACTAACTAACTCAGAAAATACAAAAGATTGTAAGATCAAGAGCTGTATTTCCCACATTTTGCCTCTAATATACCTAATTTTGGTGTTCTGGACAATGCCTTCTGAAAAGACAAAAAACAGTACAGAAAAGAAGAAAAAGAAAAAGAAAAGGTGCTGTGGTTTTCTTTAAAGCAGTGTTCCTTACATCAGAAAAAAAGGACATTGGTGCTGAACTCCCCACAAGAAATCCCAGGTGATCTTTATCTTTAACACACACAGATCGTTTTCCTTTTCTCTTACAATTAGATCTGTCTTCTATTACAGCTTCTTCAGTTCACCCCATACTTATTCAAAGTTTTTTTCTTGATGCAGAACCTCAAGCTCTTATTTTCTATAGTGGAGATTGCTTAATAGAGAAACCTCACTCTCTGAGCTTCATACTACAAGTTTTTCAAAAATCAATTAGTATTAAAAAAATTCCGTCTGTATTTTTTCCCTGAAAAGTAACTTTAAATAATTGAATAAAATAAATTCAAACAGGATATGTTTTTACACTTTAGCTTTTCTCCATTTCTCTGCACGAAATAATATGCAGTTTGATGGCTTGTCTTTGCAAAAAAATAAAATATCATGGGGAAAATGTAGGAGTTTGATTTATAGTGTCAGTTTCTAATTTCACCTTTTATATCTTCATTATGTTTTTAATGTGTTTGTTCCAAACTTTCTCTGACTTCATGGCCTATCATAATTTAACAACCTGTTCCAGTGTCCCATCACCCTCACAGACAAGAAATTCTTTGTAATAGTTCATCTAAACCTAATTTCTTTCACTTTGAAGTCACTTGTTCTATCACTTTGAAATCACCCCTTGTTCTATCACTCCACGATCCTGTCAAAACTCTCTCTCTTGTAGCCTGTTTAGGCACTGGAAGGTGCTCCAAGATCTCCCCAGACCTTCCTCTTCTCCAGGCTGAACAACCTCTGGTCTCAACCTGTCTCTGTAGCAAAGATGCTCCAGTCCTTGGATCATCTTTGTGTTCCTCCTCTGGGCTCACTTCACAATGCCAGGTTCTTCTCATGCTATGGTCCCTAGAACTGCTCTTGGTACCCCAGGTGGGTCTCACGAGAGAAGAAAAAAGGGGCAAAATGCCCTCTCTCCACCTGCAGCCCACTCGTCTCTGGATGCAGCCCAGAACTCAGGTGGTTTCTGGGCTGAACACACACACTGCTAGTGCTCGCTCAGCTTTTCATCCACCAGCAGCCCCAAGTCCTTCTAGTCAGAGCTGTTCTCAATCCATTCTCCACCCAGCCTGTATCTGTGCTTGGGATTGCCCCAACCCACGTGCAGCACCTTGCAAAATAGTCATGGTTCTCCTAAAAATAACATGAGGAATCAATTCTTTCATATAGCAGGACAAATTCCCAAAAGATCCACATTTATCACAACATACCACGACACTTTTTTTCTGTTTTCATTAATTACCATCTCTTTAGGCTAGAATCTTTAGGTTTCTTCTTCTATTGTGTTCACTTGCCAGAGGTGGAAAAAAATCCCCTGTATGTCTCTTGTGATTAAAGCCTCACTTAAGGACTAAGGCTTCAGATACTCTTGAGGTTTTCAGGTGGTTTTACATTCTGCAGCCTGTCGCCATGGAGTTCCTTGAGAAGTTGCAGCAGTTAGGGGAAAAAAATAAATTAAAAAAAGAAAAAAGAAAAAGCCGAGGTGAGAGAAAGAGGAAAAAAAAGCAAAAATTAGATAACTACGAAAGAACTTACTTTACACAGCTATCTTCTCAGAAAACGTAATACAGTGTATAAGGCTCCTGACTTAAAGAAGCTAAAATATACTTTCAAAAACATCTCACAGCAAACTATGTTCCCTGCAGGCCCCAACAGATTTTTCTCCTCCAAATCAAATTCCTAAAGTCCTCAGTCAGGTGAACATTTAAACATTCTGGTTCATTATATTTTGCAAATGACCCCTTGTTTTTGTCTTTCTTTTGCATTTTCATGAGTATAAGCACTCCTTATCCACATCCTTTTGCTATGAATTATAAACTAACAGACAGTATGAATCTAGACCTGAATTTAGTGAATAATCTCTGAAGTACACTATCAGTCAGGACCTGATAAGCCTATTGAAATCAAAGGGAAGATCCACATTCAGAGTCTCTTCAATGACAATTGGATCAAGACCTTAGCAATGTTTAAAGCTTTCACTGAGTTTAAGTTCTAGATGCAATACTGTATCTGCAATATTGATGGCAGTAAACCAGACAGGCAGAGCTGAGTTAGGACCAAAATGAGCTATCGGTGCATTCATCTGTTAAGATCATAGAAGTAATAAAAGAATGGAACAAAGTAAGTAGCACAGAGAAAGAGTCAGCCATTGTATGCAGTTTCTTATCCAGTCAAACCTGACTGCATGGGATTTTGGTTTGTTTGTTCAGGGTGGGCTTCTTGTGTGAGGATTTTTTGGATTTGTGGGGGTTTTATACTCAAAATCAAACAAAACAAAACATTTTAACAGAAACACAAGGACACATTCTTATAAAGGCAACATTTGCTAAAAAAAACCCAGTCAACATTCTTAGTACACTTAGGGTAGCCTTCGATGCACTTAATGTCATTTTCAAAAAGTAATGATGTTGGTCAAAACTTCTTGTTTCCTGTAGCCTATAGTTAGAAGTACAGACTTCCAGATGTCCCTAACTCATTGTCCCCTAAAGGTATTTCCTGTTCTCTCTATCTAGGGTGGATAGGTGCTAAACTTTCAGATAGCCAAAATTATTTGCACTAATAAAAAATTATCTAATCAATAATTTTCTTCACTAGGTATTTACTCGTCCAAGTTACTGATAAAATATATTTCAATATTTGTCTCTCACTTAATTAAAAAAAGTAAATATATTACTAGAGAAGATAGGAACTAAAATGAGATCTGTTTTTTGCTGAATTTTCAAAACAGTTGAAATGAGCCAGAAATGCTGATATAGAAGTAGTGCCTAGGAGGAAGAAACTTTTCTTACTGGTGAGAAAAATGAAAAGTGGACGGGTTAAAAGAAAATCACTGTAAGAAGAGCAGAAAAAAAGGAAAAAAAACAGCAAGAAGACAATTCTTCCCTCAGTGGTTTTGAAAAATAAAGCAGGAAACTTCAAATTAGTGCTAAGAAGCAAAAACACTGTTTTGTGAAAAAATGTGGAGATGTTCATATTGGTAAAATGTAAGTGATTCAGAAATACAATCCTTTTTGAGTCCAGAATAATAGTATTTGAATAAAGAGTTTTCATTGGAGATGGAGTGAAAATTCTGACAAAGCTTAAGAAAAGAGAACAATATTTTCTGAGAACATATCCTTGAAGGTAATTTTTTTGATGGGGAGGCAAAAGGAAAGAAAAGTAGCTATTGCCTTTGCAATTACCCTGGAATCCAGGGCCCCAAAACTATTTTATGTGGGAAATTTTCTGTGATTTATAACAGAGGTTTTAAAGAAGGTTCCTGAAATCTTAAAAGCAAAGCCATTCTCCTATTTTCCCCATTCTGTCCCATCCTCCCAATGTGTCTGTTTTTTGGGGGGGTTTGCCTGATGAATCATTTTAACTATTGACAGAGTAATGTTCAAATGAAAGTGACTCTAAAGGAAAAAAATGGTCATACATCCTGTGGTTTGGGAGAAAGAAATCCACATTACTCAGACTATGCAGAGGTACTCCAACATTTATTTAGAATTTAGTTGAGTGCATACTGTGTGTAGCTCTGCATAGTCTTTATCACACATTATAGGCTGCTGTTAAATGAGACATGAAAAAATCACAAGAGCAAAAGAACAACAGCCAGAAGGAAGAACAACACTGGGGTTTCTCCATTGCCCTGAAAGGTAGCAAACATTATTTCAGCAATACAGATAGTATCTATAAAAAAAAAATCCCATAAATCTCAGTTTCAACTGTCAACAAGCTGCAGAATTGCTTTCTTCCCGTTCCTACCTAAGTCCACGATTAAGTAGGCTTCAGTGTCATGATCTAGACTCCACAGACAAAATAAAGAGATTTTTGAGCACCTATTTCAGAAATCAAATTACAGAGGGTATTAAAAACATCTTTTACACCTCCTGAATAATTTTTCACAACAAATAAATAAAGCAGCAGGCTCTGTTTTTAAATTATTGACTCAGGTGCCTGATGCTTAAGGATTTATTTCCAAAACTCCCTTTTAAAATGGTGACCTAACCACCTCTGATACAAGTGACTGAACCTCAAAAAGGACTAAAGTTTCAAGCCATCTCTCTTTGCTGATTATTATTGCCTCATAGAGATTTTTCCATGTTCAGCTGCTGTTGGTTCTTTACCTCACCTGCTTACACTTTTTTCCCTTGGTTATTATGTCAGGGGTATAGGCCAGTTAGTTAACAGTTAAAATAACTTCCAGGACCTGACCAGCTCATTTCAAGTTATGAGATACTTAATTACTATTTTTTTTGTATCTAATCTTCAACATCAAATCAGATCACCAAATCAGATAGTAAAGTTCTGGTGCCTTACAAGCCCACTTGATTTGGTAATCAAACAGGATTATAAAATTTACATGGCAAATATGTAAGTAAAAATAATAAAGAAAAAGGTAAATATTTGTTCTTGCAGCTACTGAAGTTTTGATTAGGCAAATGTAACTCAACAGGATCAACTAATAAATACCAGAAGCCTGTGAAATCTTCTAGATTATTTAATGGTTCTAGTCGTGTTAAAAATCCTTAAATCTGTGAAATCTAGATGACATCTGATATATATGTTAGACTCATAACAAGCCTGTCCCATTGCCTCCACTGGAAATATTAATGAAGTAAAAATAATAAAGGAAAAAAATATGGTTCTAAGTGTAACATGTATCAACACATTTAAGTTCTCAGATTCTGCTTAGAACTCTCCTAACTTCTGATTGATTTCCTGAAATTAATTAAATCAATGGGCAACTTGAAACCGAAATAGGAGTCAGAACTCTAAAATCCATCTTTGGGACTGGGCCTGAATTGCTCCATTATAAGCATTTGAATGTCTTCTATGTCAACACGGCTAGAGTGAATCCCATTCTCTGGATCACAGGCATATTAGGTCCAATTCTGACTTTCTTTATGGCATTGGATTTCCAACTGTGACCATTTCCCCCTGTTCAACAAGCTCCAGTGTAATTTTCCATTTTGTTTCATTGAGTTAAAGGAAGAAAAGAAACTGTCTTGCGAGTCTTTCATTGTATAGACAGCTGGTCATTTCATTAACATTTTTCATATTCTTGTTTGTCATGATGACTGACTATAGTAAAAAGATTTTCTTCCCATTAACATATGATAGAGCAGCACTTTTTTCCCAGGGATGTATTGATCGGGTGAGGAGTACATTTATTAAAATGTAACCAGCATCTACTTGCTGGCTCGTGCGAATGGGGCACACTTTAACCAATTAAATAGTCATGAAGAAGAGGAAAATCAATATTTCTTGGATCTTTCTACTCGAAACTTTGCCAGCAAAATGGCCTATAGATCTACAAAATGAATAAACAAATGAACATAAATCTTATTATTTTGATTTTTAATTACGTATTGGGTCTGAAGAGAAACTTCACAGTTATCTGGAGCAAGATTAACCTCAGTTAGATAAATCCAATTCCATGATTCATAAATTACTAGAGTAAGGAAGGTTAATTCATATGAATCAAAATCAATTTCTTTCATTCTAAGAAAATCTTAAGAGTATTTCTTTCTTGTGTTCCAAAGTGATTTTTAATATTAGTTGTAAAGGTATTTTGAAGGCCCATTTCAGAGTGCAATCAGAAAAAAAAATCCCAATAGGCTGTAATGAGCAGTGGTTAGACTGAAGACAAACCACATGATCGTGTTTAAGGGTGGCACTCAAAAAGTTCTTCTTTTCTGTATTTTTACTTGCATTCTTAATTCTTAAGCCATAGTTTGTATAGCAAATGTGTTGTGCTATACCACTCTGCCTGCAGTTTTTCATAACTATTTTAAAGGATTCCAATGCGACCCCATTATGCAAACTCCAGGAAGGTGTCAGTGTACAAACATGGGCTACTGACTACTGATGCCTTGAATAAGATAAATGAAAGATTTCTTTAGGAAGTGAAAAGCCAGTTTAACTCCAAAACCAGTGTAACTCACATCCAGGTGCTGCCAACCACATGTTTCAGACAGAGAATATTCCAGTGTAATTTTCTGTGTCAGAAAGGCAGACTGAAAAGAACAGATAAGGGATGTAAATCAGAGCCTGCACGGTGCCAAATGGATGTTGCAGGATGTGGTGGCTGCTTAGCCTGTGGAACAAAGGACAGAGTTCTCTGATAAGACAGTCCCTAGTACCAGAGACTTACCTGTCACAGTGAGGAAAGAAGCCTCTCCCAGAACGCTCTTTTTGGTTATGGTAACGTACCCCAGTTCCTGGCTGGCTGTTGGGCGCCCAGCCCCTTGCCACCTTGTATGTGTCATATCCTAGAAAGTTCTCTGCTCCAGGTTCCCCCCATTGGCCCTTGCCCCTCGCCACTCCCCCAGAGCTTCCCCTTTGGCTCCCATTCCCTAGTCCTGCCTTTGTACCACCCCCGTGCCCTCAGATCATTGGTCTCTGATGCTCCCGACACTCCCGCACTTAAACCTGGACCCTCCATTGTTTCTTGCCTTTTGCTTATGGGCTCCTTCTCAGTGCGGATGCAGTAAACCTCTGTCTGTGGAACTCTATGAAAAGACCCTTCCTGCCTCTTTGCCACCGACCCATCTTACTGAAATTACCCGTGCATTTGTGTGTGCACACGTGTGAGTGTGTGTGGCTGATCCTGCTGAGCAGCTTCATTAACGAGACACTCTTGGACCCTTGCAGCCCCTCACGCTCTGGCACAGAAGCTGCAGAGAGCCTGGGCCAGTGATAGCAGGACATTCAGAAAACTAAGAACTGTTCCATGGATACTAACACTTTCAGTAACTCCTAGAAGAGAAGCTGTAGCAGTGACCCATTGAAAAACTCCACAGCAGTCACCACTGGTATAGAAAGAATCCAGTAAGTACATTAAAGTTTATTTAAGAGGATCTGCTGTCAAATAAACTTTCCAGCACCTGCTGCTTTTTATGTTTTAGGTGGGTTTTTTTTTATTTTGACTTAACACACTCAACTCGCACCACTCAAAAGTACAAGATGTACTAAATACAAGGAAATTTGGTGTGTTGTTGGTTTTGTTAGGTAAGTTGCTCAGAATTTTACCTGTCAGCATTTACTGGAGTTGCACCTATGTTGTGGATTTCTTATTATTGATATTGTTATGCATATTTTATTAGAGAGTCTTTCAACCAAGAGATGATTTGAAACTGAACAAAATTCTGGATCAACGTTTCCATCAGCTGTGTTCATGCATGCACCTGTTTCATCCAAAGGGCATTTTTTATGCTATGAAGTAGCACATATACTCAGTATGTAAATGCACACACGAGGTTATGAATGCAGAGGGACACACATAAATAGAACATGTTTTGAAAGGCAGCCTCTCCTGTAAATTTGCGTTAACTTATAAAAAACAATTCAAGGAATACTGTTCCCTTGTATGGATGTTTATTACTAAGCCTGAAGGTTAACACTCCTATTACCTTAAACTCTTCAACAAATATTTTGTATTAAACATTCGCAAGATAAAGACCTTTAGTATACATTCAGTAGCATAAAGAAAAGAAAAAAGGTGTTTATCTTTTTCATGTTTGAGTCTGCAACATCACTTTTAAGCAAATTATTGGGAAGTGTTTCAGGAGCTTCAATGGGTATTGCATTAAATTCTAAAAGATATCATTGTTTTGGTACCATTGCTACTTCTTCTGTTATCAGTTTTGCTGAAAGCATAAAACTTGAATAATGGTGACCAGAATAAAATGAATTTCAGAGTCTGTCTCTGTGAGTCTTAAAATTAATCATCTAGCTTTCTAAGTGGTAAAGAGTCCCAGAGATCCAGTAACTAAGAAAGATACTGAGAATGAAATCAAAGTTGAAAATAAAGTCATTAAAATGAAAGGAAAAATGAGAGGCACAAGGAGTCTTCAGATAAAAAGAAATTACATACACAACGAGGATCTTATCTGACTTAAGCAGATGATAAATAGAAATCTGTTGCTTCACGATGTGCAGATACATTTTGCAGTCTTGCATTGAGGACAAATACACAGTGAAAATAAGGGAGAAGGTAAAACAGAAGGAAAAATCAGAATGAAGCAAGGTTTTCCGTCCTGTTTTTACACTAAAAAGTTGAAACGTTGCTGCCCATAACTGCATAGCTATATTAACGTATACTGCATTCACTTTTGTGGCATCAAATTACAATAGGATTAACCACATTTAAGATGGTAGAACTACTCTGAGTTAGACATAAGACATAGAAATTTAAGTGCCATGTGTAAGAAAATCAGGCTTATAAGCAGATATAGAGATATTCAGGGCTACCGATGAATGCAGCACAGATAGTGGATTAAGGCTCATGGCTTCTTTCGCCCTTATACTGTGACACAAGAAGAACACAGGGCTCACTCAATCACTTCACATATCACAGGTGTAAATAATCCCTCTGGGGTTTTTTGTCTATTGTTTTTCAGCATGTCACTCCAACATTCTGAAGTAAGCAATACCTGTGTTCATTACATAAAACAGTGCTGAACTAGTCACTAGCTTGTGAGGAAAGAGTCTCATTTTCTAAGGTCTTATTTTGGAAGTTCTCCATACAGACTTCAGAAGATCCTGCAGTGCTGGAAGCACCTTGCATCAAACCATTATTTTCAAAGTAACTGAGTATAAACCTGAATCTGATTTCAAGATTTGTAAACAGTCACAACCACAGTTTCACATCCTGAGAAGTACCTCGGAATTTCATGCTCCAAGGCACATTCAAGGCAGAACTGGCCTGAGCCCAGGTCTAACTAGGGGGAAACACAGTTTCTCCATGTGTAAGAAAAAAGCTAAAAAAAAAAAAAAAATTGGAATGCTGTTTTGTAGCAATGTAGTTCTATTTGTTTTTGTTGTATGACCAGTGAAAGCCAGGGCGATGGCTGCATAAATTGGCTCTGCTGTACTTGACTTTCTTCATTAAAAAAAAGGAATAGTTGGCCAGACATGGGGAATTTGCTTGCTATTATAAAATATGTAAGCTATTCAAAGTACAGATTGTTACAGAACTCTCGGAGCCCTTTATTTTCATCAGAGATTTGTAGGAACTCATTTACTTCAAGTCTAAAGCAGCAGGTAGATTTTCCAGAGCAGAAGCAATTTTCTGTGCTCTGCAAGGTCTTCAAAACAACAGAGAATGTTGTTCTTCTTACTGCCTCTATTAGACACTGTTTATTCTCTTTCAGAAAGTGCTGTGTAATCTGTAAATAAGAAATGCAGCAAACATGTTAAAGATGTTAATTAACTGTTGTTGTGTTATGCGTTAATATCACCAAGCATTCATCCTTCCTCATGAATGGAGTTGGCTAATCTTCTGATCTTCCCTGTTTCTATCTATAGAGCATTAAACCATTAGAGTTATGTTGAGTTTCACAAAGAAAAAAAAAAAAAACCAAACTACAAGAATTTGATGAAAATTATAGCTTATATCCATTATAACTTAATGAGTCACTTGCCATCCATACATAAAGTGATTCTCATATTTTGGGGGTGAGCAGGCTGTTATTAATCCTGCCCATTGCTTTTAATGCGTGATGGAGCACTAATGGGTATTCAGTAAACAGAAACAATTAAGTAAATTTGCTGGAAAATGTTTTGGAAGGTAACACCCTCCTCCACTTGACTATAACAGCCTTTCCACCATGATCAATTAAATACTATTAATAAAACAAGATACTCAGCCAGAAATATATTTTTAACCTTGATCCTGAATTAAACAATTCTGGAGTTACCATCCCCCCCTCTTTCACATTCAGACATTATCAGATGTAAAGACTGGGATTTGTTTAGCCTGAGTAAACAAGGACCTAGGAATAGGAGAGCAAGATACATTTCCAAGGGCATTTGAAAAGTGGTACAAAAAGAGAAGGAAATACTTTATGCTGGTTCAAGGGAGAACAGGAAAAACAGGAAGAAATTTAACAAGGGAAAAATAAAAACCCTGTTGCTTGAAAAATTTCAAGTAAGGTTCAACAAAGCAGTAAGGATTGGCCAGCAGACAGGAAACCAACCCAGTGTGTCTCTGAAAGATTCTACAGAGCTAGAATAAAGGTTTTCTTACTTACTGGTTTTCTTCTCCTTCCTTCACTAATGTATTCTTTCTACTTTTCCTCGTTCCTTGTTCACTCCTTGTTCCGCTTGTTATTGGCGCTGTTCTTTTCTTTCTTAATATCCACCCCATTCAAAATCCACATGATATTGGAAAGGATCTTGTTTATTTCACTGTCTTTGGAAATGCGTTCCTCAGCCTAACTCTGGCCTAAAGGAAGAAATTTGAGGGGAGAGGTTTGGAATAAATTTGAGCTAATAGTCTCTGACATAAGGACATGCCAGTCCATGGACATTCTAATGTGAAAAACATTAGAGTTAAAAAAGAGTATTACTGGGGTTCAGTTGAAGTAATGAAAAAAAATTATAAAATATAATCTGAACAGCAGAGAACCCTTTATCATGGGAGTATGTTCTGCCTTGTTCAATAGTCATCCCAAGGGCAAAGATGGAATCTTTACTTGTTTAAAAATGGTGAGAACAGTACACTGGTGAATATTCATTGTCAGAAGGAAAGTTTGGTGCTGAAATCCTTCCTTTATCTATCTGTTAGCCAATATAGAAATTATCACATCCAGAGTGAGTTTTTATCCAAGCTTATTAAATAAATGAATGGGGAAAAAAAAGGAAAAGGAAAAAGAAAGGAAAAAAAGAAAAAGAAGAAAAGAAAGAAAAAAAGAAAAAGGAAAAATAAAGAAAAAAGAAAAGAGAAAATAGAAAAAGAAACAAGAAAAGAAAAAAGAAAAAAGGAAAGAAAGGAAGAGAGAGACAAAGAGGCAGAAAGACAGAAAATAGGAAAGAGAGAGAAAGAGGGGGGAGAGAGGAAGAAAAGAAAGAGCGGAAGAAAAGAAGATATTAAAAATGAAACAGTAAGAAGGACAGAGAGAGAAGCTTGAAAGACCCAGACTGGACTCAACATTTTACATAATCCCTCTTGAAAAGAGAAAAGTTCCTTATGATTGCCATCCTGATGAAAACTGTCAAAGGATTCTACAACCTTTTTAAGTTGATCAACCCTATTTTTTTTTTTTTGTTTAATACAGAAACTTTCTGGGGTTCCTTTCTTCCATGCACCAACTGCCAGAATCAAAGTGTCAATGTATAGTACTTTGTGCATTGGATCTCAGAAAATTCTTTCAGACTGGATGGTACTATTGTAGTTCAAATTGAGAAATAAACATAAGAGTCTTCATTTTTTCAAGTGCCCTGTGACTCAGCCCTAGAATGAGCTATTATATATGTTTAGTCTTTCGAGTATTCCTTATTCCTACAAGTAGTTTCTGATGTAGAACTTCTCTCTCCCTCTTCTACTTTCTATCAAACTTTACTAAACCTTCCTAGAAACTTTCAATTCCATATTCTGACACAATGTTCTCAATTCCTTCTTTATCTTCTTGCATATGTGAAGCTTTGAATGTGTTTCATCTGTTGGGACTTTTTAAATAATAAATTTAAGAGATTATTAATTTTGTACCAAGAAGATTTGAAACAATACTTAAAGGACTGGGTTTTGTTGTTTTTGGAGGTTTTTTTGTTTTTTTGTTTTTTTTTTTTTTTTGTTTGGTTGTTTTTCCTATTAATGTTTCCTTCTAGTTTTAGTACTAGTTTTAACTTCTATACTTCCTGATTGTGAGATAGCCAGACATCCAAGCCTGCAATACCTGAGATGTGAAAGTTTGCACTGTGCTGTATTTTTCATAATGGCTAAAGATTCTATTCTCTGCTTACCTGAAGTGCAAGATTTCTAATATTATGTTAGAAACTGATTTTAAAAATAAAGTGATGAAAGAAAAATAAAAACAGTTAAGTGAAAACATTTCCCACGTCCTGATGGCATGTTTAACAGTTCTAACATGTTGAACATTAAAATTTTATCAACAAATCACAAAACAGGACAGTTTGTACACAGAAATCAATTTACCATGCACCTCTCCACAGCACTCACTTATAATTTATTTTGCTTATAAAAGAATTTACTTTTAAACCTAATTTTATTCCTTCAGGAGAGTGCAGAAGAAAACACTGCACATTTTTCTTGCCTTTCAAAGGGTAAACAGGCAACAGGACAAGTAGCATTAAAAGTAAAGAAACTGGGTAGAAAATATGGAACCACGTGCTTCCCTGATTGGGTGGGGTTTTTTTTTTCCCACTGGGATGCAATTTATTTGAAGGAAATGAGAAAATCTTGCACCGGTTTGTTGCAGGAAGAGACGGGCCAGAGTTATGGCTTTTAAAGTCCTTCTTTGTCTACAGTTCTTCGTCTAAAAATATCAAATACCAGAGCCCTCAGACAAAGATATCTGAAAAGCTGCAATAAGCCAAAAAGAGTCAGCCTTCCCATATGGAATCTTTCTTCCTACTCACCTTACAGTTGAATGCCAGCCAGTTTAATTAATTTTTTTAATATCTTTAGTAATCTGTGTGTAGATACATACATAATCGAATTATATTTTATCATGTGTTGCTTATTGTATATTATGTGTTATATATAACATTGCACATTATATATTAGACATCATACATTGACACATTTATTATTTCATTTATGTGATACATCATTATATAAATAAATGTCTTATTTAAATAAAAGCTTGAATGTTGCTGAGTGCATGGATGCAAAAGTGAATGAGCTATGAAGGCTAAGTATTTTGGGAATGAGTCATGCAGATGAAGTGTTCACTGTGTACATCCTTTTAATGAATTTCAACGTTTTCCCTTGGATAAGAGTGAAGTTGTATACTTGAGATGTGTCTGTATAACCTACAGATGTGGTGTGTGGGTTCTCTGATCTTAAAATGACAGAACCATGTGGATGCAGAGCCTTCTACCTCTGCCATTTCCCTGACCCCTCTGCTTTTTCATGTAGGGCTGAGATTAGGAGAGGAGGAAGCATAGGCCTGAGATCTGAGGGTCATTAAGTGGAGGTGGATCTCCATTCAACCAAGAGCATCTAATAGAATAAGCATTCTCATGATAGAACCCTTAGGTTGTTGAGAAAGTGGTTGCTCTGGCAACAGCCTCACCCTCTAGGCATCCCTGGTCACCTGGAAGAAGAAAAATTCCTTGGGTGACAATAGAAGCTGTGATAAAGCAGGGGCTTGAACATTCCCTCCTTGCAGGTCATGCTAGAAAGTGAGTGATCTGTGGAAGTGACTTTGCTTATTACAGGGGAAATCTTGGACTTCTAAATCCATGAGAACAACTGTGCTGTCTTGAGAATGGTTGAGGTAGTGCTGGGCAATGCACGAATAAAGCTCTGTCTATGGCAAAGAACAGCTTGGGAGATAGGTGAAAAAGCAGTTTTCCTGCCTCATGCTGAGTTGAGAGCCATAGCAGCACCAAAAATTTCTTGGTGACAGTTGTGTTAAGGGCAAACTGCAGTGATGCCCTGAAATCAGGGCTGTGGGTGCCTCTGTGGGGATGGAAAGTGAGGTGTTTGAAGCCCTGAAATCCAACAAAAAGGGCTTTAATAAATATTGCTCCTAAACACAACTAAGGAACAAAACAGCAACTTGTTGAGAGACTGTTCAGTTGTCATTAGCTCTCCTTTATAATAGTTAGTTATAAAGCAAAACAATTTAATTTATTTATGGCCATTTTTACCCTTTGAAACCATATATGTTTTCTCTAACTTCATCCATCTGGAATGTGTTTGTCTACTCTAAATCAGTTGTAGGATGAGATGTACAGGTTTCCAGAAGTATCTAATTTTCTTCCTATCTATAGAGACAGAATAGTCAACTCATTATTGGGTGGCAAAAGCTGCATGGTATGAATCGCAGCCTTCTGACATTCATCACTTCAGAATTTATCCCTAGATGTTACCACTTGAATAATATTAAAGTAAACATTAAAGATATCCTAGACCTAGCTCTTACAGCAACTTCTAATTCTATTGATAAAATCATCTTTCTCACGAAGTGTGAATAGTTAAAGCTCTCCCCTAAGCCTTTTATTTTTCTGAACATTTAGATGCTATTCAATATTTATAGCTACATTTCCAGTTGCACTTGTAAACACCAGAAGGTGAGAAGATTTGAAGCCTAAATACAGGTTGCTGAGCCTGGTCAAATGTTATATTTCAGATGCCAATAAGGACATTTGCATATAAACTGTACTATCAATATCTCATTTCAGTAGGCTAAAAAGCTTTCTGTAATGGGCGCTTTATTGTTTCTTGCCCATTTTATAGACTACATTTGCATTTAAAGATCTCAAGCAGGACAGAATGGGATACTCCCAAATCCTGTGAGAAACAGAGTGTTGAACATTACAACTGCTGCTAAAAATAATAGTAATGAAAAGGGGTGATGTGTTTTTCCCCCTCGCTTCCTTTTCCCACAGGAAATCTTCTTGAGTAAATTGAAAACTATTTTCTTTTTTTTTTTTTATTTTGTTAACATCCAGATGTTACCTGAAAATGCTTTAATAAAAGTTTGTGTGGTAACTGTTTTAAATATTCCACTTCTTTCTGGATCAAAATATTAGGTCAGCTGTTACCTTCCAGCACACAAGATGGCATCCCATTCTTGTAGCATTATTTGTACCTTGGCAGTTGTTCTTTGCAGCTCTGAGTTTTGAATTGTAACACAGACTGAGGCATGAGCTCTCCAAATATACTGAGATGGGATATGTTAAACAAAACTATTTAATGAAAATTTTACATGTTAAAGTCAAGCTAATGAAAAATAAAGACTCTTCAGGAAGTGCTTGTTTTTCACAGCATGATGGACAGGATCCCAGGAGACACAAAGGAACAATTTTCTGCCAAAGAAGATGAGTGGTTTTCTTTCATTAGAATAATACTTCTTGGTGAAAGTGCTGACCACAGGAAAAGGGAGAGTGAAGAGATCTCCCTTATAAGCATTTCAACCCCAGGAACCATAATTGAAGAAGTACCTATGATATTGCATCCTTTCCCTAATGGCATTGGAGCAAACACAGCTCCTGGAGTGTTTGAAGTAGCAGTTGTCTCTATGCTTTGCTGCTCCATCCCTGGTCACATGTCCCCGGAATTCTACAGGGAGCAGGGAACACTTCAGCAGTTATGCAATTTATAAATACTATGGCACCTCTCCAATGATTTATTTTGTCTAACTTTAATGACCCCTATGATGATGTTTCTGTCTCCTCCTCTAAGATTGGTTCTATGATCTTATTTTCTTCCCCTGGCATGTAGACAGACCCTTATGTCCAAATCTAGTCTGATACAGAATATTTTCAAGTGGTAAGTAAAACTTCTTTGAACTTCAGTAAATTTTGAATCAGACAACAAGACTTGGGCTGATTTTTGCTGCAGCTCCTATCCTTATTGAGAATTAAAAAAAATGAAATTATATTCCTTTGAACTATTCCTTATCATACCATATTTCACAAACAAGAAGGATCACTGTTTCCCTGAGTCATATGTACTGCAGAAAACATGTAGAAAAAAAAAAATAGATACTAAAAATTATTTTTCTTCATCACCCAGACTGCAAGTGTTTTGATGGTCTTTTCAGGCTGTCTAAAACGAAACATGCCAATTTTTGTCTGTTCCGTTTAGAGGAGGGAAGGGACAAATCCAGTACAGCTTAAAAACTATCTGAGCCCTC
Source organism: Monarcha castaneiventris obscurior (assembly GCA_026261815.1). NCBI lineage: Eukaryota > Metazoa > Chordata > Aves > Passeriformes > Monarchidae > Monarcha > Monarcha castaneiventris. Next base: position 25,627,298 of record JAMPIT010000893.1, on the reverse strand, counting down.
CAGCAAGTGTCATCATTATCCAAGATAAACTCACATCAGAACAGACGCCTTAATTTACAACTAGGTTTTATATTCCACAAATAATTTATTAAGATACAGAACATTCATCCATCGGGATTTAGAAATAAGCTCATATCCTGTACAGATTGCACATTTTAGATTCAAATTGGAAACAAAGGAGTCACCAAATATTATTAACACAGCTGCAGTGTTGCAATGGATGCTGAGGGCGGCTTCCAGCTGAGGCAGTACCAGCGTGGTGCTTACTGGCACAGCCAGAAGAAAGGTCCCACACGTCATGCCTTGAAGAGCCCTTTGGAAAGAGAGGGATCTGGGCTGGATGTTTTTCTTTAGCAGTGAGCAGAAGCCTGGCTGCAGATGCACGCAAGTATTTCTTTGTTTTGGATAAAGCTCCTCTTGCACTGACATTTACTTGTCCCATTGACTGAACTGAACTAGAATGTTATGGGGGGGCACAAAGAGTTCTCCTAATTCAGTGCATTTTGGTTCAGTGTCTAAGTGCCAAGTTGACAGACAAAATACAAAATATTAAAGTAGAACAATCAAATCCATTTTAACTGTATCTCATGTGCAGCTTTGCTACCATGCATTTGCACTTCTTGTTTCCTGTGCAGGGATATAGCCCAGTTTAATTTGACAGAGTCCATGCTTAGGAAGAGTCGCTCCTTTTGGAAAATCTACACCAGTATTTCTCAGGAAACAGCTGTAGCAAAAGTAGTTTACAAAACCAGCAGGTACGATCTTACCTGCAGATTTCTGGCAGGTGTTTGTAGAATACTTGCAGATCAAAAAGTGAGCTTAAGATGTCTGCTGTGCTCCTCTTGAAGGCAAAACTTGTATATATCAGTAAATCTGAGCAATTCAACTGATGGTTGGCTAGAATACTTCCAAGGTGCTAGAACTAGCCTCATTTGATAGACCAGCTGCCTCCAGTTTCATTTACAAAAATAAATACCTCTGTTCTAAGCACAGACTTATTTGCTTTCAAAGAAATCTGACAAGCACAAAAACCAGCACAGTGTACTTGCTCAGCATTAGCTCCACTAGATACTATGAAAACACCAGAATTTCCCTCTCTTTCCTATATTGTCTTTCACAGGAAACAAGTTTATTACTTTTAAAGATCTTCTGTATCTAACTCAAAGAGCTCAACCTAATCTGAATGAGCAGCCAAAGAGCTTAAGGATAAAGACTGTGTCAATTGTCTTGTCTCTTAGGATAATCTGCTTGATGGCTGGTCATGTCAGAGAGGATTTTCAGAGTCTGAACTCAGACAATTAAGAAAAATATTTAAAAAAAAAAGGTATAATGAAAAAAAATTAGAGCATCAACTTGTTTGACATCCAAATGCAGTGCAGATTCTAGCATAAACCTGGAAGAGTAAGCAGACTTATGATGTAAAGTGATGGGACTTTCAGCACCAGGTATGTTTTGCAGTGCTCTTCCTCCAGCTGGAGTGATGTTCCATTTGGACAGAAGAACAGCTCTAAAATAAAACATAAGTTCCTCCCTATCTCAAAATCAAAACAGAAAACCCTACTGTAATTTAAAAATAAAATGAAGTTTTTATTTGTTGGGGTTATATTTTTTGTTTGTTCATTTTTGGTTTGTTTGGGGTATTTTTGTGCACACCTTTCCACAGACCAGATAAAAGCATGAATCATAGATATAAGGTGTGAATAACATAGCTTAAAATCATGTCAGGTTTTCAGAGAGTTTTTCACTGAAGTCAATGCATGGATGTCTCACCAGGTTAGTAGAGAACTTATGGTTCCTGGCTGTATTGGCAAGATTCTGCACAACAGGTTTTCCCTAGCCACAAGTTTGAGAGTAGGCTTTGCTCTTTATTCTTCATTTGTTTTACAGTAGAAATAACTGTTCAAGAAACACCACAGTCCCAAATTCTTAAGCATCATATAAACATTTATTGAGGCAGTCAGAGTCTGAAAAATTTCTCAGTGTAGTGACAGTGAGGGAAATGACAAAATAATGTAATTTATTTGCAAGTAGGAAACTTAAGGTCAGACAGAAAAATGCTTCTTTTGTGAAGTTACACAGGAGGCTTCTCCTTAGGGCAGGGAATCAGGGAAGTTGGGAAGCTGTCCTTCCTCAACTCACCATTCTTCACACAGGTTTTACAGAAAACAGTATTTTATATCTATCAAATATTTCATCTAGACTCTTGCCTGAGTAAATGCAGAGCAAAGGTTTCTATCCACTTTTGCATTGTGGACAATTAACATAAAATATACTTCAGTAAGCAAATTGTAAGACACATAACGTTATTTCTTTAATAGGATATATTCTGTATATAGTTGAACAAAGGCCTCCAGCATTAAGTGTCACTTATGTTGTTCCCCTTTTATCATGTACTTATTTGCTCATAATTAATTTAAGATTGTGTAACACAGCCCCCTGGGAAAAAAATAAAAAAGAAGAATTCAATTGCAAATTAAAGAAACGTACAGAGATGTGCTCCTTCTTTCTCATCTCTTAACTGAACTTTGAACTATGGTGTTCTTCAAAAGAAAATAAGTAAATAATAGCACAAACTAATTCCATACAAGTCTCATACATTTATTAACAATCAAATCCTGCTACAGAAGTGGATTACTCTATCATTCAAAAAGGAAGAAAGCAATTCTATATTCAGACAGCTTCTAAACAAAAATCTTACCTTATTCTTGGATTCAAATAGCTTGCAATGTTATTGATCTAATTTTTTCATATATTTTACCTCCCAAGAAAGCATTTCTCACCATTTACAGTATCCCATGTAGTAAGACAATCTAATCTCCATGCTATTAAAGGGAAAAAAACCCCGACCTCCATACACTTAAAAATTGACCATAAGACATGCCATCTGAATTTTGAAAAACTTTAAAAAGGGATTTTTTGAAAACCTAAGATCATATGTGGTGTACCTATTTAGATGCAATTGGAACAAAGAGTCAGCTATTTTATCCAATGCTTCATGATTATCAGAGATAGAAAGAGCAGTACTCAAACCGGGTCTGTACAAAAGGATAATTGGAGAACCAATATGGCTTTATATGTACCATGTACAATAAATAATTTTAAAAGGTTCCAGATAGACAAGTATGCTGGAAAGGTAATTAACAGTAATTTTGTATTCTTGCTCCTATATTCTTGTGGGGGGAAATTATTGTTTACAAAATAATGGCAATTATAAATAATTTTTTAAATTGTGTTTTGCATCATGCTTTTGAAAATACATAAATAGCTATTTTTATAAAATAAGAGGAGTTTTTTTACCATAGTGATGAATCTTATGAGCAAGAATGCTATGCAGACCTTGATGTAGCAGAAACCCAGTTATATACTGAAGCTTTAAATAGACACCAGAAAGAGGAAAACATAATTCTTTTCAAAGAAGATAAATATTTTTGAAACTGCACAGATACTGGATGGGCAGATAATTGGTGCTATAATAATGGCCTGACTTTCCTATTAGAGATGGAACATAATTAGTATTTATATTTTGATGAAAGCTAGATCCAAGTTGCCACTGCAGTTTTTTCCAGTGGAGCTCTGCAAGCATTTGCAAAAGATTGAGGAGGAAAGGAGTCCATATTTCACATTTTCATCTGTTCAGTGTCTATTACACATTCCATCTGTGTGTGAGCAAGGAAGCATATGGGTCTCCTACCACTACCACCTGTGGGACTTTCACTGTATTTAAATAAATCTATAATTCTGTAGACTGGGTGATGTCCAGCCCAAGTGCTTGAAAAGGAGACATATTCTAGTGAAGCTGTGAGGTCATATCCTTCCATTAGTGCAAACCTGGACACTTGTTCTACTTTGCAGTTGTTGAGCCTTCTCAGCTGAGAATCCAGAGCAAATCTCCAGACCCTTATGCACAGGTCTGAGTAATATATAGAACCTTCCAAGAGTAATCTGTTTGCTATTAGCAAACCTTTACCTCAATTATTGCTGGAAGACAATTCCTTTTACTCTGTAAGAATATCCTGTTAATTAGTTACTCCTTTTAGCCGTCTCTCCCTTTTAAATCAGCTGCTGGAATAAGTAGATCCTCCACTAAACTGTGGAGATGAATATTAAAATGTGAGTGCCAAGGATTTCCAAACACCTCAAAGGCAAACAAAGTAGGGAAAGACAGTGAAGGGTATGGGGCGGGAAGGAGATTAGGAAGATGCAATGCCACAAGTATCTATTGATGTTATAAGACTTACTAGGTGCTTTGTTTCTCATGAATGTGAAATGATGTCCTCTGCTACAGGCACAGACATGTCCTTACTAAGGAGATCCATCGGTGAATTGCAAACGATTAAATATGACCTAGAAAATGTGAAGAGCTCAAAACAAAGAGCAAATATAGTTAATGACAATATGAGTGTTTCAAACTCAGTTCCCTGTTGCAACCTCAGGCTATGTTTGGAGGAACTAATATAGGATCCTGTGTTGGTGTTTGTAGTCTCAGAAAGCAAGCACCACTCCTGTTAGCATGTCCAAACCACACCTTGATGGTTTATTTCAGAAGACTGTTTTAGATTTCTCAGTATCTGAAATGTAGAACCCTGGAACCACAGAGTGCTTCTGAGGGTGTAAACTAGATGCACAGGATCTTTGCACCAGAAACAGAGCATGTTTGGTGCCTCTGCAGAGTAATTCATAGTGTGCTAGTGAAATGTCTCCTTTCTTATTATCTAGATAGGAACCTAAGCATGCCTGTTTGTTGACTGAGTTTTCCTAAGCTGAATTACCATCATTATTGCTAGGAGTAGCATAGGCTCAGGGGCAGTAAAAGGCATTGGGAGTTTTAGTCAAAGTAATACTTTCAGGATTCAGACCAGCTGCAGCTGTTTGGGTGAATGACGGAACAGTTATGACTTACACTGCCTAGTGCTTGTGGCTTACCCTAAAATATGAAACACCTCAATTCCTGACAGGGAGGAGAAAGAGTCATGGATGATCTGCTCCTATTTCTCAGGAAAATACCTTTACCATAAGCAAATGCTGGGAAGCACTTCCCTCAACTTCTCAAAGGGCTGGATAGGGCTCTGTATGTCTGAAGCGCAGTGCAGCACACTTACATTTAGTGTTGTAAATACATGGAATGAAACAGGGGCTTTTTATGTGTTCCTTGCAGCAGGAAGTGTCAGCCATCCCACCCCTAATATATCCTTTCACACGCATTCATACCCCCTTCTAGAAGACTCAAATCCAGGAGATAGGGAGCAGGTTGGGCAGGAAAGTAAGCAATGCTTTCAGAGGCAATTCCTCTATGAAATGGAGAGTCTCCTCTGCCCTTGCTCAAGCTGTAGGGGCTAAGCTATAAGGGGTCTTCTGGGCTGTCAATCCAGAGCCAGTTATCACCAGTTATCTCATTTTGTGTACATGCTCATTTTGTATCTACAATTCCATAAGAATATTAAGTATATCATCACATATATTCAGGACAGAAAATATTTCACTCAGATGTTCCCTTGGGAAACTGTCTTTCAGGACAACTGTCCTTTATGATGTCTTGTGGATCTGACTAATTTTGATTTGCAGGCAAGTAAAATATTCTAATTCCACCTGTGAATATCCAGAGTTCAAAACCAGTCTGCTGATCAGGATAGTCCCTGTTCAAACTGTAGAACAAAAAACAGGACAGAAAAAAAAATGCATGGTAGTTGATGGAAGGGGTGTGGATGAAGGCAAAATATTGCAGTGCACAATCTGGTTTTTCAAAGATCCATTTTTTGTCTTTCCTCTGTGTTTTTGGTTTTTTGTTTGTTTTGTTGTTGGTTTTGTGGTTGGTTGGGCATTTTTTGTGGGTTTTTTTTTTTTTTAAGGGAAACTGCCATCATCTTTGTGAAATGTGGTTAGCAGCTCTGTTTACTTCAAAAGTAATCACTTCTTGATTCAAGCTGCTTCACCAGTAAATAGAATATCTTAGGACATTAATTATATGGGAGAGAAATCTGTGTGAAGGAGCTGTTACAATTCATTACTGTACAAGAACTATTCAGAGAAGAGAGAAAATGTAAGGATAGAGATAATTGTTATTGCCTCAGCTTCTTATGGTATTGGGATAGATGGATTGGAAATGGGTTATCTTTCTCCCTTGTAATAAAGTGGGTACATAGAGAGAGCACAAAGAGGAAAGTTAAAGCGTAGCCAAACAGCATTACATCAGCGGAGCTGCGGGCTGTCTGCTGGGAGCTCAGGAGAGCAGAGCAATTGCAGGTGTGATACTGTGCTAGGGGATTAACCTGTTAGCAGCTGGCTTCCTCCAAAAGAAAGAAAATAAACGAAAAAATTTCATAGCCGGAGAGCACAGCTAAGGGGAGCTATTCTGAACTTCAGGTGACTATTAAACATTTCTGCTGCTTTTATTTTATTTCTTATTCAATGTGTTGCCTGTCTGTTCCTGTGCACAAGTATAAGGAGTGGGATGTTGCTTCCCCTTTCATAGGTAGACTGAATTAATATGTGCCTGTAACTTTATTTTTTTCACCATTCAACCCTGAAAGATCAGTATTCACTACCCTGAATACAGCCTTTAAGCTAGAAGGTCTCAACTATCACCCAAACTCTGTTTTTTAGACCACTTCTTCTAGACAGATTGAATAACAAAATAAAAGTACAGTTAATATCGAATGTACTCATGTACTCCTTGTGGTTCATATCAGTGTGTGTGTGTTTGTGTGTGTAAAGTTACAACAGGGATCATGTTTGATACAGCTTTTAATAGATTTGTATCAATATTTTTGATAGAAAATGCTGAGAGTTAAAAGAGAAAAAATTCTGTTTGTTCCTTCTCTCCTTCCTCAATCACAAGCAAAACATATTTGAAAACTCGTAGAGGAGAAAGGGATTTGCAGCTTAAAACATGTATTTTTAATTCCAAAGTGGAAAATTTCCTCTTTTTGTTTCTTTTACAGTTCTGAGGAAAAAGCAACCAAACAAAAAAATGCCACATAAACCCCCATATATTAAATGGATTTGTTTTTATCACAGAAAAGATATTATTTACCAAAACATTGATAGCTATGTCAGTATATCCTGTAGCTGTATATTCACATCCATGAATGCTGTCTCACCTTTTTTGGACTGTAGAACTTTAGTTTCAGACTGCTAAAGCATTTGTAGGTGTCTCTTTAAATGATAAATGTACTTCCCCATTCATTGTCTTGTACCTTATTCTGATTAATTTGCAGATCAGGATGAAGTATACTTCAATTACGGTGCTCAGCATGTTTGTTTGTTTGTTTGCTTATAATAATAATAATAATAAAAATAAAATGGTGCACCACATTGTAGAACTCTCATTTGCAAACCCATTCATATTTAAAGAACAATGTTTCATTCCAAAGCTGATCAATGATTTTCACTTGGGTCCTACTCTCCCATTTAGGCCAATATTTAGAACATGTTTCTACAGTGAAGTATTCCCAGTAGAAAACTTGCAAGTCTAGAAGTGTGCAATTTATTTCAGTTTAACTAGGCCATAACAACGTCCTCAAGTGCATACATATCTGTAATTTCTAGCTGTTCATCAGAGCACTGTGTTTTCAAGCTGAGAGCTGAGTTCTCTAAGTTGCGTAGTATCGGAGAGCAGAAATACATCCAAAATTTTGTCCTGTGCCCATGAAACATTCTGTGAACACCCTGTGGTGTGCTCTAAAGAAGGAAAACAACTCAGAAAGTGGCTGAAATAATTCAGATGGGTCTAAGGACTTCTGGGGAGGAGCAGGACAGTGGGCAGAAATCCAGTGTGTCAGGGGAAAGATCAAGGCTGGAAAAAGGCATCGATTTCATCAAAGAATGATGACAAACACTGGTGTTTCAAACCTAGTGATGATGATAAAGGATGATGTTTCATGATTATAGAAATTACATTACATATAAATAGTCAAGAACAGTATCTCAGAGGTTTTAGAAGCACCTATGCATTTACACCTGGTGTGAATCTTTCCAGTGCTCCAGGCAAAACAAAATGCTGAAGAGTTTGCTGTGAGTTTGAATTTATGCTGGATTTAGAGCCCCAATGTTTAGGGAATGATGTCTCACGAGCAGCTCAGGTGCCAGCTAGCTCCCGTCCCATGAATCTCTCTTGACTAAAACTCATTATCTTTTCTTTATGTAGAAATTGACATAGTCTGTTTGACATTTTCAATTTCTCTCTGCCCTTTACAACTGTGCTTTTTGCCCTATGATTTTCACTAAAATACTACCCAGCTTTTCCTGTTATGAACAATACTCATAACTTCTTAGTCTCTGGACTCTTTTTTTCAGATATTGAGTTCATTCTACTGACATTGTCCACTTCTCCCTCTGTATTTTATAATCCTATTTTCTCTTGGCAGTCAAATGGGCTGCCTAAAACTTTTTTCCATTTTCATAGCTCACTTTGACCTAAATTTCCACATTCTTAACCACTTCTTTTTTCCCCATGATTTCTGCAAATTGCCTAGTAGAAAACTTTGGGTATTTTTCTTTTCCCAGTGAGCATCTATCAATCTTATTCTCATCTGTTCAGACATAACTGAAGTTAATGCAAAATTTCTCAGACTTTTCATAGAGGTTTAGTGATTTGCCTAGGTAACCAGTCTTATGACTGGCATGAAAATGCCCCAGTGCATTGCAACGTCCTGCAGTGCTGAATGGACCAGGCACACCCCCATGTTTCAGAGACTTCAAAGGAAGTTAATGGTTGGTGGTAACACAGCAGGAGTGGCAAAGGAGCTGTGCTCCTTTCTCTAAATACTGCAGCAAAGGCACAGGCAAACAGCTGAAGCAGTAACACCACTGGAAACAAAAAGGTTCTCTAACAGATCCTGAGTCATCCATTATTTCTGCATGTTTTATATCATGGCCCCATGCACCCTACATATCAACAGCAATATGACCCCATCACAGAGATGGAAAGGAGAGTTTAAGGGCCATTGAACACTGTGATTTTTCTCACTGTATCACAATTACAGAAAACCTGTGCTAAATAACATGATGTTGGTTTGCTGTGAAAATTCACATTATTTGAGTGCTAGCCACATTTCTTGCTGTCATTCCCATTTGGTGGTTATGGTTTAGCATCCTCTTTGGCGTATGGCACCAAACTCAACTGTGTACAGTAGGGGCCGTGCTTACAGACTGCAGGCTCCTGAGAGGCACCAATGTGCTTTATTCTCTTTCACATTGCACTAGACATGGGCCCAGAGCAGCTCCACAGACACAAGCCTCCTTGAATGCCTGGAAACTTAATATCCAGAACCAAATATGAACTTCATGGTTGACTGACCATGCACTGAATTAAGCCTCTGTATCTAAATGTGATAGATGCTATCTTGGCCAAGACACTGACGTCTGAACCAGGAACTTCCAGTTCCCAATAAAAGCAAAAGATGTTGCAGCTTAAGCCAAAAAAAATGCTTTTTTACCCCCTATATTGTGTCTTGTAACACACAGATGGGTGGCAGATACCTCCAAAATTAAATGGCAGTAAGCTCAGGCTTATCTCTGTTTTATCTTCATTTCACAAGCATTTTAACTAGTTTATCATCTAAAAATCATATTAGACTTTACAGCAGAAAATACTGCAGAACTTCTCACATCAGAAAATTGCTGTTAGAAGTCTTAACTATGGCTGGAGGTGACAGAACACTCCCCAGTTCTCTCCTTCCAGTGACCAGGCACTTGTGTAAGATTTTTAAGGTGGCTGCTATGAAAGTTAGGATTTTAAAACTCTTAAACTTCAGTATATTCTGAAGGAAGATCTTAGGAACCACTGTATCAATGGTGAAGAAACAAAAAGGGAAGCAAACCTCATTTCTGAGATGCAGATAGATTTATAAGAACAGAAAACAGTATTACCATGATGTAGTTTAACCAATGGATTTTGCTCATTAGCTTGTACAGCAAATACTTATCTCGTGGATGAATTATAGCATGACCTTCACAGGGTGGGGGGAAATGAAATCTTGATGAAATGACATTAGGTAATTGTGAGTCCATCATGACTCAAAGTTGTTTTAGCTTTGCTGTTACAAATGTGCTTTACACCAGGAAGGTCTTCCAGCCCCTGAAGCTTTTATGCAATGATTTCTAGCTAAAAAAATCTCTGTGAGAAATTTTACACATGTATTGACTACAATCAAATCACATCTTAGCCTTCTCTTTAATAAGCTAGGTAGTCAGAGCTGCCTATGAGCCATGTTTGGAAGGCATGACTTATCCTTTTAGTCCTTTTACTGAACCCCTTCCAATTTTCTCTCCATGTATACAGCAGGAACAATAACACTTTCCATATCACATAAGATCAGGCCCTATTATTTCCTCCTAATTGCTAATCTCTAGGATTATGTTCAAACAGAAACACGAATAGTATATTGTTATTGACAAGCATTAAAAAAACCAGAAAAGGCAAATGTCACATTTGTTAGATTTAATTCAGTCAGCTATTTATTTTGCCTCTTAGAGAGGCCTGTGATGGGTGAGAAAGGAGAAGCTGTAAGGACAGCATTGGTGGCAAAAAACTTTTGTCCGTGCCCTCTGGATGACAACCAAATGTGCCCCAACAAGCATTGCTATCTGGGCAGTTAAACTGATATGTCTCCTCCCATTCCAGGGCCATTTGTTGTGACTCAGCAGGCACTTTTGGGACTCTTTACAGCCAGCGTGCAGGTGTAGGACATTACACGAATGAAGTGAGGACAGTTTGTGTGATGATCACAGCTGCAACAGTGACAGTCATTGACCCTGGCTGTTGAGAGTTATTTGCTTTGCATTAATCGGTAAAGCACTTCAGCTATTTATTTTTCTCCACTTTGCAATCCAAAGACATTAACACCAGCTTTGGAATGATTGCCAGAACAGGCCATTTCACTTGTCTTTTCCACCTTCTCTCTGGGATATTATTCAAAGTTAAATATATCTTTTGCTGTGAGCTGCATGGAAGTGTCAGTGTCACAACTCTACTGCAGGAGTGGGCTAGCAACCAGCTGCAATTTGAAAACTGCCGATGACACAGCCTTCTGCCAGCACAGCTCTGTCAGGGAAGGAGAGTCAGAGATGCTGTTTTACTGACAAAGCGGGAAAAGAAGGGAAATGCACTTTTAACAGTATAAAGCATTTCACCCCTGGGGCTTCACCTCTTAAGCTGCTGCAAGGACCATTTCTGCGAGCAGGGCTCTATCTGAACTTGGCTGGTCAAAGACTATGAAAGGAAAATACCCCAGATCAGGCACAGTCAGAAAGTCAAAAGTTGAGACAGGGGGTTTTGACCCCTATCAATTTTGCTCCAGTCGTGTGATGAATATGAGAGTGACTAATTCCAGGTTAGGAAAGGACAATGTGGTACAGTGAAATCGTGGTCTGGGTGTCTGTGGGTTGATGTGCAGGACCCTGAATATATTGAAGCTTTACCAAATTTTCATAGAATCTTATGAAAAATTGGAAAGGACATTAAAAATCATCCAGTTCCAACCTCTCCCTCCTAAAGGGACACCTTCCACTAGACCAGGTTGCTCAGAGTTCCACCCAACCTGGCCATGGAATGTTCCAGGGATGGGGCATCCGCAGCTTCTCTGGGAACCCACTGCAATGTCTCACTGCTCTTTGTTTATCTTAATTTATTTCTGTTTAAGAGCTCCAGTATAAATTCATATTTCTAAACAAGATGGTAAAAACCAGTAAACTTCCTACCCTACCAAAGAAAACCACCCAACCCAAATACAAGGCTGTCTAAAGTTTCTCTGTTACTTAGGTAATACTCAGAGTATACTTTTTGTTCACAAACATCAAAATGAAGTTAAGCTTGGCTACTACTACACTTTTTTAGAGACAACTGATAAACAACAGAACTTGATACACACAGAGCTACTATCTTAATAGAATTCAAGTTATGCCATATATATTGGAAACTTTTCCATCCACATGAAAATTTAAAAAAAAAAAAAATCCCAATGGAAATGTGAAAATATTTGAATGAATTTATACAGCTAGAGACAAAATCTTCCTAGGTTGCACAGTGTTTTAATGACCAAGTTCAGATGCAGCCCTACTTATGAAACTGGCCCTTGCAGCAATCTAAGAGGATGAAACCCTGGGGGCGAAATGCTTTATGCTGGTATAAATGTATTTCCTTTTCTGTTCCAGGGACAACAGGTCCTTCTTTTTCCACAGCAAGCATCTTCTTGGTCTGGAAACCACCTAAAATCAGCTTTTCTATATCATCTATATCTATATCTATATCTATATCTATATCTATATCTATATCTATATCTATCTATATCTATGTATATCTATATCTATATCTATATCTATGTATATCTATATCTATATCTATATCTATATCTATATCTATATCTATATCTATATCTATATCTATATCTATATCTATATCTAATCTATATCTATATCTATATCTATATCTATATCTATATCTATATCTATATCTATATCTATATCTATCTGTCTATCTAATAGTGTTTTGTGAAATTTTGTCAAACTCAGGATAAAATTGCTGCTCAGAAACAAGAATGGGAGAAACATAAAGGGGACACACCCATTTGCAATTACGAGTCGCAACATCTAATGTATTCTGAGGGTCAGTTTTATCCTCTGCATCTCCTTCTCTTTCTTTTTTTTTCTCCTACAAAACCCAGTAAAATGTCTTCTCAAAAGTAGAAATTTAAGAAAAAATCCTGAAAATTTCTTCTTCTTTGATGAAATACTGGTCTAGTTTTCTGGGCAGAATCATACCGGACTACAGCTGTGTTAAATGGGAAGAAGAGAAAAAGACCTTAGTACACAAGGAACCCTTCCCAAATGTATCATCTAGATCGCCAGGTATTTAATTATTGGTAAAGTAGGAGGACAAAGCACAATTCTGCTGAAATCTCATCCAAATCTTCTAAAAATCTTGGAAGAGCAATAATAAATTGCTGGCACTGCCATAGTTTCATGCACACCATGTTTTCTGCTGAACTGATGTAATAAGAGCAAGAAATGAACTTCACAGGAATGGTATTTCATATCTGCTCTTTTGTATCTTGCAATATCCTTTCTGATCAAGTGCCCTATCTCTGGAGCAAGTATTGATTTTCACAGCTGAAATACAATGTCTCAGCATGCTAACCCCCATTCACACACACTTCCCTGTTCTAACACTCTCTGTCTGTCTTATAATTATAAAATGTTAAAGGTACAGCTGCACATTTTCTTTAACATGAAGAGATTTTTTCAAAAAAATCCCTCTAAACACAAAAAACCCCTCAACCTTCAAATTGTACAAGATCATTGGTAAATTCCACATACCAACACAACCATTTTGTACTTTATAGTGGCCATTTTTTCTCTGCTTTTAGAGGACTTGTTTTTTTAATTTTTGCCATGTCTCATCTTTCAGATATTTTAATTTCTTCTGAAATTTTTATATAGTTGTATATTGATTATATATACTTTTTAAAATTAATTAAGGATGTGAAGTAGACAGCTGCATTCAAAGTGAACTGTACATATTCCTTCTACTTGTGCCATTAAAGAAACTGATGTGGGACATTTTCCTCTAGAGAGGTAGCTAATTTGTGCCTGTAATGGTAGAACTACTGTGTGAATGTGTTGCATGGTTTGAATTCCTGTGAACTCTTCAGCCCTGCTTCTTCAACTGTAAGTAAATCTGTGGATATGAGGAATGTTGTGAATCTGTCTTAAGACTGCAAATCCTACTGAGAAAGAATTTGATTCCCAGTAGTCTTTTATAATACGTATAGCAGGTGAAAATGTTTAAAACTGCATCCATTCAACAAGTCTCCCTAAGGACAACAAAAAGCATACCTATATCTTTAAAGGTACTTCATCAGGCATCAGCAATTAACAGCTCACAGGATAAGGCTCATTGAATTAAATCCTGATTCAATTAAAGCTCTGAGTATTCAATGGTGGTGTGTTTTCACCTATTCCCTTTGTAGAGGATCCTATTCTGACCCCCACTACATCATTGAAATCCAAAGGGACACCAGAGAAGTCACAACTTTTATTCTGTTTCTGGGTAAAAAAAAATAAAGGAAGTGACCCAGACTTCATTATTATAGAGCTAAGGTGGCCCAGTAGTACCTAATGGCCTTCCAAAATGGACAGAGTGCCTAAAATTAATCTTCTGAAAACCAAGTAATGAAGCGTTAAGGTACACGTCAATCCGACCTTAATTCTTCCCTCCTTGAGCAATGACCCAATACTCTCATAGCACACAGACTTATTCTCTGCCTTTTTGGATAGTGAAGAACTTTGAGGGAACAGGATATGTGTAGGGGAGGATGGGATATGAAACCTTCTTTCTGCTAGGAAAATCTGGCACTCCTATGTAAGTTTTGAAAACAAGTTTTCCCCACTTTCTCTGCCCAAAGCTGCACAACTCCCCAGGATACTTCAACAACCCCTCTCATGTCTGGCATGGTGTGTCTGCATGGACCTCATGAAACCTCTGCATGAGTCCTGTTTCCCCTTTCACTGCTGACTTTCCCTGCAGGAAGGAAAGACAGATTTTTTGGCAGTGGCATGACTCAGCAGACCACATCCTTTCAAGTACAGGTTTAACATGCTCATGGGGTGTAGGAAAAGCTGGGATTCACAGATCCCCAGATTACAAAAGCAAATCAGCTTTGCTTCTCCAGCTAATCTCTCCTCCACTTAATACAGCTTTACTGAATTCAGCTGGAAAACAGATAATTCCCAGAGGCTGTTAACAGCACCCATGAACTGCAGTTCTGTTTCATGAATATGGCGTAACTCTTCTTTTCTCCCTTTTCCTGCCTCCTTCCCTAGTCTCTCTCACTCCTCTAATTTTACAACAGTGCTTTTGCATAACCTTAATTTATCCAACCACCCTTATTCCATGATATTCTTCTTAACAACTGGTATAATGACAAAGTTACTCCATCCAAAAATGTTGTGAGTTTTTCCTATTAAGGGACTGCATATTAGCAATGCTTGACCTTAAGCACATTCGGGTCCACTGTTCAGCAAACACGATTATATTATCCTCACTGTCTTTCATCTTCCCCTCTAGTTAATCAGAGCTGGCGCTCTGTTATAATAATTCCCCATGTGGAAAAGGAGCAGCATGTCCAGCAGCCTTTCTCGTACATCTGCCTTGAGAATGTGTAATTTATTATCTTTCAGAAATGGTTAGAGTCCCTTCTAAATTAGTTCTGCAAAATTAGCAAGGCACCTTTCTAAAAGTTTGTGTTGCATTTGGTTTACTGGGTTTTTTGTTGGGGTTTAGTTTGTTTTTCGGTTTGGTTTTTTTTTTCAGGTAAAAGAACCCAGCTCCTGCGAGACAGACAAGATCAAGGGGATAAGGTGTTGTTGGTGATTACGTGTCCATCCCTAGAGGTCTGTAAGAGTGTTTTAGGAGTAGTTAAGAGGGCTGCGAGGAATGGCTTGATTAGAGATGACTTTGCCATGAGGGGGAGGATGACTTCATTATTTTAACATGGACTGATAGAATCACAGAATGGTTTGGGTTGGAAGGGACCTTAAAGATCATCGAGTTCCAAGATCCTGCCATGGGCAGGGACACCTTTCACTACACCAGATTGCTCACTCATGCCTGTGGGTGGTTCTTTACCAAGGAACACACTCAAGATTTTAATGTTTAAGGTCATCTCATATCTTAAGCCAAGCAGATACTTGATCTGTACAATAAATTGCAAGGAACAGTGGAAAAAACCATGGTGCTCCTGTTGCTTCTTTGGTTAGTGTGAGTATAATTTGGTTTCTATGAATCAGCTTGATTCTAGTTGCCACCTAATTGTTGCCACCACAACTGTATTTCTGCATATGCTTCTACATAGAACACATTTTTTGATAACTTCTCCAATATTTCTTTTCTTCCTACAAGTTGGAGGAGTTGTAATTCAGGTGAGGTAAATGGGAAAGTAGTCAAAAATTAAGTAATCATTTTGACTTTTAAACATGCCAGGAAAAAAAAAACACATAAAACCGCCCAAACCAAAAGACTTCTGAGAGGCAGCTGATCTAAATTCTAGGGGTGCAATCCTGCCTCTAAAATACCAAGTGTCAGAGCATTGGAATGTTTCATCAGAGACACAGCAAGTTTCAGCCTGACAAAGTATATGGGTTTTATATAGATACAAACTCTGGTAGGATTCTAGGGAGGAGAAGGATCTGAGAGGAACATGCTCAGCCTCATGTTCTCCTTGATGGTCAATGCTTTTAGCAGGAAAATGGGTCTCAGGCATAAACACAGGACATCCCAGCTTCCTTCAAAGTAACAAGAGAATTATTTTCTCATAGTCATTTTATTTTTCATTCAGTTTTATCATTCACCTATACACTTTGGTTTTGCTTGTTTGTACAAGGACACTTTTGAAGACTTTTGAAGAGGTTTAGATGGAGGGTGCTGCCAGCCTTATTTCATTTTGAATATAGGCAGGATTTCATGACATCAAGAGAGATATTAAAACAGTTTACCTTTAAACCATAAAAAGTTCAATAAACAAAATAAAGTAATATAACCAGCACTTTAATAATTTTTCAAAAGAGAAATAGGAATACCTCTGAAACTAGAGAAACAAGTGCAAGAAACTTAGCTACTCATTCTCTCACTGCTCTCTGTTGGTTTTCCAGTTAGAGCTGTCATCTTGTGAAAAAAAAGAGCAAAGTGAAAAAACAAACTCAAACTAAAAGACAAACAACAACCAAAAAGAATGGGAAAATAAAAAGAAGAAAGGGGAAGAAAAAAAGAAGTAGAAGAGAGAAGAAAAGAAAAAAGAAAAAAAAAAAAGGCTTTTTAATAAAATTCCCATAGCAGAATCAATACCAGCCTGGACAAGAATGCTGGATTCTTCTCTGTCTCATGCATCATCAACAAAATTGTCAGCAGCTAAGCTTGCTTTGCAAGATCCTCTTTGCTGGCAGTGGCTCAATGACAGAAGAACATGGCTTGATTTTCATATCCCAACTTGCAGCTGTACTACTGGCAGTCAAGGGAAAAAAAAAAAAAAAAGTGTTTTGATATGAATCAGGCACATTTGATCTGAAAGTCACTGTGAGATTCTAAAAATGTCACTTTCTAGACACTTTTCCGATACCCTTTTTTTTTTAATTTATTTTAAAACTACTGTTGAAGGGAATTCATGCTTAACTTCCTATGACATCTGCTAAAATTACCAGTGATGATTTGGTTTCTTAATTGTTTGTCTGCACTGAGTTGTTTTTTATTGATTTATTAGTAAAATCATCCTAATATTTTTTTTTGTTGAAGGGAACATTCCTGCTAGGATGGACACTTTTCTCTTCTCTGATATTAATTTCATCTCTTAATATGATTATTCTGAGAAATTGAATGGGAAGCTTATCTCTTTGAAAGTAGTTAGCTTTACATATATATATATATATGTATTTATATATATATATAAAAACACTGTAATGCATAGAAGTTATTAATTTGCTACAGTAAATAAAAAATTGATATGTTAGGATAAAAGTCAGGAAAAATCCTCTGCCAGCATGTTCATAATCTTATTATTAAACATTTGTGATATGTGATGGGGAATTATCCGTTAATCCAAAATATCCATGGAGTGCTTGAAATACCTGCTCTCTCCCTGATCAGATATATCCTCTCAAAGCAGGTTTTTGTTCTGAATGTAATTCATCATAGTTATCACATGTCACAAAGTGTTACACCATGTCATTTTACACTGCAATGTGACATGACATGGTGCAATTAAGGAAACACAATGCAATAGCTCCTATTAAGAAAAAAAAAAAAAAAAAAAGAAAAAAGAAGGAAAAGGGAAAAAAAAAAAAAGAGAAGGAAAAAGGGAACTTATTCCTGATATCAGTTAATGAGTTTTAGTTCCAAAAGTCTGTGTGGAGAAGAAAATCATGCTGATTAAAACTGAACAAGGTCCTGAGCCAATTCCCACTGAAGACAATAGGTATCTGCACATCAGGGAAGCATGCATGATTATGTTGTTATTAAAGTACAACTGCAAGATCAAAATTTTAAATCTGGATTCATAGGGCTAAAGAAAGGAATTACCAGCAGGATCTCTTGATTCTCATGACAAAAACTGGCATACCAATGGTATTTATTATTAATATGGTTCTACAAGGACACAGCACTATACAGTGCATTGGTTTGGACCAGAGGAAAAGGATAAAAATAAACAAGCTTCATTGGTCCCTACAGTAAAAGAGCTTATAGGCTAAAGATACAACTATGAATTGCCATTCCGTTGTCTTTGACGTTTATTAATCTTTGAAGGGGTGGATTTTCACCCAGTGTCTAATATATTTCCAGCTTAACAGATATTTTAACAGTTCAATATACATCAGGGAGAGAGAAGAGCTTTTTAAGCTAAAGGCCGATACTGGCACAAGAACAAGTGGGTATAAACAGCTCATGAATAAATTTAGCCTTGAAATTAGAAAGAGCTTTTTACCATCAGAGGAGCAGAATTCTGCAACAGTCCTTCAATGGGAGTAGGGAGATCAAACAGCATAACTAGTTTAAAAATGGAGCTTGATAAATTTATAAATGAGATTATGCACCATGGTTGCCTACAGGAGGAGACAGCTTGATTTTAATGCTCCAGAAAGAACCTTCCAGTCTCACAAACACATGTAGGGGAAGGAGTGGCTAAATTTGAAATTGAGAATTCTCAAGTGTTCAACTCATGGAGTCATCAAGAGACGCAATTTGGATTTCAAATTTAGAGGTGTTGCTCCAGCCACCTTCAAAGAAATGTCAGTTTAAGAAAGACCTTTATCCTTTCTAATGGGGTTGTATGCATTGGCACCTTCCAACATTGGTAGTGCTCTAATACATGTGCAGTTGAAAATAACAAATTTTAGCAGATGCTAAGTTTGTGTTTAGTTTAATTTTTTTTTTTTTAATTACCATATTTTAAGTTTGACATAATAGGGATTATTTCTATCCATTGTGGGGTGTCAAGGTTTCAGATATTATAATTTAGATAAAATATCATGAAGACTTTAAAGTTTTTACAGGAAAAACAAAAAAGGCATGGTGTTAACTTTAAGTTAAGATTACATTTATGATTTCTTTGCTTCTCTCATCCTTTCACTTCACAATTTTGGTCTCAGAAATGACTTTTTTCAGAGGCAAAACTTGAACAAAAGTTATTTCTGTAGGAAATACCATCCTATTGGTATGATATTGTTTGGGGAGCTGGAGGATCTGGATTTTGTTCCCAACTCTGTTTCATGGTTGTTCTGTTCTGAATCCTAATTTCATCATAGTTTTCCATCTTTTCATATCAAAGAGTTGTTTGGAAAAAAGATTTATTTTCACTAGCTATTTCATACGTACCTTATATTATGCCTGTTAGAGATGGAAGTAGAAGAAAGAAGTCTGTGTATCTGACAAAATGTTAGAAATCATGAAATCAAATATTATTTAAAAGTTGCAACCTTTCAGCAGAGACACAACAATTGCATACATCTGAAGTTAGTCCTCTAGTTAGTCTGCAATTTCAAAGCAGAAGAAATTATATTAGTCTTTATTTTTTTCTATCTGTTGGAAGACTCCAACAGATCCTTGGAAATGGTTTAAAATATTGTGCTTTTAATATGTATTTCCAATGGACACTGATCCATTTTTGGATCTCTTGTGATAAGAAGTAGCTCCTAAGGACATTAATGATATCCTCAGAGATCATTAGAAAAGGAATGGGTCTCAAATAACCAGCACAAGGAAATGCAAAGTCTGGAGTAAGTTCAAGTCAAATGGAGTTGAACTGTTACAAATGTTGAGCTACAGTGTGAGATGTTTTTCACTAGTATCTTGTCTCATCTTCCATTTTTATTTATAACATTTTTATTGTATGCTAGCTCCTTAGACCTTAAAAATTAATGTTGTTAGTTTAAAATATTATTCCACACAAAAAAAATCAGAACATATTTGTGATATTTATAGCATCCTCTTATCATAGTGTTTAAACTTGATTAGAGTTTTGTTGGTTTTTTTTTTAAACCTTTATTTTTTCCCTACAATGTCCTGTGCCATAATCTTAGTCACAAACTCACAATGGCAATAATTTCATCTGAATGAAGAAGATCTGCTCCACATGCAAGCTGGTGAGAGAGAGACACAACTGAGAGAGACACAAATATCCTGATAATGGTATAATAGCACCATTTTGTCACTGCTCCCACATATAAGGAGAAGGAAGGATGGTTGGATGGCTAACCTTGAGACTGGTCAAGCTGTTATATCATACTCCTTATGTTCATTACTTGAGTCTAAGTTCAAAGTAAAGATAAATGATGTAGAATTAGACTTAACCATATCTAGTTAAGCAAATATGTGCACATTCATCTAAGATTCCTGACTTTGTCAGCCCTACTCACTGACAGTATGACACTGATAGAAACTGCTAGATTTCATAGTTGTTACATTTGTCTGTCACAGCTGTATGGCATGCGGCTTTGATTCTTCTTGTTATTTTTAATATCAGCTTCCAAATCTGAAATACAGGGATGGGAGCATTCCCTCACCTGGCAGGAATGTTCCCAGCTTAAATACATTAACATTTATGATATATTCACAGATTGTGAGAACACAGACTGCGCTTTACTTGGGAGTTTCACCTCAGTGAGATCCCATCTGATCATTCTCAGCTACACCAGAGTGTCACCTGCCTGTGACAACCCTCCTCAGGCTGCTGGTACCAGGCATCCTTGCTACAGCCACAAAAATAAGAGCAAAACCACAGCATATTACTACTGTTGTGGCTTCACATCCTGGCTGGATATAGAAATCACAGCAGAAGTCCTGTTCTCTGAGAAGCATGTGTGAGAACTGCACGTTTTTCTCCCATTTTAATTTTAATGTGGCATCATTTTGTTTCCCCTCTTCTCAGTTAGAAAACTGTCCCACATACATTTCCAAATTACAGTTGAGTTTCTGACTAAAGAGCAGCAAAAGAAAGGTTTGTTTGGTTTTTTTTTTTGTTTTTTTTTTTTTCTCCTGAATCCTAGCTAGGGCTTAGAACATATATTTATTATTCAGGAAACAGGAATCCCTGCCCTATTCAATCTGTCTTTTTTGTTGCCACTATGTCCCCCCTGGCAGAAGATGTAGAAATACGGAAGCCACACTTTGTATTATGGTTTCTTTTATAGCTTCTAAATGGTTAATAAATGATTAATAGAGGTTTTGATAAATGGTTAGAGTAGGTTTTGGAGGCTAAAAGGTCAATAGTTGGCTCATAACAATCTATAACACATTTCACTCATGTCCCTCCAGCCATCCATAACAAGATTTCTTACATCTGTAGCTTCTGGCAATCATGTTTTAGTTCTTTGTAAACTGTTTATAGGTGGGATCCTAGTATAAAATGTGCCAGGGAATTGGACACTGTTTGCTGAAGTGCCTCAGGCCAAGTCCAAAGGAGTCTCTTTGCATGGTGCCTAAATATTGATCATTACAGTTTGCAGGACTTAGGAGCACTTAGTGTAACATGTAAGTAACATTTATTGATTCTGGAATTCCAAGTTCCTTTTTTTTAGTTTTTCTAACATAGTTAGGAAGTAAGTTAGAAGACTTAATTCTGATTTGTACCATAGGTAGACTAAAGGTGAAAAAATGCACATGGGAGCCCCAAATTATGAAGAACATTTTTTTCCTAGGAATGAGAAACTGCAATAGTATTGCTCTGGCATCATCACAGTAAAAAAGAAAGGAAGACAGAGGAGGAAATTATTTTTTTCCTTCATACAGAGTATTAGTATTTGGTACATAGGAATTTTCTTACTCATCCACTGTAGTTAGCTTGTAGCCCAGAAACTATCAGACATTGTGCAGGAGGAGCAATATCTTCTCAAAAAAGATTAATGAATGAAAGCTTTATTTCCCACTCATAAAAACTACTTTCTATTACCATGGCAGTGCTTTCAGCAATTTTTCCAGCACTGATCAGCTCTGTAAAACAATTTTGCCACTGTCTTTCAAGATTTCTTAAGACTGTGTAGGCTCTCCCAGCTTTCTGTTGACTCTTCTCTCTTGTAATACATTCCAACTTACAAGAATGTATAAAAGTATAAAACTACTGAACCATGTGCTTTTTTAGGGACATCCTGTAGTAAAAAATCCTGCTGTAATCTGAGCCAGTCAGAGCAGATTTTTCGGGCATGATCCAGCTGACTTCCTGGATGTCTCTCAAGGATGTAGTTCTTACCCCTTCTCTGAGCCCTCCTGATCCAGCGTTTGACCATCTTCAGGTGAGGGAGAAGAAAATGACAAAAACCCCACACTCGTGTCTAATTGGAACTTCCTGAGTCGTGACACATTGGGTTTTTCCCTTGCACTGTGCACCCTCTAGAACAGGTTTGTTCTGAGTTTTCTTTCCCTTTTGTTAGGTGTCCCCAGAGCTATTCTCTACTGAACACTGAATAAACCAGAGACCGTCATCCCCGTGTTGTCCATGGTGTGCTCCAGCCTCCTGCCCTCCCCAGGGGTCTCCCTGGACTTGCTCAAGCCTCTCCACAATTTTCTTGTCTGGAGTTCACAAATTTGGACATAGTAAATCTCTTGGTGGAGTCTCAGGTGGGTCAAATAGAAGGAAGAGTCATTTCCCAGGAGATGCTGGCTGTGTTTTTGCTCATGCAACTCAGGGTGGGTCTGACCCCTTTGCTGCAAGGAGAATTGCTGACTTCTCAACTTGTTTCCCACCAAGAACCTGCATGCTTTGCTGTCAAGCTGCTTTCTACCTGGCTCACCCTCAACAATTGCTAATACTGTATATTTTATTTTTTCTAATGTTTACAATTTTAGAAATTAAAACAGGTACAATTGTCCTATTGCAGTAGCTAATATTTTCAGATTTTTCCCTATCTCCATTCTAAAAATTCTTAACCTATTAATTTTACTTTTTTTTTTTTTTTTTTAATAATGACATTTTCATTCAACAGAAAGAAAAAAAAAAGAAACTATGGAATTTCTAGGTTTTTATCTAGGAAATAAAAAAGACTCTAAAAAGCAAAGGAAAATCCTTTACTAGAGGCAAGAGAATTTCACACAGCTCATGGACATGTTTCTTTTTCTGCACAAAGAGGTACAGAGTAGTTTATTTATATTTTTTTAAGTGTTAAAGATTGCTCTCTATACTTTTATTTTTCTACATTATAAGGGGAAAAAAACCCCACCAACTGCAGAAAAGAAAACTCTGAAGAAATAAATAATATTAATATAGCCTTGTGCTCTTTGAATTTTTCGTGTTTATAGTAAAAAATACACTGAGATAGTTTCAAGGTTAAAAAAATATCAACCTGAGAGCACCAGTGCCAGAACTACTGTAGGGTTAGGGTTAGTTAGCTGCTCAATATCTAAAGCCAACTGAAAGGTATCTGAGCTGTAAAGACAACTGAAGGTCATTACTGCAGGTGCACAAAAAGAACTTACCAAAAGTGGAAGAATTGCACTATATTTATATGTACATATTATAGTCTTTCTTGTTAGCTGCATTTCTGAAACTTTATTTTGGTCCTTATTAGATTCAAAATGAAGTTTATAACTTTAAGATAGGAAAAAAGGCAAAAAAAGGCGAAAAAAGGCAAAAAAAGGCAAAAAAAGGAACCAGTTCCATGCTTTGTGAACATCTCTTGGAGTGTGTTGGCCCAATGCCTGTTATTCCTTGCCACAGTATTAATAAACCATCACATGTTTTTACCATAGTGCAAAAATATGAACTGGTATTCAGCCACTCAAATTCTTCAAATTTAAACAATTTTTCTTCAGCACATATAATAATTGCATCAGTAGATTATTTTAGTATTCAAATTTCTTTTTCTACAGATTTGTTTTAGACAAAGTTTGTTTTAGACAAAGAGCAGTTTTTGTGGTCGGATTAATTTGTAATATTTCTCTAAACTGCCTTAGGGTTAATGCAAAGTTGTTGTTCTATGTATTTTTTTTTTAATACATGGATATTCTGGAGATATTGTAGTTTTGAGATGTACTTTAGAGTAATTTCAGTACTTGGTCCTTTAAGAAATATTAAAGAGTTGAATAATGGAAGAGAGATTATGGTTATTAAATACGCAGAGGATCTGCAAGCACTTTACAGTACAGGATTAGAATGTAAAATGATCTTGACAAATTGGATAAATGGTCTGGAAAAATATGATGCAGTTTAAAAAGGACATATGCATTTAAAAATAACTAACTGCACAAATACAAGTTGAAGAACCAGTGATCAGGTAAAATTTCTGAATAAAATAGATTTTATGCTTTTTTGTGAGTCACTTTCCTAACATGACTCAACAGTTCCAGATTTAGATAAAAAATGAGCAAAAAAGTGCCACCAGAATCTTCGCATATATATGCAAAACTTACACATGCAAGATGCACAGATAATCTTTCTGTTTTTTCTTGCAGCTGGTGGTTTTTCAACCAAAGTACTTCAACTGGGTTGAGGTCTCAAATCTGGAGAAATAGATGGATCAGCTCCCAGAGGAGGTGGCTGTCAGATGGCTAGAAAAATGAATTAAGGAAAAAAAAATAACATTTACTATTGTTTATTATAGCAGGAAAATGAGAAAACACACTTTGGATATGTAAGGAAAAGGTCAGTGCAAAGGTTTGCTTTCCTTGTTTGGCACAAGAAGTGTATTGCACTATGACAGATTTTACTCAGCTTCTCCAAGAAGGTCCATGCAAGTCAGTAAGTGCAAAGCTAAACAGACATCTGTCAGGATCAACAGTTGTTGATCCCATTTTAGAGGAGAGGGTAAGACTAGATGCCCTGTAATGATCCCTTAAACCCAATGGTACTATAAATCAGGTCATTATCTGAAGAGAATATTTATAAAGAAGAAATAGTATCAAAAATAGTTTCTTGGACTGGGAACGATATGCTTTTTAATTACTCTTAGAATTTGCTACAACTTAGGAGCAACAAAAAGAAAATTAAAACTAATCTTTGGAAAGTTTCCTAGTACTAAAGTGCTCTCTTGCCTTTGTCTGGAGACAATTAGTTCTTGATTTTCTTCTCATGCTCCATTCCTGCAGTGTTTTTCAGGTGCAAATAAGGGCATTCAGACATCCTTTCCTTTCCTGAAGCACCAGCACTGCAGAAAATATACGTCATTTTTTTTGCAAATCAAGCAAAGAGACCTGTGTAAGAATTTTAGTGTTGATGGCGATTTTGTCTGTTGTTTTTTTTACTAAAACTTGATGGGGGGAGTGGGGTGGGGTGGTGTGTGTGGGAATGTGTGTGTGTCAAACAAGTAAACATCTTTATGATGCATATAACTGATCTTCTTTGTGCTCCATTTCAAATTCTAGTTGGGTTGAATCCTTCCCATGTTTCCTTCACACACGTGATTTTGGTTCTCCTATCTGACTCTGAGAGGTATTCAAAAACACCTGGAGGACAACGCAGGCATCAAGCACAGCCAGCACAGCTTCATGAGGGGAAAGTCCTGCTTATCAGATCTGATTTCTTTCTATGACAGAGTAACCCACCCAGTTGATCTAGGAAAGCCAGTACATGTAATCTTTTTGGATTTCAGGACATTTGATAAAAGGTAAAGCTTTTGATACTGTTTGTCACAGTGTCCTGGACAAAAAGTCCAGCACACAGCTGGATAATCATGTTACACACGATGGATGAGCCACTGGCTCGTCAGGCACAAAGAGTTGTAGTGAATGGGGTGACATCAGACTGGTGACCTGTCCCTAGTGAGGTTCCTCAGGGCTCTGTCCACAGCCCAGTTCTCTTCAGCAGCTTCATTAAGAACTTGGAGGCAGGACCTGAAGGAAGTAAGTTTGCTAGTGACACTAAACTGGGAGGAGCTGTCAACTCTGTTGAGGGCAGAAAGGCCCTGCAGAGGGACCTCAACAGGTGGGGAATCAACAACCACATGAAGTTTAAAAAAGGCGAGGGATTCTGCACCTAGGATGGGGTAACCCTGGTTGTGTGCACAGACTGAGGAATAAGGGACTGGAGAGCAGAGCTGTGAAGAGGTACGTGGGGGTCCTGTTCAAGCATGAGTCAGCAGTGCCCTGGCAGCCAGGATGGCCAAGAATGTCCTGGGGGGCATCAGGCTAGCCAGGCAAGGGAAGGGATTGTCCTGCTCTGGTCTGACCTGGGGCAGCCTCACCTCAAGTGCAGGGGGCAGTTTTGGATACCACAATATAAGAAAGATACTAAGCCATCAGAGAGCATCCAAAGGAGGGCTACAAGGACTTGGAAGGGCCTGGAAGGGAAGACACGTGGAGAGTGAATAAAGTCACTTGATCTGTTCAGCCTGGAGAAGAGAAGGCTGAAGGGAGACCTCATTGGGGGTCTTCAACATGAGGAAAAGTGCAGAAGCAGACACTGATCTCTTGTCTGTGATGACCAGTGACAGGATATAAGGAAACAGGATGGAGTTGAGTCAGGAGAGGATTAGTTTGGATTTCAGGAAAAGGTTCTTCCCCCAGAGAGTGGTTGGGCACTGGAACAGGATCCTTGGGGCAGTGATCACACCAAAAAGCCTGGTAGAGTTCAAGAAGTGTTTGGAAAATGCTCTCAGGCGCATGGTACTATATAGAATAGAATAGAATAGAATAGAATAGAATAGAATAGAATAGAATAGAATAGAATAGAATAGAATAGAATAGAATAGAATAGAATAGAATAGAATAGAATAGAATAGAATAGAATAGAATAGAATAGAATAGAGTATGCTGAGTTGGAAGGGGCCCATCAGGATCATTGAGTGCAGGTTCTATGCAGGATACCCCAAGAATCACACCATGAGCCTAAGAGCATTGTCTAAACACTTCTTGAACTCGGACTCTTGGAGTGTCCTATGCAGGACCAGGATTTGGGTTTGATGATCCTGATGGGTCCCTTCCAAGTCTTCTTATTCTATCATTCTATGATTCTAAGACTCAAGATGATTGAGAATTACTGGCTTTCTCTGTGTGATTAAAGACATTACCAATTATCAAGTTTTCTTCATTCCATCAGTAGTCCAGTTTCTCTAGCAGTTCACTGGGTATAGGAAATCAGGACCATATGGTTTGGAGTGGGAATCGATGCCTCCATTGACATATTTCACTATTTTGACCTTTAGAAGACTCGTTATTCTGGAAATAACAAAGCATGACATTCATTATCACAGTCATTTTTGGTTGAAATGTAACCAAAATTCCTATTCCAGATTTGGTAGGGGTTTTTTTGAATATGTGTCTCATGTTGGCATAACTGAAATACCTTTAATAAAACATTGAAGGGGCTTTTGGGGTTTTAGTGTTAAAATTTGAAATAGCCACTGACACATAGAATTAAGACTATGTAAATGATTATATTTTTCACAAAACAAAATCTTACTTTTCAGCCACTCCAACTTCAGCTCCTTTGACTTGCAAAAAAAAGTGGTTATTTTTCTGGAAATGGCTGTATTAATTTTCATGGAAATGACTGTAACAGATTGATCACTTTTATCTCATTCAGGGTCAGTAACCAGATCTCAATCATACTCTTTTCTCATAATATCTGGCCAAATCACAGAAATGCTACCCTACCAGAACTGAGCCTTCAGAGGAAGCAACAGAGAAAATCCAGATGGAAACCACAGTGACTAGGTATTATCGTAGCTGTTGTGATATTTTTTTGATGCACTAGCTGAATTTGAAAATGAGATAATAAAGAAGAGAAACCAGTCGAAACAACCAAAATAACATATGAAAATCGTGGCAGAGGTGGAGAATACAGTCTCAAAATTCCTGTCTGACACCGTATCTTTCATAATTAAGCACATGCTAAGAAGTGCTGTACAAAGGAATTACTTAAATGGTATTCCAGAAATGAGAGATATATACAAGTGTACCAGGAACAGTGTCCTCTTCTTTTCTTTAAACTTAATACATCAAGATATAAATAAGAAGTAGCACATCAAAATGGACACTAATTAGCCGTCTTATTGACAGTTTTACCAGAGAACTTGAAGCACAGAAATTAAGACTGCCCTGAAAATAGTGTCCTGTAAAAACTGCTATTTTTTTAATAAGTCTCTGAAAACACAAAGAAAATTCAAAATAATGAGCATATTACAGAAGGAAAACTTCTGAAACCTGTCTGTTTGGAAAGATTACAATGTAAAATGTATTATTTTCAATCCAAATGCAAGACCTGATTGATAAGTTTTACTTAATAAAATTGTCTGTTAAACAGTGTATTCTATCATCTTTCACTATCTCCCTTTCCTGGACAGCCACCAAACTGAGAGGTTAAAAGGAGAAGAAGAAAATGACACTGATGAGATGTCTGTTAAAAAGAAAAAAGAAGAGAAAGAACATGTTCTGCGTTTGTTTGTTTGTCTGTGGGGTCTTTGTTGTTTTGTTCAAGGAGATAGAGGAAAATCATAGACATATAGAATGATTTGTGTTGGAATGGATTCTACAGATCATCTCATTCCAACCCCCCTGCCATGGGCAGGGCTACCTTCCGCTACACCAGCTTGCTCCAAGCCCCATCCAATCGGGCCGTGAATACTTGAAAATCAAACAGTTTTACTAGCAATGTTATCTGTGTTGTAGAAATGGATGTAAGAGCTCTGTTTACAGAAATTTCAGTCTAAGGCTTTACTTTTTTCTACCAAAAATTACATTTAAAATTTGTAGCATTCTTCTTTTTTTTTTCCTTTTCCCCACATAAACATAAAACCAAACCAATAATTTCCTTAAGCATTAAAAAATGGATGTTCAACTGTTGTGGCTGCAAAAGTGTAGTAAAGTAAGTGGAGCTTCACTGATTTACACCTGCTGAAGGATTAGATTAGTATAAAAAGTCAAAGGAATTACACATTTATCACATTCCTCCACTCTCTCATGTATCACACTGTAGTTTGCTTTTGCAAAGGAAGTTAGAAAAGAATGGGTAAGGTAGATAAAAGCTTATTAGTTAATACATTCATGTCTTTATAGAAGTGGCATACAGAATGGAAAGAAAAAAATGTCCTGCCCATGGTGAAATCTGCCATACAGTACAAGAAATATCAGAGTTCCCAATGTACCATATGGAAAGCTCTCTGCAAGACAGCGTCTCTGTTCTACTAGAGACCACTGTAGAGAAGAGATGGATTTTACATTTTTCATTAGTGTACAGCTTAGACAGTTGAACTCTATTATAATGTCTTCAGGAAGTATCTGATCCATTCTATTATCGCTATGACAAAGAGAAAGAATTGCTTATGATTTCAGAAAGGTCACACTAAACTGATGTTCTGACTGTATGTGCTCTAGCTATGATGGTGATAATAATAATAAAAAAAAAGTTTTAAGATGAAGTTTACAGTCAGACATACTGAGGGCAGAGGGGGAGAAGTCTTAAAAATTAACATTTAAAAAGAAATTCTTATCTGCAAGACATTTTCTAACCCTCCTATTTTTCTTCAGCACACCTGCTGGCAGTCAGTATATTTATACATGTACATATAAACAGGGGACAAGATTCTGATAGCAGTTCCTGGAGGGTAAATATAATGTTGTTGTAATAAAAGGACTGAAACAGACCATTATTATTAACAGTTATGTATGTACCAAGATCAATCTCCCTGGCTGATCTGGGGCAGGTATGAGATAGTTCGACCACGGTGTGAGACACAAGTGAGTGCCAATTTAAAAGCTGTGTAGCAGAGCTTCTGTGTTGTTCAGCCCAAGATAATTCAGCCTCTCTCCCACCAGAGCTTATTATTTTTGGCTCATAGCTCAACAGCAACTGCATGGCTTGGAGCAAGGGCAGAACAAATTCTTGCACATATTATGGATAGATAACATCACATTCAATACATCCCCTGTAGTGCCTGGAAGACTCCAGACAAAGTTGAGCTCCTCTTGCAGTAGATGCTTTGCACACACATTGTGGGCCATGGTTTTGCCCTACAGTGCTTGGTAATAAGCATCAAATAATTACTAATTCCTTTTGGCATCTTTGTAATAGCATGAATTATGATGAAGCTCCTAGGCTGCTGAAGTGCTTGTGTTAAGGCAAGAGGAGAGGAGCAACTCCACCCAAGAAGTAAACCCCAGCATCAGTGAAACCAAGGAGGCAACCAAGTTTAAAATGCGCAGAGATGCAGCTACTTTCAAATGTATTCCCATAGAGCAAAAGCAAATGAACTAACATTACTGGGTGGGGGAAAAAATAGAGATAAATGCATTGGATGAGGTGGTTTCTACAGGGCCTGAGACATTTCTCAGTTTCCTGGGTGAGTGCTGAACATCTATCTGGAGTAGAGAGTAGCAAAGAAACCCTGGCATGAATGAAAGGGACATAGAAGACAATGGAAAAGTTTTCTTGGTTATTTAGATGAATTTAAAAATGAAGAAATGAAAAATATAACTTTAACAAGTGACGTTCCAGAAGTTTTGAAGATTGAAGATTTTGCGAAGTGACTTCTTCAGCAGAAAAACCACCTAGACAGTCATTGACCTATAATAGCCATCAGTATAAAAGCAAAAACAGAAAAAAAATGAATCACAGATAAAGTAAAAGGCACTGATTCAGAACTCAGTAGATTCTTTAGCATAATTCTTCCATTTTCATTTTGCTTCTTTCATTTTCTTGTTGCAGATATAGCTCTATAAACCATAGAAATAAGCTGCATGCAATTAAAATGGCATAATAGCTGAAAGGAAAGCATTGATAATTATGTTAAAATCTATAAAATTAGACGAGTTTAACACTGCTCAGAGTTCACGCTTTGTCATCTGTCAGCATTTGCAGCTCTATTGTAACCTAGATCTAAAGCTTTTCCTTCCTGAGCTAACTTCTCTTCAACTTGTGGGTTAGTGGTGATTTTTTTCTTTTCCTTTCAGTTTGTGCAATATAGTCCTCAATTTTTTTAACAATTTAGGGGTCTGAAAACAGTCAAAATGAAATAACATTCAGCCTTAATGAAATATTTTGTGATATATTTTTCTGAGCTTAGAGAGTCCATAGATCTGCCACGATCCATCCTGTGCTCTTTCCTGCAGAAAAACAGTTGGGGAAGTAACTTTCATCTCTATACACATCAGAGAGTTTGTAAAAGTATTGTCCTCATTCACCATTTTAATCACAGCAATAAAAGACAAACTGCACAAAGAATCTAGAGAACTAGAACAGGCGTTATCTGTGACTCGATCCAGCAATGAATTTAAGCACAGGCTTAAGAGCTTTGCTTGGATCGGGGATTTACAGTGCAATCAAAAAACTAGTGAAATCAATACAAAAACTCTTATTGATGTCACTGGGCATTGGATCGTGCCCTTAATGAACTAAGTAGAGGCTGCAGTGCTGCATCTTAAGGGCCTAATCCAATATCCATCAAACTTAACTCAAGCGGAGACTGGGTTTAGATATTGTTTCATACTGTAGATTGAGATTTTTCAAAAACAATTTAGGTGATGCTTGTCAAAAAGAGTGTTAATTTAAAACTGGAGTCAAATGACTGCATGAGCTTCTGTCTAGCTGTCTCAGATGCAAACAACTGTGAATATAATGTACTGTGGTCTAACGCAGAGTAATGAAAAAAAGTACAAGATTATCAGAGATCCTGAATTGTTCTTACGTTGGTGGATACTCACCTCTACATTTTAATTTCTGTTATTTTACTATGATGCCCTGCTAAAGTCACAGTGAACATTGGTCAAATATATGCCCCCACCCTCACCACCACTGCGTCCTTACTCCTTCAATTACTTTTTCCATTTGACATGAAGCTGTAACCTACACAATTCAGAGTC
This sequence comes from Monarcha castaneiventris obscurior, assembly GCA_026261815.1. Classification (NCBI taxonomy): domain Eukaryota; kingdom Metazoa; phylum Chordata; class Aves; order Passeriformes; family Monarchidae; genus Monarcha; species Monarcha castaneiventris. Next base: position 25,595,533 of record JAMPIT010000893.1, on the reverse strand, counting down.
ACTTATTCCATCAACACTCGTCTCCAACATTCAAAGACTTAAATGCAGTGAAAGGAATTAAATCTTCTGGTCCCAGAGAAAGTTCTCATTTGAAGAGTCATCTCAAGCCTTTTCTGTTAAGAATAGTATCTGCTTCATCCTTTTTCCTCTTCTTAGTGCACTTATTTCAGCCCAGATTTTCAGTCCCAATTTCAGAGGACAGACTGCCACAAACTGCAGTTAAAATCCATGAGAGTGCCTAATAGTCAAGGGTGCACTCCCTTGGCAACAATTTTTCTTTCCATACAATGATGAGGGAAAGATATGTCATTTAAAGACATGTACTTGGAAACTAATCAACAATAATAGTAATTAAACAGCCTACAACCACTTCAGAAGTTTACCACTTCACCTAATGATTCAGTTCCAGCTTTTACCTTATGCATTCGAAGGCTTAGGTCTCAGTGTTCAATTGCATTCTCTTTTCTGTTGTGAAGACTTGAAAGACTCAAATAAACAATTAAGGAAGGAGCTTATACATTAAAAGGACTACATAACATCCTGAAAAAAATAGATATACATGCAGAAAGAGAAAAAAAGGTTTTATCTAAATAATAACAAGTGTATTTTTTGTTATACCAATAAGTACATTTATCCCATGTAGAATAATAATTGAGTGCCCTTTAAGATCTTAATTGAAAGGCAATATTTTTTCATATCTGAAGTGAATTGCTCATTTCAGTAAGTGTTTACATATCCTGGGCTTTCATTTCTCAAAATGCAACATTCCTTCCATCATAAGTAGCTAATTAAGAGCAAAGTTTCCTTATGGAAGTACATAAAGGAAGGGTTATGATGAAATCATTGTGTTCCTTCTTAAATGGATACTTGAGAAGTTGATCCAAATTTAGAGGAAATTAATTTCCCAAAGATGCCTTGAACTGTGGAACAAATAAAGCTCTAGAGAATGCTGAAAAAGCTCTAGAGAAGTTATTTGTGTATGTTAAATCCTATTGGACTAACCCATAAGAGTTCAATAATGTCAAGATCATTATTTAGAGCCTGAATTTGCATATGCAGAATGGGTAATTTTCCATTTATCTGACAGTATCATCTCTTTAGGCAACAAATAATTTAGATGGCGTAAGGGTATAATCCTCAGATTAATGGTCCTGATATAGATATAAATAGATATGTACCTTCAGAAGACTCTTTATCCCCAGGGATGAGAGAAGGGCTACAGAACATACCTAGTTTCCACATTTAGGTCACAGATAAAGCCCAGTCAGACATCATGTTAAAACTATTAGTATTCAAGCACTGTTCAGTCATTTTTTTTGTTTATAACCCATTTAGATTTATGCTGAAATTTTAATTCATAAAATTAATGCATATTACAAGTGTACGTCCAGTGTTCAAACTTCCAAAAAAGAAGGCTCATGCTGCACAGATTCATCTTTGCAACTCCTCAGTCCTCACATAGCCTTGCAGCTACATTTTAAAGTGCTCTGTAACTTATTTGCCATGTACAAGTAAGCTCTCAGAGTAATAGTCGTGAAGGGTGTGATGAGATTTATTTTATTTTATTTTATTTTTTGTGAAGAAAAATGAAAGTATATGGCTATGTGAAAGAAAGCAGTTCTTTTAAAAACAGCAATAAAATATAGATGCAGAAAGACAAGAGAATGGAAAGATCTTCATTGTACTGCTATGAAATCTGAGTTTTAGTGTGTGCTTTGTTTTCCCAAAAGCTAAATTTTGCTCTTTCCTTCTTCCGTGAAGCCAGTGTACATACATGTCACTGTCAAGTCTTCTCTGTTCTCTGAATTTATGTGCAACCTTGGACAACCTTCATAACCATGTTTGCCTAAATTGTCATATCCACAAAATGAAACAATGGCGGTGTTGTCATCTATAAAAGTGGTTTAGTCCTTTGGATAAATGCTCCTTTAGTATGGAAGCATTATTAATGAATAATGATTGTTCTCAATCATTAAAAAAAACCAAAACAAAACAAAACCTAACAGCAACAAAAATCCCTCCACATCCTCTTGGAAGAACTTACTGCACTGTGACAACCTTTTGTGATGTTGTTGTTGAAATAGAAGGGCTAATTTAATCATATCTTTGCCATCTTCCATAAACCACAGGCAGTACATCTCCCTGCGGACATAGACTTAAAGAAACACAACAAAGCAGCAAAGTTTAAAAAGAATTTAGTATAGATTTTTTTCTTGTCTAAACATAAAAGGTCCTCTATAACCAGCTCCTTAAAAAAATAGAAAATGAAAAAAATAAAAGCTGTTGCTATTATTTTTGGCAGTTTGCTAGTGCAGAACACCATGCTGGCAGCACTGTCTTCAGTTATGTGTGCTTCTCCCCCCTTTCCAAACTCTGCCTGTGGAACTTATTTTTATCTGGGAAAAAAATCCTGTTTTGCCTGGATTACCTGCTGAAAGCTGAATAAAAAATACATGGGACAACAGGGCTATTTACTTCTTATGATGAAGACAGACACAGCTAACAAACACTTCTCCTATTTATTCTAAAATTCATTATAATGACAAGGAACAGAAACAGCACTTTCAGCTCAATTAAAAATTAGCTTAGAGTAAGAGATAGTTCTTTGCAAAAAAGAAAAACACAAAAGGGGTTGACCACTTAAAAATACTTTAATAAATATTAAGGGTAAATATCTAAAATAAGCATTATTTTAGACTGCCTGAAACATACTGAACTTTTTGCTTAATCTTTCTATTAATATTTCTCAGCTGAATATTACACCAGTATCAACGATAGAATATTCTCTTTTATAATTCTGGATATTTGTAACAGACATCCCACATGTCTCTGATGAAATCAAAGCTTTATTCTATTTTTATAGGTGACGTTAACCTGAAATCAATCGGATTGGAGTTTACCTTTGAGAATCATAGCAGTGGGGATGATTTTCCCTCATCTATGCTAAAAGTGAATTCTGGGCAAGGATCATTATCTAGCTTGCCTCTGCAGTTAATGGGGAGAGGTGGAAATGGGTCACCTCTCTTAGGCACCATATTAGGATGAATCACTCTCTGGAGGTATCTAACTCCCTTCATTGATTACAGAAAGCCTTGACATGCAGCTTAGACAGGAGGCTAAAATTTTAGGCAACCAGTGTTATGGGAGATGACTCCTACATTTAGCTCTAAGTGAAATATCAGGAATCAGGTTTTAACGCCTAGATTTTTAAAGCAATTTCAGCCTAAGCATCATGTAATTCATTTAAATAGCTAAGATCCATTTTCAGAAGTAGCTTAAACACTTATATAGCTATTAACATGCATAAAGAGGCAAATAGACATCAAATGAGTATTCCAACTGTTCACATATGCCTAATTCCCATCAAAATCAATGCATAGATGGTTTTGAAAATCTCACTAGGCGCATATCTATCTAAATACCTGAGTACTCTGAGGAATCTAATCCTTGGTCTTTCACCAAGTAAAGTGGAACTAAAGTGTGGCTTGCAAACACCTTTTCACCTGGGTAAAAATTTGTCTCTTACCTGCACAGCTCAAAACCTTTTATCTTTGCAGTGGAACAGAAATGCAAGTTTCTACTTGTCCTGTCTACCTTGTCCCTGAAATAGTATCTCTGTGTATGCAAACAGAAGTGAATCTATCATTTTTCAGTCTGCTCTAAGTGTTATATAACATTGCAAACTGGCATCCATTCTGCTAAACAATGCGATCTCTGCTTTTTTTTTTCCTTTTGCAGAACTAATTTCCAAGTGTTTCTCTTACTCCTCAAGTACATACCTATTCTCCATCTGCTTTTCATCCCCCGCTACAGCTTTGAGTTGTGGATTGTTCTTTTATCACCATGTCTCATATATCCTTTTACATTGCTCTTCTCACCTCACTTGGCTTTGCAACACCTCCCAATTTAGTTGCATTCATTAAATTAATAACTGTGCTATTGACTCTCATTTACAGATCATTAGTGAAGATGAAGCTGGACCCAGTGTTAGTCCTTAAGGCACATTATCAGACTTTCCCACAACACAATACACCACTATTTATCATCACCTTTAATTTAAACTCTTGTAGCAGCTTCTTAGTCTGTGTGAATTTACCCATAAGCAACTGAATTCAAGTGAATCACAACTCTCAAACTTTGTGAAACACTTCCATTGTGCAAATTCCAGTGGTAGGGTACCACAAACACAACAGACTCCATTGTGATTCACACACACTGTACTGTCAGGTGCTGCTATGCATTCCCAGCCTATGGATATGGAGATCTATAGCCAGAAGCAGTGAGTTTTTAACCATGAAAATATGTATTATTCAATATACAAGACCTTGCCTATTTTATGAAGGACAAGTTCTACACATGGTACACCAGTTAAGGCTTTATGCAGAGTTCTTCTGTTGATGTTAAGACCCTCCCACTTTCTATTCATAAAGGTTTTGGGTTTTTTTGGTTTTGGTTTTTTTTTTCCTGGTTGTTATTCCCTTTTTCTGATAAAAGAACATCAGGAAATACTGAGATACTGATCACAAATGTCAAATTCCAATCATTTTCCCACACAGAGTTGCAATATTTTTGATATTATCACATATTATTGCCATGCAGACTTTCAGTGCTGCTTCCTCTGTAGGTTTCAGAACACAGACAAAATGCTGTATTCTCTCTTTATTGCTCATCACCCCAGGAAAGTCCTTTCTCCTTTGTATCAGTTTTTCTTATGGAAAAATAGTAGGGATTAAAATGTTCCCTCAGCCAAGACATCTAAAAGTAATGGAAAAAAATGTTTGGATTGAAAGCTAGTCCCTCTTTGTCACATACAACCCTGGGAAAGTCCCATCTCTTTCATGGATCCAGTTGAGATTGTGAAAGAAAAACCTTTTTTTTTTGTTTTGTTCCTTTATATTCACTTGTCTTGTTTATCTATCCTTTTGTCTGTCTTCCATTGTCAGAGGATCTAAACTTATTTAAAAAAAACAAGAAGTAGAAACAGAATACTTATACTCCAGCACTAGTTTGAGGTATGAGTAAGACTACCCCTTTTACAGTTGGAATATTTGAAAAATGGTGAAGAAGCAGTATTGGTTAAGCAAAGGAACTGGATTTTTTTTTTTATTTTTAGTTTAGTTTCTCAGCAGCCAGGTCAGTTTTCCTTTTATAGCTGATGGATGATTAGTAAAGCTGTTGAATGTGTTTGGCTTTGAAGCTTAATTCCCTTAAGCTTCTGGTGAGAGCTAAGTTTTCACATCTCAGTAGTCAACCTTGGTAATCTCTCCCTCTGTATTCTTTGGTGTAACTTGAGACTTGTTCCAGTATCACCTGTAGCATAAATTACTCTTTCACTTAATACTGTAGTCAGGTGATGGAGTTTTCTTTCGATACTGTGGAAACCATAACATTTATATTTATCCTTCCTTTTTTCTAATATAAAGGGTGGGGAAATGGTAGAAAATGCCTCCATCACTTACTAGATGAGAAAATGTTATAACATTCTGAAGAGTGATTTCCTTACTAGAGCCTTGCTATCCAAAAGCATTTAGTGCAGATATCCCAACAGAATTGGGATTAGGTTCTTACCTAGTTTTTTTCACAGTATTGCATCATCAAGCAGCAGGGAAGAAGCAAAAATTAATCAGCCAGTTATGTTTTAAGTGTTTTGGATTTGAAAACCAAGAGACTCCACACAAAGGGAACCAACTGGTCAATCAGAGCCATGCCTTACCCACAGAAGAAATGAATCTGTTAAACTCTATCAGCCTGGTTGTTTAGTTTTTTTAGCAAACTTACAGGGTTCTATTTTGGTTTTTTTTTTCTCATATGACCATACAAGTCTATGGTATTTTGCCAAAAGACTATAATTGGCAAATCTTGTAGTGTCACTGTCCTTAGCAGCAACAAGAAGAATTCTCCTTTAAAAACAGATCCCTTTTTCATTTTTCACAACATTCTTTATGGATAGCAAATAAATTCCATAAAGAAGCAGAAAAAATAATGCAAAAAAAATTTGTTTGTGGTGAAAAATTTGTATCAGCATTATTATTTCCCCAGCTCAACCCCAAATTTTTAAATAACAATTAAAAAATGCAGTTTAAATATATTGGTTCAAATGGTAACACCTCAGAGATATTTTGACTGGTGAATTATGTTGCCATTCTTCATCACAGCTGTGGTTCTGGGAATGTGTTATAGCTCCCACAATGTAAAGAGTAAAATACCCATTTACCTGGCAGAGTGAGGAGACACAAAATGCTGTATATTACTTGAGTCCCATTCGTAACGAAAAGGGAAGATGAGCCCTCAAAGATGCCAGCATCATTCCCAGGCTACCATGATGGCAACAGATAAGAGGGGCTCCTACTGCTTCCCCTCAGTTTTGAAATCCAGCTCAAAACAAAGTTTTCCCCTCTTCCTGCTGAAAACCTGCTTCATCCTGACAGATGCCAACCACATGGGAGGTTTCAATTAAAATTCAGGTATCAGTGTCAATGAATGATAAATGAGGGAATCCAACCCATGTTTGAATTCCCTCCACCTCCCATTTTCTTTAACATAATCACTGATAGAGTCTTTTCAGCTTTTACTCATTTTAATTGTGCATGATTTATTTCCTTGTTTCATCAGTTCCATCTATCAGAGAAAAATGAGAGTTATGAAAAGGAATCTGAAGGCTGCCAAATACTGACTTTTTTATTAATTTTTTCTCTGTATATGATTAATTTCTTCCTAGAACACTGGAATGACAGCTACATGCACTCTGACTCATGTTTAAAATAATGAAATGATGGCAGTATTTAAAACAATATATACGCTTATTATAAACTTCTCCTCCTTCATAAAGTTTATATACTGAGCAGTGAAATGGCTAGACCTATGGACCCATTTAACTTTGCAAATCATAATTATTCTGTTCTTTTACAAAGATAGTGGTATTTAAGCTATGTTATTTTAGAATAAAGGTTTCAGTTTCCCTAAGCATTAGTATTTCTCCTTTTTTTCCCCTTAAAAAAAAGGCAAAGAAAAGAAGAAAAACATTTAACTTTGACATTTCATTTATAGGCATTTTAATTATCTGGATGGTTTCCTTTAAATGCTAGACGTAGGCAGTGAAAATTTGTACTTATAGAAACTGCTTCCAGGAGTTCCTAATTTTCATGTGTTATGAATTTTAATGCCTTATGTGGGTCAGGTTTTCACAAGCTTAGAAAAGGGAATACCATGACCTTAAATTATTGTACAGTTGTAATAGTATTTTTAGTCTCTATTGGTTATTTGTGGGCAGGAGCTCTAGCTTGTTTATGCTTCATTTTCCCTCTACTTCCTTTCCACGGTATCAGAAAAGCCCCAAGGCTTCAGAGTACAGGCTATTCCTTTCCTTTTTTTTCCCCCCACACCTCCTAATTTTTAAAAAGACAAAGACATGTAACTGTGAAATCCACTAGTCCATGGGGTCAGGAAGTTTTCACCCACTCCTGTCAGTTTGGACTGCTATTTTTGAGATAATGAATCCCTGAACTCCTCTCTTGCAGTATCTCCCATTAATGAAGCTGAATTTTTGTAGAACCTTCTTTTTTATTTTTTTTCCCTATCTCACATCCCTTTTTCCCTCCAATTTCATTCTGTTTCTTACATTGTTAGGGATGTAGACTACTACTGATCCTGCAGGGAGGATTTGGAAATAATTTTATTTACTCTTAATTTGGTGCTATTTTTATTACTTTCTTGCCCTTGTCACAATTTTCTACCTTTCTGTTGGATTGACAACAGTCTGGAGTCGAAACAGCAGGAGAAACACATGGAAATTCCACCAGAACACTGCAATACCTGAAATCTCATCACCCCAAAACATGGAAACATGGTTCTCCTGTAAATCATAATGATGTCCTTCCTTGAGGCTCAGAGAGAAAAAAAATTAGAAATGCTGGTTTGAGTTACATCAGTATTTCTATGGCACCTTCCTCTTGAAGAAGCAGTTATAACCATTTTGGCAGACAGTCATACCCAAAATTAATTATCAGACACATAACCATGAGCTACCAGGTCTAGTGTGTAGCATCACTGCCCATGGTGGGGGAGGTAGAACTAGATGATCTAGATCCATTCTGACCCAAACCATTCTATTATTTTGTCATAATTGAGGTAAGTAGTTATTTTCTTATCTTTTTACCCTGCAAAATCGAAAGGGAATTGTATCCAATGTGTTTATTTTTGGAAAAGGCTGTGCAGGAAAGGTTGCTTTTGTGACAATAAGACTTAGAGATTGGTGGATGGTTGCTCAGTGTAAAATGCAAGTTTCCACCCCAGAACTCTGAAATGGAGTCTGCTAAGGTAGGGAAATTTGCTCTTCCTGTGTTTTGCCTACCTGACTTTCAACACTTTTACCCCTTCAGAGCACTAAGCTCTTTAAAAATATGGGATGTTGGGACAATCATCTCATCTGCTACTTGGAAACTCATGTTATATAGATACTAATACATTTCAGTCTGTCTGATTTTGGGGAAGAACCATAAGCACAAATTAACTTTCCAGGCCACAGGTTGCCACATTTTTGGTACTTAAAATCTTAGTTCGAAAAGTTAAGTTTAACATTTTTTTCTTGACAGGTCGTGATTTTCCTTTCAATTTTAAGTTTTCTGCAGCATACTCTGCTTCACTTTTGGCGCATGACTAATCCCTTCAACGGCAGTAACTATACTCAGGTTTTTAATGTTATAAGCAAGAGCTGGAGTTCTTTTGCCAATCAGAAACATGCATTCCTGAACTGAACAGACACCAGTCCTTCACACACTAGCCAATTTGCAGTTTTAGATATTTCAGGAAAATATGGTTTCTAGTTTGATGAAGAAAAACACAAAGATTAAATTTGGAAACAAATCTGTTCTGCCATATTATTTTTTTCCAAGTACACTAAAGGTTGATGACTGAGTTTTTTGCTTGCTTTTATTTTAATGTTTTCATCATATAAATTCTATGCAATGAAGAGGCCAAAAAAATCCCAAAACAACAAACAAACAAGCGAACAAACAAAAAAGGAAAAAAAAAGCAATACACAGGAGCAGAGGCAAATTTTGTAGGTAAAACTTGTTGAATTTCACTGAAATTAACTGCTTTAAACCAACTCTGAGTCATACATGGTGCATGGAGCAAATAATAGGTTGAGCAAAAAGATGAGCAGTGAACAAAATAGGACTAAGTATTTAATGAGCAGAGAGCTAATGAGTTGGTGAGTTAGCAATCTAATGAGCTGAGGTTCTCTGCTGCAAGCAGGTAATCTGTGGCTTCCAGATTGTGGCTTACCTTTAGCTACCTAATTCCAACTTCAGCTATGCTTTTCCTAAAATGTGTTACTTCAAAAGTACTTCTTGCCACTCGTGTGAAAATTAGTATAAGAATCCTTCCCTTATCCATCCACTGTAGCTGAGATCATGGGGAACTACTTGGCTACAGAACAATTTAACCAAAAAATGAAATAAAATTTGTTTGACCTGGACTTTTTTCCTTATCCCGTAATTCTCCTGACATGGTAGCAGTACAATAAGTAGTGCTAGAAGTTAAACGGCATCCTTATCCAAACTGCAATGAGCCCTAAAAACTCAGCAGACCCGCCTGTGAAGTAAATTATTTGCCATGCTGGCAGAGTTTCCTAATGGACTTTTACTTTCCTCATCCCCATAAAACCTTATGCTATGAAACAGAAGATGACCACACAGTTGAATGGGTTTTAAAGCACAGTGTCCATGTGCTTACTTTTATAATGCTGCCTAACATGTTTGAAATTAGGTCTGACCTCAGGGGAGAAAAAAAAGAGGACAAAAATATTGGAAAAATAGGTTCCTCAATTTCTTAAACTATTTGCTCTCTTTTCCAATGTCAGGTCATATAACTTTCAGGTGTTCTTCATCCTCATATTTATGAAATTATTCCTCCAAGTGAGGTACAATTCTCCATATTTTATTGTATGGTTTGTTTTGTTTTTTTTTTTCTTTAAGAGAGGTTTTCAATATTTAAAAATTGTTTCATAAGAATGTATGAATGAACATATATTTATTCCTGTGTTTATCTGTTTGGCCTGTTGTCCCTTCCCTTAATGTCTCCTGGGCTATTTCCCATCAGGTGTGTGTGGCAAAGATCTAGGAGACCTCAGAGGCTTTGGTGAAAAGTATGTGCAATAAAAAACTCCAGCATATTAGAGATAACCACTGTATGAGCTCAATTTTTATCTCAAGGGTGATGAATGCCTTAGCAGAGGGGAACAAAAAATGTGGACTTCTCATCTTACAAGAAATCAAAAAATTAGATGTGACATGCAGAGCTGTAAGAAAAAAAATACATTATTCATTTCCTCTGCTAATAGAGGAATTGATCTTGATAGTCCTGTAAAAGTTGGGCCTCTGGTCATAGCTTGTCCCCACTGTAATCAACAGAGAAAGTCTGCCTTCTCAAAAGGCATCTCAGACCTTCTGAAGATAGATCTCTAAACTAGGTGAGATGATTAGCACTCTGAAGCTATTCATCCCTGACATCTGCAGGAAGTTTAGGCTCCCAAAAAGAGCCAAAGTGGTAAGTTTAAACATAAGGTTTAGCTTTCAGACAGCTGGGGCTGGAAGAAATGTAAAGGGACAGCTGAGGGAGCTGAGTGGCTTCCCTAACATGGGTGGTGCAAGTATCTCTGCATGTCGTTTAGTATTCCACAAAGGGAACTGCGTGTGAAGACGAGCTGTGTTCTGGAAAACACAACTTATGAGGAAGCAGTAAAAGATTTGGTGATATTCATGTTCAAGAAGTGAGGGATTTGTGGGCAGTGCTGCATGCAGGATAGTCAGCTTCTTTTTGTGTTTGGAGTAGAAACTGAAAGTTGTGAAGTTGAGATAACAGAAAAAAACCTTTGAAAACTAAGGATTTAAAGCATTAATGAGGCAGTCTGAGTCTGATACAAAGATGACTGAGGTCTGAGGATCCTGGAGATGTAACTAATTCCACATTATGTTAGGGAACGTGCTAGATAATTTCTCAGGATCATTTTTTTTCTCTGATTCTGAAAGGAATATGTCAGCACACATACTTGAAGTATGAACAGTGGAAAACTGCTGTCGAGTTTAAAGGCAGAATCAAACCATTGATTTCCTAGCTGCTTAAACATGATGCAAGGGAACCTAAGTACTTTTTGAACTGCCATGTTGTTTGTTTTTTGTTTTCTTTTTTAACATAATGTTAAATAATGGAACAACTCTGGTCTTGTTAGGGGGAAAAAAAAAAGAAAACTAAAAAAACCCAACCAAACAAAACTATGATAGCCAGGATATGAAAGATTCACTGAGATGTCCCTGTCCTTAATGAGAAATCACAAGGAAGATTACTGCCACTGCTTGCCTATACGCTCTGACTTATCAGTTGGTCTGGGAGTTTAGGCTCCTGCGATATTGAATGAAGATTATAAGCCAGATGGGCCACAAATTCTGTCAAGCCTTCTTGGCAGCTGCTCTCATTACAAAAGCCAGCCAGCCTTTTCCAAAAATAAGAATGTGAAGCAAATTGGGCTTATAGACCCTTATAATGCAATTGCACGCAGAGATGGGGACCTGAGCGGGCAGGCAGAAATATTATTGATGGCTGCTGAAAACAGGGAATAAGATGTTATTAAGCCAAGTCAGAGATAGATATCGATAGCTAATATAAAGCCTTTATTGGTTTACAGGCTCCAGGAAAGAGGGTTCAGAGCTTCGACCCTTTGCTTTGCTTTTAATTTCACTAGAGATGCAGGGTTTATGAATAAAACATATCTTCACTCATGATTCTGATATTAGTCACTGCTTTCTGTGTCCCTCATTCTCTCAGAGCAAGCAACATGCACTAACTGCATAAACTTTGAAAGCTCTGTTTTACAGAGTTGGGGATGGATGCAAACTGACAATGAGGGAGTAGTTTGGGAGGAAAGAAAGAAAGAAGAGGAAAAATAACACAAAAAGAAAAAAGTGAATGACAGACTAGAAAAAAGACAAATTGGATGAAAAAAAAGGAATGCAAGTGAAGATTTGAAAGACATAACAAGAATGGATGAAAGAAAATGGCTGGAAGAATTCACATTGCTTTCCTCCTCCAACAAGGTATGATGGCAGAGTTGTTCTGCTTCTGCTTTACATGTGGTACTCTCCATCTGCATTTGTAGAAAACACAAGATTTTCAGAAAGAAGTATAGGGATTCCTAAAGCCATGTTGTGCATAAGTTGAGCCTACATCCTATCGACTCTGGTCTATCCTTAAGCATACGTATAATTATAAACTGTGAGGTTTAAAGAGCTTTGGAACCTGTCATAGACTTCTCAGACACTGTCCTGAAAAACCTACAAAATATCCCTAGAATGAAGAGCATTTCAGAGTGCCAGTGAGGATGGGGAGAGAAGATATGTGAAAGAGATAAATAAAAATAATTTATAATAAGTGTTACAAATCATTAACACCCAGGCCAGTGGGATATCTCATCTGGTCCGGGTATTGCAGCAGAACACATGCCAAGATCCTGCACTCCACTGTTGTGGTTTTGGCTTGGATAGAGTTAGCTTCCTTTATAGTAAATGGTACAGTCCTGTGTTTGGGATTTCATGTGAGAATAATGTTGATAACACAATGATGCTTTAGGTGTTGCTCAGCAATGCTCTCTCTAATCAAAGATTTTTCAGCGTCCCATGCTCTTGCGGGAGCCAGATGCACACAAAGCCAAAGGGTCAGCATGGCCAGGAGAGCTGACCCAAACTGGACAAAGGGATGTTCCATTTCATAGAGCCTCATACCCAGCTACAAACTGAGGACGGTTGGCCAGAAGGGGTCAATTGCTGCTGAGGGACGGGCTGAGCATCAGTCAATGGGTGGAGAGCAATATTTTGTTGTGCATCACTTGTTTCTCTTGGATTTTATTCCTGTCTGTTTGTAATCTCATTTTTCGTGAAGATTCTATTATTATTATTATTATTATTATTATTATTATTACATAATATTTTATAATTAAACTACTAAACGGCTCTTATCTGAACCCACAAGTTTTATCTTTTTTTCTGAATATCCTCCCCATGCCAGTGTGGGAGCAGGGAGTGGGTGAGTGGCTCCCTGGTACTTAGTTGCCAGCTGGGGTTAAACCATGACACCACCTTAGAATGGCACAAGATTTGGTTGTAAATAGTGCTATTTATGCTGTATTTGTTCATACAGCTTGTTTATTCCTTTGGAAAAAAATTACAAAGGATAAGGGCCTAGTTTTTTGCTGATGAATCTTTAGACCAAGCCTGGTTTTTATACCTTTGACTCAAAAATTCAAAAGGCTCCGAGGTCCACCAGTTTAGGTACAGACAGAGTTGTTTCAGTTCCCGTGTCTTATCCAGGACAGATCTACTTAGATGTATGAGAATGGAATTAAGATCTTTTCCCACAATTTAAGCTGCTCAGAACACATATGTAGTTTCCATAGAGTAATACTAACACAGCAGTATATTTGAGCTAGTGAATATTCCTCTAAAGTGATGAGGAAGGAAGGAAATTACATTGACTCATTGTTCACAGCCAAGAAAGGGACCAACAGCTACAAGCTTGTCCTGATTTTGGCCAAGGACAGGGTTAAATTTTGCCATAGCCAAGAAGAGGTGTGGGTTAGGGGGTGTGGCTGGACTCTAATGTTATTTGATACCACCTTATATCATTGACAGGGCCAGGGGGAAAGGGATTCTCTCTCACTTCTGAGGGGAAGGATGTTCTCTCCAGTGGGAGGAAACATGGTGAGGAAAACCCAATCAGTATTTATTTATAGTTTCAGATTTTTTATGTAAATAATTTCTTTTTCCTACACCTTTTGTTATTAATATTTTTGCTGTTACTGTTTGTTTTCTTATCTTATTGCAGTTTCCAGTAAATTGTTTTTATCCTAACCTGTGATCTTTATCTTTTGTGCCTCCTATTGAAGGGGGAGGGTGGAGCACCTGATGGTCTTTTTAGTGGGAGTACTAAATTGGGGAACACCCTTCCTAAACCATGACACCACATCTAGGAAAAAAAAAAGAAAAAAAAAAAAGAAAAAAAAAGAAAAAAAAAGAAAAAAAAAGAAAAAAAAAGAAAAAAAGGAAAAAAATACATTGATGAGATCAGATTTGGATCTAATAGTGGACATAAATGAATTTGTAAGAAGAGAAGCAGAAATTCTGAAATTCTGATTTTGTGGTCATTCAAAATCTGTATGAACCAGTTATTTCCTAATAAATGGGTGATTTGAGCCAGTCGACATGCTCTCCAGCACAGTGTCAGCTATGAAATTCACCCCTGTGCAGCTAATGACATTTTTTGGGTATGGACAAATATTTCAGAACACCCTCAGGCACGGAGAATAACTATATACTGATATTAATGATATATCAGTGATCTATTTCAGTGATCTATTCAAAGCAGATATAACTTTGAACACTTCTACAAATATAAGTTGCGTAGCATTTTGCCCCCCTTTTTAGTGGATGCTTGCAAAATAAGAAATCCACAATTCCCTTCAAACCTGAAGTACTGAACTTTTTTTAAACTCTGTCATCTTCAAACACTGTTTTCACAGTTATGTCCCAAGTTGTAGAGAAGTTAAGAAAGAACCACTTTAGACCTTAGGATGCTCATTTGCAAAGTGCCAGGATAAAAGCAACTGTGTCATTCAGCCTCTGCTTCTCAAATGAAAATAATAGCTGAAATGTATGCCAAATTGACTAAACTAATCAACCACCCTTTTGATGGGGTTATTATGCAATCACTACACTTTCTTCCAGAACATTTATGAAATCACAGACGATGCCATCCAGTTTTCATAAGTATTAGTTCAGAAAATAGACTATAATTCCACCACCTCTCTCCCTCCCTTTCTAGTGTGTTATAATTAATAATGAGCCGCAATGTTGTTTTGCTTTTCACAGCTTTAGAGTCAGAACCAAGGCTGCTTTTCCATCTTCCATTCACTTCATAAATTTTATGGAAAGACAATTCAGGTGTTAAAATAATCTCTTGGGGTTCAGGCTCTGCTTCCTTGTTCTTTAATCTTCCCATTTCTGTGAAATAAGGTGATAACACCTTACCTTTTTCCTTATTTTGCCTTCTATTATGCGCAACCTTCAGAACAAGCTATGACACTTCTTAAATAAGGAGAGGAAACAACTGATTATCCACCTAGAAAAACCGATCCTCTGAGTTTCTTCTATTTTTGACCTACTATGAAAAGCAGTGGTGAGACATTGGCACAGGCTGCCCAGAGAAGCTGTGAATACTCCATCCTTAGAATTCTTCAGGTAGGATGGGACTTTCAGTAGCCGGGTCAAGTGGAGCATGTCCCTGCCAATGGAAGGATTCGATCTATATAATCCTTAAAAGTCCATTCTAACCAAAACTATTCTGTGATATTATGGTTCTACAACAGTAACAACGCAATGCAAGCAACAGTAATAAGTGAGTATTGTAGGAGCTCCCAGTGAATGTAGACAGCTTTAGCTGAAACAAGGGAGAATTTCTCAGTTTTCCAGAATCACAAAATCAATTAGGTTGGGAAAGACCTCTGAGGTCATTGAGTCCAACCCATGACTGAACACCATGTCAACCAGACCATGGCAGCAAGTGCCATGTCCAGGCTTTCCTTAAACAACCTCCAGAGACAGTGACTCCCAACACCTTGCTGGGCAGTCCTTTTCAATGTCTAATCACCATTTCTGTGAAGAAATTCCTCCTAATGTCCAACCTAAACCTCCCCTGGCACAGCTTCATGCTGTGTCCTCTCACCCAGTGACTGATTGCCTGGGAGAAGAGACCAACACTTACCTGCCTGTGAGCTTCTGTCCCAACAAGGGGTTGTAGAGTTACAAGGTCACTAAGGCTCACCTTTCTCCAGGTTCAACAAACTCAGCTCCCTCAGGTACTCCTTGTAGGACTTATGCTCCAGATCCTTCATCAGCTCTGTTGACCTTCCCTGGATACACCCCAGCCTCTCAATATCCATCCTGAATTGAGGAGCCCAGAACTGGACACAGCACTCAGGTGTGGCCTCACCAGTGCCCAGCGCAGGGCATGAATGACTTCCTTGGTCCTGCTGGCTGCACTATTGCTGATACAGGCCAGGTGCCTTTGGACTTCTTGGCAACCTGGGCACATCTGGGCTCATCTTCAGCAGCTGTTGACCAGCACCCCCAGGTCCTTTTCTTCTGGGCAGCTCTCCAGCCATTCTGCCCCAGCCTGGAGTTAAAGGGGGTTGTTGTGGCCAAAGTGCCAGACCCAACACTTGGCCTTGTTAACCCTAAACCTATTGGCCTCAGCCCATCAATCCAGCCTGGTCAGGTCCCTCTGCAGAGCCTTCCTGCTCTCAACCAGTTCAAAATTCCTGCCCAGCTTGGCGTGATCCACAAATTTGCTAAGGGTGTACTTGATCCCCTCATCCAGGTCATCAATAAAGACATAGAACCTTGAATGAAGGTTTGACTATTACACTATGCAGAGCATAGTTTGCTTGAAAAACAAAGATCGGTCCTATCAGTCATCTGAGTGAACCGTACTGCTCCCAGATCTAGCTCCAACTTTGAGCATGATGTGATCCAGAATAAAGGCTTTACAACACTGTGACAAAGTCATCCAGTAGCACAACTGGAAAGACAAGAATTTACACTAAGGACAGATCATGGCATCTGCCCTCTAGGATAAACTACCAGCGAAGGCAGATGAAAAGACTTGGCCAATAGCATGACCTGGGCTGTGGTTTGGGCTTGCATTCAATCACTTAAAATGAAATGCAAATGTGTTAGGGAAAGAAAAAAAAAGAAAAAATACTGAGAAATGGGTGCCTTCCAGTCCCACAGAAACCCACCTGCTGTGTAGCTCCCAGCATGTGGCACTATATGTCCTCTACAGAGATAGCTCCTCTTTTTCCAGCAGCAGTGACTAAATGTTTCACCACCACAGCTGCTTTTTGGCTCAGCTGCTGCTGCTGCTTGTACTTCAATTTCTCTTTTCATTTTAGATTTCAGTGGCCCCTTTCCCATTATACTGAGTAATATATGAGTCTGAATGATGTGTGTAATGGGAAACTGATGTTATGTGTGTACTTTATTGACACAACTGACAAGAAAAGCCTTAGCCTACATCTCTAAGTAGTGTAATTTATTGTTCACTATCCCCTACTCATCCACATATAATAGTAAATGAGAGAAAAAGAAAGCAGAATTGTAATATTACTCTTTCCCCAAATACTTAGAAATAAACAAACAAACAAACAAAAATGATTAAACCTGAATTAAGTGTTTTCTGTCTCTTGCACTCCATGACTAGAGAGTAATGTCTAAAATTTTGCACCCAAACAGGGAAGTGGATGAAGCCCCACTTCTCTTCATTTCTTGATTATACCTTGGAATGATTTTCTCTTCGAGGATAAATGTCAGCTGGAGTTTTGTTCATCTGTTCCACAAACACTGTACTTGTCCATAGAATATAGTTTTAAAACAGAATGAAATTTTATTAAATGCAATAAATGGAACAAAATGCAGTGGTAGAGATGCTGACAGCATTGTTAGATGATCACTAACATGGTTAAAATAAATAATTCAAGCTGTAATAATCAACGGTATGATGTGGTGTGACTTTTGAGACCTGGTAAATTGTTTGTTCATTGTTGTCAATGTCCTTATAACCCACTGGAGTGGAAGTCTCACTTTAACAAACACCAGGCATCAGGATGGGGTGTCCTGTGAGCTAAATCCTACACCTCTATCTTGCAATGGTTCATTAATTGCTTCCCAGTTGCTGTGTGTCCAACAGCCATTGTTGGCACGCAGGTATGCTACCTCTTCAATGAGTCTGCATAGTGAAAAAGTTTCTGGTAGGGTTAAATCAGATCACCAGTTGCCATGGCAGGTAAATATAAACTGCATCAATGCAGCAACTTCCTACAAAAATAATCTACAAAGCTCTGAGCTTCCAAATTAAAGATAATCTCCAAGGTGTGATATGTGTGTATGCATATACATAAGCAAATCAGAATATTTTTTGCGTTTTTCGCCTTCAAGTAATTTTTATTATTTTATGTCTCCTTTGGGAATTTAGAAAACTGTTTGATTATGACTCTTCTGCTTTGTCTCCCTTGTCACCCATGGGCTTTTCCACCTTTATATATGATTATTAGATTCATTGAGTTTACAACCACAAAGGACCTTGTGGATAAGTAATTTGACCTGCATGAGTCACAGCATAGGCTTTCATTGTTCCTACACCTAATCCTAAAACCTGTCATTGAACTAGAACACACACTGGTGAAAGGCACTTAGTTCTGATAAAGATTTCAAGATTTCAGCAGTGAAGAATCCATTCATTATAAGGGGTGAGTAGAGAAACTGTGCAAAGATGTCTGGGGATTTGCATTTAAAATAGGAGTAAAATATCTTTTTTTTACAGCTGAAAGATTGAATTTTCTCTCCTTCTTTGCCATAATAACATTCAAACTGAATTTTCTATGTTCTTTGATTAGTAAAAAGAGTCCATAACTTCTGCATAAAAAACCAGAAAGAATACTTCCTTTGTGAAATTATTCTGCTTTCCTCTGGTTTCTTTGGGCTTCTTTTAAAATGCAGCTAGTTAGAAGACCAGAATATTTCACACATTTCCCCATTTCAAGATGCTCTTTCCAGAATGAAACTAGGAAAATATGGTACTGTTCTTTCCTCCTCCAGTTCCTTCACACTCACACACTTTCTTACATTGCTGGAAAGCCATTGGAAAAGATAAGAACAAATGTATGTTGTTGAAACTCTTACTTTATAAACATCTTCCTCCAAATGCTTTAATAGTCTGTATTTAAGAGCATAAAACCATACAATGAAAATTTCAAAGAAAGAAAGTCTTGCCATATTTGAATTTAAAAAAATAGTGTTATTTACAATATATGTTGCTCAGGATTCGTCTGGGCAATATTTACAACAAACTAAGTTTGGGGAATTTAAATATTGGAGTTTGTTCCTTAATTTATACAAATGAATCTGGAATGTCACCAGAGAAATATAGTTTTTAATGTTCCCAGGGATGCTTCCTTTCTAATGAAAGAGAGATGCAGTGCACAAAGGATTGTCCTTGACCATTCTTTACTCTCCTGTTTGCCAGGATCACATAGCAATAATATTTCTGTAGATGACATGAAAAGCTTATTGGCATAACACGGGATATAAACCCTCATGAGTTTCCTGCCTTCAAAATTCAGCCAATTAAGAATTTCAAGATGAAAAAAGGATAAACTTTTCCTTGTCACAGAGAGCTTCCATTGTCGTAGAAGAACCATGGACATTTGTTGTGTCTTGGAAATGGTAAAAGGCATCTTAAAGCTCCTTGGAGATGCCACACTCAAATCCATTCAATGGAAAACAGAAATATGACATCCTGGGGTCTAGGACACTAATACCTTTTTTTAAAAATAGTGAGGAAAATAGTAAGTGTTCTGAGTTTAGCAAAGCAACTGTACAAACTCTTAAGTGCCTTCCTTTCACTGGCACTTACCCAGCGCACTCCTTCAGCCATGGCATGGGCCATCTCATCTGGAGGAATGATTGGAAGGGGAGGGGGGATCTGGGGCAGGTGTTGGAGAAGACAGATCAGAAATTATTTGCTCTAGGAGTTCTGATCCTGGCGACAGAGCGATGTGAGCACATTGCACAGGATTCAGGCTGATGAAAGTGAGAGCTCAGGAAAAGAATATGAAAGAGGAACTACAACTGCTGAGACACCGTGGTGACTTCACAACTTTAGTTATTTTAAAAATCAAATAGCCTGTGACCATGTACTTTCTCTGTGTTGTCAAGAGGTAGATATAATCGAGTTGGTTAGATAATCTTCATCTGACATTTCTTATTTTTGATTAAATTTTTAATATCAATTTTTTTATTTTTTTGTGAAAATAGAGATATAGAGACATATACATTTAGGATTAAAAAAATCATTCATGGGTTATAAGGAGTTAAAGATATATAGAAAGATACGGAGCACAGGGTGGTTTCCATATAAATTGCTTTAAGGAAAAAATGGTTATAATGGCGCTAAAGTAGATATGGGTGAAACAAGAAAACACCACAAGGACACTCTAGTGATCACAAATCAGTTCCGCTAGAAACTAAATAATGTAAAAAGAAGATGGTTTTGCTTATAATTTTCATTTCATTCTTAACACTCATGGTTTTCCAATTTCAGTTTCTCTCGCTCTAACTTTTCCACACTACCTACTTATAAGCATTCTTTTAAAGATATTGTTATTCTTACTATTAAAAGAGAAGCACTTCTTAGTATTGAATTATTTGATGCTATTTCATTTTATTTCTCTTAGGTGCCACAAAGAATAAAATGTATAGGTGTGAAATGAGCTTGAAAACATTGGGCATGGCACAGAGAAGAATTTAACCTTGTGACAATGTAACATGACCCATTTCACTTACATGTAAATGCTTCCTAAAAACTTGTTGCACTGTGTTCACTTAGAAATTCAAAATTACTGAACATATAATTTTCAGATGCAATTTAATTAATATGTCCTTGTATATTGAGAAAGCTCTGCCTGAAAGCTCAATAGTCTATTGAAGTTCACCTGCACAACACAACATTTTCTGGACAGAAAGCTAGTAGTTTGTTTTGGTTTTTGTTTTCCTCTTGACAAGAAAATGCTTTCAACTGCATTGTTTAAATACTTAAGTATTTTTAATACTTTTAAAATGAAATTTAACCAAAATTTAAAGTAACTCTGAGGCAGAAATTCAAATTCTAAAAAGTCTAACAATTGCAAAACTTTTGGAAATGTTAGTATTATCTGTTTAGCTTCCTTGTTAATTATTTGTCTGGGGAAAAAACAATATTTTATTTTAATGCTTCACATTCTGTCAAGTTTTGCCCTCTGGAAGGTATCAGAGCACCTGATACTGATGAATCTACATGTTACCTGAGCAGCAGAACAATGAATTTATGCGGTATAAGTTACAGCTCCTAGAGAGTGCAGTGGCAGACCATGGAACAGGGAGATTCCAGCATCCCCATGCCAAAAGGAAACATGGCTGCTCATGGCTTGGATGAGTACACACTCTGGGTGATATGTGCCCAAAAACTCCTTGTGACTGTAATTACATTAATCTGGAGCTGGTTGCAGTGGCATTCCATAGGACTCAGTGCTGGGCCAGCCCTGTTTATCATAATTATCAGTGATTTGGATGAGGGTATAAAGGGCACTCTCAGTCAGTTTGAGGTTGACACCAAGCTGGCTGGGAGTGTGGATCTGCTGCAGGGCAGGAAGGCTCTGCAGAGGGATCTGCACAGGCTGGATCCATGGGCCAGGGCCAAGTGTGTGAGATTCAACCAGGCCAAATGCTGGGTCCTGCCCTTGGATCACAACAACCTCCTGCAGCTCCAGGCTGGGATAGAGTGGCTGGAAAGCTGCTGAGTGGGAAAGGACCTGAAGGTGCTGGTTGAGAACAGCTGAACGTGAGCCTAGGTGTGCTCAGATGACCAAGAAGCCCAAGGCATCGGGCTTGTGTCAGCAAAGGTGTGGCCAGCAGGACCAGGGCAGTGACCATCTGCCTGTGCTGGGCACCGGTCAGGCACCTCCAGTGCCTGGGGGCAGGTCTGGACCCTCCACAACAAGAAATACATTGAGGGGCTGGAGCATGTCCAGAGAAGGGAAATGAAGCTTGTGAGGGGTCTGCAGCACAAGTCCTGTGAGGAGTGTCTGAAGGAGCTGGGGGTGTTTAGCCTGGAGAAAAAGATCATGGGGGAACCTTCTCTCTCTCTCTACCACCGCCTGAAAGGAAGGTGTATCCAGGTGGGGGTTGGTCTCTTTTCCAGCTAACAAGTAACAGAATGAGAGTAAATGACCACAAGTTTCACAAGGGGTGGTTTAGATTGGATATTAGGAAAAGATTTTTCACTGAAAGGGTGGTCAAGCATTGGAATAGGCTGCCAGAACAGTGCTGGAATCATCATCCCTGGAAATGTTCAGAAAACATGTGGATGTGGCATTTGAGATATGGTTTAGTGGTGAACATCACAGATCTTCAAGGTCTTTTCCATCCTAAAAAACTCTATGATTCTATGCCTTTATGTAATTCTAGGTTTGAACCCAATAAAATTAATTTAATAACTAATGGTTATATTTACCACTCAAAGTTATCTGTAGTGTTTACAGTAACTTCATTACTTTGAGAGGTTTAAAAGTATGATGTTTTATTTATCATTATTATATTCCTACCGCTTTTTTTGTCTTTCCGCACCTTCTCTTTTTTTATCACAACAGTGGTTTCTTTGTCAGGACACTGGAGACAGACTTTTCACAAATCTCAGTCTCTTACTCATATCATGTTAGGACATGACTCTCTTTTTGGTTTGTTTCAACTATCTTTTAAAAGCTTTTACTGGAGCTCATATTGGGATTTAAGGTGATGAAATTACATCAGAGTGTAACACATGCATTCCTCATAATCCAATGTCTTGCTGCTATGCTTCTGTCTTCAGGAGGATTATTCTGTGTTTGGTTTGGGTTTTGGGGTTTTTTTTTGGTAGGAGGTTATTTCTTTTTTATCAGGACTAGTATTTTGATTCATCATTATATCACTCAGGACAATCTTATGTGCGTGCAAGCAGTCCTCATCGCTCACACTGCAATAATGGCCATCACCTCAAAAAAACCCAAATACCAAAAAAAAAAAAAAAGCCCAAAACAAACCAACAAACCAATCCTTCCCAAAAACCTCATAGTATCCACCTACAAGTGGTTGTGGAACTTCTTGTGGCTTGGTGGCTGTCTCTTTGTGGCAAGCAGTGTAGGTATTTTCCTTACTTTCATCCAGCTGACACATCTGTTGCACGCCCATGAATTTCTTTGAACCCAGAGCTGTATCTGCTGCTTCCTATCTATTTTGTGTCCTGGTAAACCAAATGAGGACTTTGTCCCACTGCTTATTCTATTCAAAGGACTTTCTGCCACAAGAACTTTTAAATGGCACCCTTACCCAGGAGAAGTAGGTGAGAAAACGTGACGTG
Organism: Monarcha castaneiventris obscurior; assembly: GCA_026261815.1. Classification (NCBI taxonomy): domain Eukaryota; kingdom Metazoa; phylum Chordata; class Aves; order Passeriformes; family Monarchidae; genus Monarcha; species Monarcha castaneiventris. The sequence continues at coordinate 25,572,499 of JAMPIT010000893.1, read as the reverse complement.
ATCTTGCATGTGTTGTTCAGTGTTTCCATCCAACAAAAAGCAATATTGCAGAGGTGACCAAGACCTTTTCTGACATTAGAGTAGTGCAGTGAGACCTCTGTGACAAGTTTTTTTGACACCAGTTACTACATCTATCCTTATAAGTGAAAAACACCTGGGATTCTTCTTGGGGACTGAAAGCAGCAGAATGAGCCTGACCAGTAATGGCTTAACTTGCTTATCCTCTGAAACAAAGTAATTGCATGTGAACTACTCATTAGAAATCATGTCTGGCTTAAGCTAACTCCTTATTCATGTCTGAGAATTGATTCAAGGAGTTCTAGATGGCTTAGGTCAAAAATATGTCACAGACAGGTCTAAGTATATAATGCTGCAGCTGATAAGGTTCCTGTGTCCAGATATATTCCCTGGCACTAAACAAGTTCAATTTATTTGTAGAGATATTGCCACAGGATCCTTCATAAAAATATGAATTTACTATTATAGTGTGGTACACAAATACCTCATGCTGCCATATGTCTTTCACCCTAGATGCTTCTGAAGATACTTACTGAGCAAGAATAAGAAATGGTTCCTAAAGTGAAATTCCTTTTAAGGAAAAAAAAATCCTCCATATTCTGTAGATACATTTGAGAACATAATTTAATCCACTGAAGTTGAGGATAAATGCATTGCCCCAGTGCAGTCACCTCTCAGGTAAAACATGTGCAACTGCTGAAGGAAATAAAGGAAAGGATCTGTAGCCCACATTCAGACCAAACTCGTTTTCCACAGCATGACTCAGTTCCTGTCTTGTACTGATGTCGTCTCAGCTCCAGGCAGTGTCAGTGCCAGTTACATCCCCTTCAGTGAGCCACAAAAAGCACCTACAGCATTTTGTGCACTCAACCTGGAGGCAATCTGCTAACACTCAAGTGCTCATTGAATGGAAAATGATGCAACAGTTGGCTAGCTGGAAACATTATACTATGCAATAAACAATGTGCTTTTCTGTTGTCTCCTCTCTGACCCATCACAAACAGGCAACCCTCAAGATATCCCTTGCGTGGGACACTAGAGGGTTAAAAGGCAGATAAGGTAACTGAAAGTAAAAACATGCAAAGGATGAACACAGCCAGTTGAATAGGTCTTCCTTGTGTTTTAATGTGCTTGATATGCCCAGAGACTTTGCTCAGAAAAAATTGACTATTTCTTTTTCATCCCCTTTTTTTATGAAATTGCCAGTATATTGGGGATGTTTCTTTTAACATTTTAAGAAATTTATTAAAGGATTGAGAAGTGGGGGTTGAGTGGGTTTTTTTTTTCAGAAAAGAAAACAGAAAAAAACCCCAAAATTTGCTTACTTTTTCTTTAGATTATTCTTTTATTCTTTTTCTTTTTTATGTTCTTGTACAAGACCTTTCCTCCAAAAAAATCCTCCTTATCCTGTTTGCTTATCCTAAACAAAACATCAATTTCAAAGTCAATCAACCAAATAGTCAACCATTTTAAATGAAAATATGGTATTTTGTATTTTTTTAAATCGAATATGCACTTTCAGTATCAAGAGGATTCCTATTACTCAGTGAGAGTCATGTCAGTCATTGGTCTTACCATTTCCTTATGGTGCCACATTCAGTGTGAAAAAACCTGAGATTTGCCACTTTTTAAAAAAGGAAGTTACACCAACAATGTTATCTTCTGGTAAGCTATACTTTTGCAGATATTAATTATCTTGATTTAGCAAGTCCAGCCATCAAGTACAGTTATGAGTCCTATCATAATGACATAAACAAAAAGTCACAGCTATTGCAGAATGTGGCTGAAAAGTGAGATAGCACCAAAAACCACTGCCATCAGGTTGAGAGAAATGATCTTGCCCCTCTACTCAGCCCTGGTGAGGCACATCTGTAGTGCTGTGTCCAGTTCTGGGTAACTCAGGACAAGAGAGACATGGAGCTCCTGGAGCAGGTCCAGAGGGCTACAGAGGTGATTGAGAGACTGGAGCATCTCTCTGAAGAGAAAAGGCTGAGGGAAGGCTGTTCAGCCTTGGGAAAAGGCAGCTGGGAGGGGATTGTATTAATGTGTATAAATATCTGCTGGGAGGTAACAGAGGATTGAGCAGGCTCTGCTCAGTGGTGTCAAGCAATAGCAAAAGAGGCAGCGGGCAGAATGTGATGCCCAGGAAGTTCCACCTGAACATGTGGAAGAACTTCTTTCCTGTGCAGTGACGGAGCACTGGAACAGAATTTCCAGAGAGGATGTGAAGTCTCCCTCACTGGAGATATCTCAGAATCATCCAGACACAATCCTGTGCTATATGCTCTGGGATGGCCCTGCTTGAACAGGGAGGTGGGACCAAATAGCCCTACTGTGGTCCCTTCCAACCTGACCCATTCTGGGATTCTGTAAGCATTGGCGAGGAGATCTAAAACAATAAAAAGTAATTTTTGCTTCTATTGTCCCATAACTCCTTGTTTTCTTATCCTTGCCAGCTTCCCTTCTGAGATACAGCTATGAGCTACCATTTCTAAGAAGATGCCATGGAACAGTTCAGCCCTGTGTTCCGAGCTTCAGCAACTTCTTTCTGTTTCTCATTTGCATTCAACAGAAATATGGTTCAAGGGTTTCTCTTTGTCTGAAATATGCTAGAGATAAGTCTTGACACAGATGCCTGTCTGTATATTTGAACAGTGGCCTTGCAACCTCACAGAGTCAAGAGAAGTTTTGACCTTGGGATGTAAACTTTGCATATGCAAAGTTTTGTGACTCCGCTATATTCATAGTGCAAGTGTGGTATTCTTACAACTGGGAGTTTGTGAGATAAGTGGTATTGGCAAAAAGCCATTTTCCATGAAGAAAAAATGCTGATAAATTCCTATGTCTCTATTAAAGCTCTGACAAACTTCTGGCCAATAAGACATTTCAGGGGAGACACAGTTTAAGTTTCAGACTTTAAGTCTCTTGGGTCATAGAAAGTGAATCTGTGACAGCTGCACTTTTCCAGTTTGGATTTACCACATCATATTTTAAGAGACACATATCAAAAATGAAAGACTGAATTCTTGGTCCCTTTGAAATGAAATATTCCATTCTATTCTATTCTATTCTATTCTATTCTATTCTATTCTATTCTATTCTATTCTATTCTATTCTATTCTATTCCATTCCACTCCACTCCACTCCACTCCACTCCACTCCACTCCACTCCACTCCACTCCACTCCACTCCACTCCTCTCCATTCCATTCCATTCCATTCCATTCCACTCCTATTCTGCTTTTCAGAAAACAGACAGAGCTGGCTGTGTCCACAGAGTTCTCAGATCCTGGATGAACTCCGTCTTTCCTTGGTGATGGGTACAGAGACCAGGGCCACAAACCTTCCAGCTTGAGTGCCTGAGCTGTGTGCCACAACAAATTAGACAGAATTTATCTAGGCTTTCATACAAAGTTAATCTACAAATGTGCATTTTTATATTAAGTCCTGCAGGGTGTGTTGATGTAATTCTTTAATTACTGTGCCAGTGCTTCTCCGTGATATTCAAGCATCTGTGCAAAGCAAAGTTCTTGGCTGCTCTGTAGTTCACTCTGAGATGTATTCAAACCATCCCCAGTTGGCATCTGTTGAGCAAGACTGTTTAAACTCATGAGGCCAAAGATCCTGAAAAACTAAGGATGAACGATCAATGAGTAATTAACAGTGACACAGATCCATAAGACAGATCCATATATTTCATCATAACAGAAACCAGTGGCCATATACACTGCAATTAAATGGGCATGGACCTTAAAATAATACTGAATTTGTCACAAAATATTGCTGCAGAACTCTGCCAACAGTTAAATATTGACTATGGCAGCAACATATTTTAACTAAACTTTAACTAGTAGACAAGCATGGTATAACTAAACAATGATATGAATAAACAATATTGCCTCTGTGGAAGATTTTTGGGACTAAAGAACTAGATGGTGTTAAATGTTGGGTTGCTAAAATTTTTCATATAGTCAATTGATTCAAGATTCATCTTAGTTGAAATTTCCACATTTTCAGTTGAATAAGTGCTGGCACAAGGCTGTGCACCTTAAATGATATATAGATGACTAAAAAAGATAGAACTGTGTCACTTGGTCTTCATAGGATTTGCCTGTTTCTGGGAACTGTGTAGCAGTTAAAAAGAAGTTTCTTATTAGAAAGAAAAAAAATCTGAACAACTGTAATATAAACACTTTTCACCCTTTTAACTGTAAAAATAGTTTACATTATATGGATATTTGTAATGCACTAAAATGCTACCTGATTTAAGGTAGTGTTAAACAGTGACTAAACTGGCAGAACCACTTTAAAGGGGTAAAAAATAAAGTGAATATACTGGCTGCTCAATAAAACCTGATCAATAAGGGAACTGTACATGTTTCTCTGCATGTTCATGGGCTACAGTCGCAAATGCAGTCATGTTTCTATTTTTATTCATTGATAAGAAAGTTAACCTAGCTACTTTCCCTTGTTATTTATACTCCATTAAATGCTCTCTATCCAAGCTATAGGACGTTCGTCTTTTGCAGAGGTCAGTTTCTGCACCCTAAAAGTTGGCCAAAGGAAATGATGGCAGTAGTGATCTACAGATTATTTCACTGCTTACTGAGCTATTCTTGGCAAAATCAGACTGCGTTAATCAGGTTCTCAGAAATGCTCCACAACACTGTCCTCACTGTCTTCTTCCTTCAACTCTTCAGCTCTTCACTGCTGCTCAGAGCAATATTTGCATGTTTCGGCTTTTTACCAAGGAGCTCAGTAGCAGATAAGCTGCGTGTTCATCACTGACAGATTTCTAGGAAAAGGTTATTTTATTTTGATCCTTTTTTCCCTCAGATCTCTTTGACCCTATTGCTGAAAGGAAAGGTGGTCTCTTAGTAAAAAACATCTTGTCCCAGCTGCTGTATTGCAGAAATTAAAATGCAATTTGGCCCATTCAGTTACTCTTTTTTTTTCCTCTCTCTCTCTTTTCTCTGGAGAACATAAATTCATCTGATATTTGACAGTAGAATCTATCAGAACCTATGATACAACTACATGTGAGGACTTTTTCTGTAATCCCCATTAACCAGGCTGGAAATAACAGCCAAGACACTAGTTCCTTATAACAGCTATAAAATCTACAAAGGCGCAGGGGAAAAATATTGTTTCCTCAGAGTTAAAAATAAAAAATTAGCCCACCATAAGCAGAAGTTGAAGGCAGTTTGACATCGCTTAACATTTTCATTTTGTTCAAAAATACTCAAACTTGGAGTCCATTCATAATGTTTCACCAACATTTCTTTTTCTAGTTTTATAATTATGTATGTGTGTGTCTGTGCATGTGTGTGTATAAATGTATATATACACACATACATATCTATATATAAGATTACATTTAAGAGATTCAGAAGACAATCAATGATCTCAAAGAACAGAATAGCATAATGTTTTCCAGAAGTGATTACATCATAAAAAGATGGGTTTGATTCAATTGGATATTAGTCCAGTTGTTTTTTCTTCCTTTTTAGTGTTTTGAAATTGTAGGACCAGATGATCTCCACCAATGTTCCTATCTGCCTCTCTCTGATTTAATTAGCACAATTTCTCCATAAGAAATGGCTGATAATTTTGATGACTTAGGGAAATTTTTTTCTTAAACACTGACACCATTACCTGAACTGTATACAGCCCAAAACAATAAATACAGGATCAGTCAAACTGGATCGTTAAAGCTTCCTGTTCAGTCCAGAATTCTGTAGACAAAAAGAGCAGTCCTGGTGGTTTCAGAGAGGAAAAATATGCAATAAGCAGTGCTAAAACATTTAATAGGTAGATCCTGGCTTCCACACAGAAGCAAGAGGGTTTACATTGGGACTGGTTGGACAATCAGATTTTTAGCAAGGACAGCAGAGAAAAAATGTGTAAATTGGAGATAAAATGTACTTCTTGGTAATGAATGCATTTTAGCCAGCCCCCATGAGGTATGGAAATGCATTTATCTCCATTTTACAGATAGAAGCTAAGGAACAAAGAGAAGAAGTGACTTAGTCAAGGTCATGCAAGATCCTTACAGCAATGGTGAATTCAGCCTTTGGTGCCAGATTCCCCTCAAGTAAGGCTGCCATTTGACTGAATTTCCCAGACATATTTCCAAGGAGGAGAAAAGAAACAAACAAGCAAACAAATACACAAACAAAAAATGAAGACTTTGTTCTGACAGAGTAATTGTTTTGAACTGGCTATTGGATACCTGGAGTGCTGGCCAAAACACCACTGTGGACACCCTAATCAATTTTATGAAGCTTGCACAATACAGATGCACCTTGAAGGCACCTATCTTCAGTAAACAAACACTAAATGATTGCACACACAGGTGCTGTAAGACCAAAGGCTTTACAGATGTGCCAAGCCTTCTGCCAATCCATTTATCAACTGTGCAGCCCCTACACAAGGAATGTGCTGCATCCTAGAAGCTCTTGATTCTTTGAACACTCATTGTGCTGTCAGCTTCCTCTTGTGCCTCATGGCCAGCAGCACCCATTTCCTTACTGTAGTTCAATCCCCATACACACAGTAAGTTGGACCTTGGACCCCAAAAACTTCTTACACTCTCTGGTTGATTCTTAGATAAAAATATGAGAATCTTTCTGCATTTGACACAGATATTCTACTCCTTGATCCAAAATATTACTGGAAAAAACAGTGGAAATCAAAACAGCACTGACAGTTAAGTGATGCCCACCTTGCTTACAGGCATATCCCTTGCAGGTGAACCTACATCACAGGAGCGGTAAGAGCTTAGGATTTTCTATGGAGTTGATAAAAAGTTCTGATGATTTAGCTTCTGGTCTCCCCCCACTACACATTAAATACTATTTTATATTCCCCATCTCAGAACTGCTTATGATAATCTTTTGTTGTCCATAAATCTCACAGAGTCATTCTGCTTCTGATCCCTCATTTCTGAGCTTGGCCTCATCAATTAACCTTGTGAAACGATGCCTGTATGACCAATAAGAATAAGATGGAAGTAGAGGCTGTGAAGCACAATTACTGCTCTGTGAACCATTTGTTAGATGTGGACTAAAATATATGCTGATCTGAGTACAAACACAGAGACTACTTGATTAAAGAAAAAAGCTAATTCATATTTTGGAGGGGAATAAATAAATAAATCAGCATAACCATCTGTGCTGTATATATCAGAAAGATCTGAGGAAATACTTTTTCAAAGCTCTTCAGGATCATTCAGCTGCAAGACCTGTAATGTTCAATCTGACATGAGCCAAGAAAGTACTAGGTAAACTTGTAATAATTGGTAAAGACTTTCTCGGTAATAATTATTGGTTTAATGGGGTGATTTCCACTCTAAGGGAATCCTAAGGATTGTAAGGTGTGTATGTTCCCACTAGAGATTTATTAGGCATTGTCTCAGAGATGAACAGCATGGAGTAAGAAAACAGCAGCTCCTGGACCCCAATATGCAATCTCTCACCACCACTGAGTGCAGTCTCTGCTTGCTGTGGGAAAGAGTGTGAACTAATTAAAATTACAGAATGCATTCATTGCTCTTCTGTAACACTAATGTAGTACAGATTTTCTTTTAAAAAACCCACACAAACAAACTAGACTACTGAATAGATAATCACTAGCTGAAACTTCTGTTTATCCCTGGAAGATTTTCAGCTCAGGCCTAATCTTAGCATTGCTTAGTAACTGTGGTTAGGAATCCTTTTGTACAACAGTTTGAGTTTTGTGGCTTTCTGCTTCCATTTCCTTTACTCATACTCAATATGCTTACTTTTCAAAGTCAAAGCTTTTCTTTGTCAAGAGTACACAGTTCCCTATGCAAGACCATTTAAAAAATAAAGTTTAAAAGGAGACTTAGTTTGTTTCTCTTAAACAAAGACTTTTGTACAGAAAACAATAAAACGAATTTGTGTTAAAAATATCGTTACCGATAGGAAAGGATTTAGAACAGCTGACTGACACAAACTGATTAATTTTACTAGTTTTCTTAAAGCTGTAGTAAAGGCAGTATATTTTCAGGGCCATTTTTTAGATTTTGACTTACTTTATTTTGTCAAGGAAAACTGACAGGGAAAAATCATGAATCTTGAAAATACCTGTATTTGATATCTTATATTCATCACATTATGCAAAAGCATTTTTCAATAACAGGTATGTAGGTGATAACACCTAGGCAAAATTTCCCAATTGTTATTATTTTGATTAACTGATTGTGATCACTTTTCATTGCACATGTGACATATAATCTGTGAATTCTTTGTCAGTTTTAGGGCACTTTTCACTTGACCCCTTGAGGTAAATCACAATTCTGTAGTAGCCTAAGCCAAATGCTTACGTCCTGAGTGTACTAAAGATGCAAGGACATGCTGCTATGAGGATTGTATTAATGCTTTGCCATTTAACTCAAAACCACAATTCATTTCCCCCTACAATTTGTATGAATATTTCTTAATTGCATCACCTTTATTTAAACATTCACCAGCAGTGACAATAGAAAGGTCTGTTAGTCATCCAAACTTTCTGCAGCATTGCTCTGAACCATCTGAAGATCATTAATGTGCTAATCACAAAAGGAAGGAGAGGAATTTGCAGAACTTTATGAGCAGTTAATGCAAAGTTAGATCCCAGGCTGTCATTTTTAAATAGGAGCAAAAAAATGCCTAATATGCATAACTTCTCTTATCATACAGGGAAAATAGCATGACTAACTGACTGGCCATGAGCCAGCAGAGCAAAAGTATCACTCTTGGCAGGTGGATTCACTCATGCTGCATATGTGACACATCTTACTGATGGATTGTAGGAAGCTACTGATACAATGTCGGAGGTGACTTGTTTCATCTCCGCCGAGGTCAAGGTTGGTTCAAGCTCCATATGGCTCAGGACCTGGACCAAAGCCCAGCAAAGTTAATATGACCATTTCCATTGACTTTGATAGGTTTTGCATCAGGCAGTGTAGATAGGAGTAGCTGCTGGACTTAAGTCAGGGAGGAAAATGGGAGTAAAATAGTGAAATGATGTGTAAAAATCTGAAGAAATCTCACAGGTTTCAGCTGTGGTAAAATTTGCCCCTTTGTTGGATGAAACACCTTAACGGCAAAGGTTTCAAATCTAGATTAGCAGTAAATGGTTAAACCATTCTGTAAACCCCAATTGTTTTCAGCAGTCTATTTTTATTTGTTTTTTTTTTTTTATCTTACTTTTTTCTCGTCTATGGATTTAACAAAAGAAAAATACTGTCATTAGTGAGAAATTAAACAAAATGGTGACAAAATGGTGACATGACACATTCTCCATCAAGCCCAGAAATCCCAATGTGTTCCCAGGCTTACTCAAGGTAGAACTCACTTTAATTGTTCATTTCAAAGCAGCAGGAAAGAGAAAGCTCATTCACAGGAGGTATTTAGAGAAGAGTGAGAGGCTGAATGTGAACTATTCTATAAAAATTTCCAGGAGTTTAAGTGCCATTGCTTCAGAGACAAAGATGGCATGCTTGTATAAGGGTAACTGAATATTATGTCTGTAATGAGAAATGCCATGTAAAGGAGACATCCTTACGCAGATAAGCAAGCCAAGGAATCAAATGGACAATAAGTTGGCTTCATTCTCTCACAAGGTCTTTAAGTGGTCGATAACTAAGGAATATAAAGAGGTAAAAGACATGTTCTAAGGAAAGGACTTGAGAGAAAAAAGTAGAATTTAAAAGCAATGACTTTCATGTTACACCATGCTATTGGTATTATCTGGAAAGATTGGCAAAAAAACCCCAACTAACCAACCAACCAAAAAAAAAAAAAAATCCCCAAACAAAACCCTAGAACGTGTTTATTAAGAGCAAATAGCTCTGGAGGTATGGGTCCCTCACAGCAGTGATACAGGTCCTGAGAGGATGTGGGATGTATCAGTGACGTTGTTATGAAGACAGGAGCACACAGCACATGGCAGGAGCAGACTTGTAGACTCAGGAGATGCAAGAACATATATGACCATAAGTAAGGAGCGGTGCAGCAGTGCAGAAGTCAGAAATCATGGCAGATAATTACAAAATTTCCCTTTCCTTAATGCCTTTTCAGGTCCCATGTTGCAATAGATAACACCATCATTCCTGGAAAGACATGTATAGTATGCCTTTTAAAATCTTCTGAGGGAGAAATTCCTTCAGTGGTTCCAGAAAAACCCAGCTCGAAATCCAGCTGATATTTTATCAGCACTAAGCATATCTGATGATTTTCATGTGTCCTCTTGAAAATATTCCTATTTTTACATTATTTTTTTCCTTCAGCATGAAATACTGTCTTAACAGTCATTTCCATGTGTGTGGTTTACACCTTGTTGATTGCAAAGCCTGACACTTTTCATCTGAAAATTCTCTGTTTTCCTTCGGGCTTTCAGTGGGAACATGTAATAGTTCTTGATTGAGGTTTCTTCGCATTACCATATGTTACAACTGCAAAAACCTTACTTAAATCAAGAGTCTGAGCTCTATCATTCCAGAATAGTTTAGGCAACAAAAGTCTGGGAAATGACCCGACCTTTCAACTGTCTCTTTGCATAAGAATACAGACATCCAGAGCAGTTGCTGTGGTAAAGCAGGAATATAACAATTATACTTTCTGTGAGGTGCCAGAAACTTGACATGACTTTGATATACCTTTTCACTTCCACAAAAACAACCAATCAAAAAACTAATCCAAACCAAAATGAAATCACAGATAACAAAAACGAAAAAAAAATCCCACACCCTTAACCCCAAAGAATCATAAAGATATCCCAGAGACAGTAAGATTTTCCTTAGAGAGTGTGATTGCTTCTTAAATTTGCTCAAAACTATTTATTTATGAGTTAGCATGTAAATGCATGTTTTCATTTATGACTACCTGAGTAACCCTTCATTTACAACTTTGTGGTTGCCATTATGGGGAATAAAATAATTTCAAATTATTGCAAAATGTTTTAGAGACAGTTAAGACATTATGTCTAGCTTCTGATAGGTGATCTTTCCAAAATGGAAGCACTGTCTGTAGTTGCAGCAACTGTCCTGCTTCCTTTCTTCATAGAGCAACAAAGTAATTTAATTCTCATCAATAGCAAAAGCAAGTTATAACTTTTCTTGTTCACTATATAGAGCAGGTGGAGAGAATAAAAACCTTCTACCCACATTCAATCCAGCTGGCAACACGCCTGTGCCAAAATCTAAATGCAAGGAGCTCATAAGGGACAACTGTGTGTCCCTATAGTACAAACAACACTGCGCAATAGTATCTGGTCCATCATAGTTAAAGTGTCCTCCGCTATTGAAAAGAGGTGCTATTTGAGTGTGTCAGAAATATAATAACCACCGGAAGTGTTAATGTAGTACTAAGAATTTTTATGCTGTTAAAGTGCTAGTCAAGTGGGAAAAGTAAACTGTGATGCACTGAATTATCAAGGAAACTTTTCTGAAGAAGATTATGCTCTGACAGCCCCAATGTGATATGTATATCAAGATTTAGTGTCCATTTATTAGTTTCTCAGCACAGAAGAACCCGTGGCTGCCAAACCTGAATCATTACTCTCATTTTTCATTATATAATCAGTATGAAAATGGTTACTACCTGGATATTTTCCTGGACATGAGGTGTTCAAACTAAGTACAGCTAGATCACCATTATTGCATCATTGACTGATTATCATTCTGATTAATGTATCTTCTTTATTTTCATTCCCTGTACTGAAACAATGCATATGTCATGAGTAATTATGTCTAGTGCCTGCTTCTGAATTATGTCCTTGACGTTTGTGCCTTTGTCACTGCTACTCTAACTTTATCCTGTTCCTTGAACCTTTCCCTCAAAAACAAATAAATAAACCTGGTGGTGTTTAACTGAACTCAGAGTCAAAAATTGAGAATATTCCCCTTATTGCCTGCTATATGCAATTCTTTGCCACTAACTTTTTCCATGACCATTGCATTCTTCCCTCAATTAATCTGTCCAAGAGTTATGTGTACTGTGTTCTGTTTGGATGTATTCAAATTCTTCTTTCAGGTTGAATGATAGAAGCATTGATGTGAAAGGTTGCCACATACTTTGAGGCTGACTAAACAGGCAAATCATATGGTCAGCCTCTCTGCTCATGGGTTTGCCACCATTTTGAAGGTCTGAGGTCAGCTTTTCCCATGGCATCACTCTCACTACCTGCATCTAAATTCACAGCTATAAAAGGCAGAAAGGACTTGATTTTCACTTGAATCTAAAACTAAACCATTTCTGCAAATTGTAATACTATAGAACATCCAAAACTGTTATTAATAACTCACACCTGCAGTAGAATGAAGCAACCATTTTGACAGCACAGCATTAACCCTCTGTAACACCTAACCTCCCACTGTGTCTCTTGCCCATATCTCTCCTGATGATGCCAGCATACATCTTTGGTCAGCCTGACCAACTAATCAATAAATCACCAGAGTAGAGGAAATTAGCAAATTCTTTTTTGAGGAAGTGTAAAATACATAAATACTGCTACCATTATAGAATACCTTGCTGAAAAACATCCCATTTGCCAGAGTGACTCCAGAGACAGTGAAGTTCTCCACTGTCATTCCACCCTCATCATCACAACTCCCTTTAGATCCAAAATCAGGCAATTTCTACTCATTATATTGAAAAGATGACATTTCACTGTTCAGTGAAATAACTCCAGCAAAATCTGATCCCCAGTTCAAATACTTTCATTTCAGAAATGCTGGTCATAAATGTAATCTTCTTGGAAAAATAGCAAAAAACTATGATGAGCTTAATCTGTCAAATGTTAAATTTCCTTTGCCATTTATATTTGGAGACATCCTTCCCTTTGGGCTCATTTTGAAAGGAAGGACAATGTTGCAATAAACAACTCATGGGTGCTGGTCTGTAGCTGGAACGTAGAAGGTGGAATCACCCAAAGGTGACTGACAAGATGATGCAAGTGGTTCAGCAGAGCCAAGGTAAAACCTTTTCTGAAATGAATACCACTTCGAACTACCTCATGGAGCAATTACAAATAACAAGAAACAGTCAAGGAAGTGGCTGATAATTTAGTGAAGTATTATACAACCAGATCTAATTCTTTTTGTAATTTGGAAACTCCTATATATGAAGGGACAAATAAGGAGTGCCAAAAGGGAGGGGAGGGTGGTGAAGAAAAAAGAAGAGGGATAAGAGAGACAGAGAGAGACAGAGAAAGTCAATGTAAGTACTGCCCTAAGATTTTTTCCTTTTTTAAATTAAAAAAAAGAAAAAAAAGCCAAAAACAACCCCAAAGTTAAAATTCTAAAGTGATAAATATCCTTAACTGGAAAAAGACCTTCACAAAGATCAAATCAGTTCCAGGGGTTTACTGAAAGTGATTATTTCTTGCTAAAATTAAAACATGGTGCTTGTGTGCTTAATATGCTTTCCTAGATGCTGCCATAGAAAAGATAATTGAGGTCCTGTCTGAGTATTAGGGACGGCAGTATTTCTGATAAATGCATCCTGCTTTCCTTGAATTGTGTATAGGCAACAGTAGTGGCTCCTACCTGCCATTTTGCTGATAAACCTGTGATTTCTCCCTGTGTTTGTTTTGCACGGTGAGGTTTTGGTAGGTCCTGTGAGAAGCTGCTGGAACGTTACCTTGTACCTCATGGAGCTAATGCCAGCTGCAGGATGGACCCAGCACTGGCCAAGGCCAAGCCCATCAGTGACAGTAATAGGATTTCTGCTAGAATGTATTTAAGATGGGGAAAAATAACCACAAAATGCTGAACAGCAGCCAGCTCAGTAGTGAGAAGGTGCGCAAGGAGCAGCCCTGCAGACACCCGGGGCGGTGCAAAAGGAGGGGCAGGAGCTGCTCCAGGCTCTGGAGCTCAGATTCCCCTGCAGCCCCTGGAGCAGCCCATGGTGAGGCAGCTGTGCCCCTGCAGCCCAGGGAGGGCACAGGGGAGCAGAGATCCACCTGCAGCCCCTGGGAGAGCCCAGGCTGGAGCAGGGGATGCCCAAAGGAGGCTGTGAACCCCGTGGGAAGCCTTTGCTGGAACTGGCTTTTGGCAGGACCTGTGGCTCCATGGAGAGAGGAGCCCAGTTTGGGGCAGGTCTGCTGGCAGGACTTGTGACCTCATGGCAAAGACCTACCCTGGAGCAGATCATGCAGGACTGTCTCCCATGGGAGCGGTGCCATGCTGGAGCAGGGGAAGGGGGTGAGGGGTCCAGGTCCTGTGGAGGAAGAAGCAGCAAAGACAACATATGATGAACTGACCACAGCTCCCATTCCCCATGCCCCTGTGATGCTGGATGGGAGGGGGTGGAGAAAATCATGAGTGAAGTTGAGCCTGGGAAGGAAGGAGAGATGGGGGGGAAGGATTATTTTTTTTAAATTTTTGTTTGGCTTTATTTCCTATTATCATGCTCTTATTTGACTGGCAATAAATTAAATTCATTTCCCCAATCTGAGTTCATTTTCCTGAGGCAGTAACTGGTGAGAGACCTCCCCCTATCCTTACCTTGGCCCACAAGCCTTTTGTTATATTTTCTCTCCCCTGTCCAGCTGAGGAGGGGAGGGACAGAACCGGTGCTCTGGTGGGCACCTGGCATCAAGCCAGGGCCAACACACCACACCCCCTTTGTCCCTGTGTCAGTTAGAGCAGCTCAAAGTGATTTCATGGGACTCTGTAGAGCTGGTAACCTCTTCCACAGCTTGGTGCCTCAGCCTGTTCTGTTTGGGTAGAGTTAAAAACCCAGCATGACCCACAGGCACAGCTCAAGGAGCAGACTCCACCACAGCAGTGAGCTTTGCGCTCCGTAAGGACATTGCCTCTGCTCCCATAAAAGAAGACATGCATTGCAAATGCATGCCCTAAGAAATATTGAAACCTATGCTGAATGCACTTCTGGAAACTTGATATTTTCATCACATGCCATCTAAGCTAATACACTGCACTGTTTACAGTCCTCCACTACAATATATTTTGAAATGATTACCTTGCTCTGAGTCATTTGTGTCATAATGCTCTCCATAGGTACCCATAAAATGAAAATGTAAGCCTCTTTTATTGGTGGCACTGCATCTTAATTGAAAATATTAAAGGCTATTGCTCTCCTACTGTTTTTTTCCCTTTTTCTTTTTTTTCTTTTTTGCTTCTCCCTCTCTGTTTAATTGGCTAATCATATGAATTTTTTTTAATGAAATAATCATGAAAGAAAATATGAAGCTAATTTAAATTCAAAC
Organism: Monarcha castaneiventris obscurior; assembly: GCA_026261815.1. Taxonomy (NCBI): domain Eukaryota; kingdom Metazoa; phylum Chordata; class Aves; order Passeriformes; family Monarchidae; genus Monarcha; species Monarcha castaneiventris. Next base: position 25,557,245 of record JAMPIT010000893.1, on the reverse strand, counting down.
TGGATTTGGTGATATTTAAGTGATTATCCCAAAGTAGCAGAGGGTGTAAGAGGCAATAAACATCTGCTACTTTCATGACCATTGGCCTCACTGTTTATGAGCTTGGGAGATATTTATTTCAAGAGACATGCTTCTCTTTGGGTTAGATTGTATTTTTCCCCTTGTTTTATATTTATTTCCTCCCTTGTAAAATTTCAAAGCAGGACCAGGGTTTGTTTTTTTTTCCTTTTCCTTCTCTCTCACCCCATCTCCTTTCACACTAACAACAGAGTGAAATTCAGGTAAATGAGAAACTTTTTCCAAGAAATCTTTCAGCCAGTAGGGATGGGTGGCTTAGCTGTTGCTCCTCTTATGAACTGTGTGAACTACTCCAGGTTTATGGGCTGAAGAAGTTAATAGGAATTCTGTATTGTAGCTGGTTCATTGTCCAGCTGCCATTCAATTGTGTGTGTTGTATGTAATTGCCGAGTGAGGCTGTAACCTTTTCCTTTTCTCTTTCCCTCACATGCAATAAGCACCAGGGGCAAAGTTGGAGAAAAAGTTGCAGCTGAAAGATGCAGGCAGCTTTCTGGTTTTGTCTTTTTAGTGAAGGAAATAGAAGAGCAAAATAAAGCAGGCTGTGTTTTGAGATATTCAGAAGAGAATTTAGCTGTTTAGCTGAGGGGACAACAAGAGAGCTGCAAATAAGTGTTTTTAGGAATAGGCAAAATATATATTATTTGATCAACTTGTGTAGTACATATTTTTTTGAACACAGAAGTGATTCTTCAGATCTCAAACAGAATAAGACAATTTCCATGTCAGTGTCCTTAGGAATTTAAAAGTTTGTTTCAGGTGCTTCCCTGGGTATTCTTCATTTAAATTATTTTTTTATTTCTTTTATCAGTTTTATCTAATGTTACAGAAATGCCATTGTGGCAGCAAGCTGTTGGTGAGCATATGGTGACAGAGGGTATGTTTTAGGGAAGTTCATCCATAGGATTACAATAGTTTCCAGGAATCACCTGCTGTGAGTAAATATCTACAATTTTATCATTTTAAGAGTGAAGGGTCTGAATAAACAACAGATAAAGTCTTCTGGTTTCTACATATAAAGAAAATGCAGGATCCTGTGGCTCTTTTCTGTCAAATTGTATCAGTCTGATATATTTTAGTTACCTTTGCAAAGAATCTCAGTCAGGAATACATAATGATTCCATGCTTTAACTCTTTTTCATCTTGCATGAAATTTATAGTCGGGGTGCATGCTGTATTAAATATACACAGTTCAGAGTTCTTAGTATTTTATTCCTGGTAAGGCTCTGCAACCACCTGTACCACAGAGCAAATTTATCATGCAGAGAAAGAATCTGAAATTGTCCAGAAAAAAAGTCAATTTTCCTTTATCTGTAGGTATGAAAATGAATGTAGGAAGCTCTGTTATGACCTATAGTAAAAGTAACCAAGTAAATATGGATGCTATAGTAAATACTATGTTCTGCTGGTCACTTAGAATTTATTTGGTGAGTCTTTCTGGGTCAAGGCCCAGGATTTCAAGTTTTCATCATTCATGAGCTCCATAACTTCTTGGTTGTTAGAAAAGAGTTGTGATACACTAAAGTAGAGCAGTTGAAATCTTGGGCCACTGTAGAGAGGCAACCAAGAAATTCTGAAGCCGCAGAAATCTGTTAGATGAAGGTTGATGGTTTACAGATATCTTCAAAAAGATATTCTTTTAAAAATTTTATGTTTAACTTTGTCTGTTTGCTTTTACTTTCTTTAGAAATAAGCATAAACATAGGGAAAGAGCTGAAAAATATGCTGTTGATACTGCAATATTGTCTATGAAAATTTTACTGCTTCTGTACTTAAATTCTATTAAGTCTGAAAAACTGAAAAGCTGCTTAATTTTGTAAATGGAGAAATCTAGAAATGGGGGTTACACTTATTGACTTATCAGTATAGAGTATGGACTGAGAAACAAGGAGAAGGATGTGTCACAATGTGCTTGGTATTTTGCATGGAAATTTTATAGTCTAATTCCTATGTTAAAAAAAAATGAAATGCAGATAATTACTCCAGATGAAGGAAGGGTTATTATTTGTAATTTACAGACTGGGAGAGCAAAGGCAGAGATCACATCCTTTAAAGTGACAAGAGGCACTGTGGGATTCCTGCTTAAGTGTCCTGAACACAGTACAAAGTGATTTGAACTGTTCACTGAAGATTTTACTGCAAGAATGAGCAATTTTTCTTCTCCAAACAAACAAAAAAAAAAAAATCTTGGAGGATGTAATTGGTGTAATTTCATTTTACAAAGAGAGATAAATCTAAATTCTGAAGTTCACCTCCATATTAGGTTTGTGATATTTTCTAGAAGAGGGAGAAATGAAGAAGTCAAAGTGCTAATATTCTTCCCCTCTTTTCCAAGTTTTCTTTCACTTTCCAAAAGATTGACAATACAAATAAAATGTCATTATGTAATATCACGATAGGTTTAATAAACATCTTCACATAACAGAATGTAGAATGGCAGGCTGGCATTGTGATATTTTTTGGCAATCTGCTTATTTTTGTTGTCATTGAATTGAGCTTTTTCTTAGTTTATTTCTGTGTGATTATTTTTTGAGGTACAGAACATCTTAAGGCAGAATATCTTGGCATATAAGATGAGGAGCAATTACTTCGCCCCACAAATTTCCAACAGATTGAAACAGAATGTACCTTTGCGAAAGGAAAAAAAAAGAAAGGAAAAAAGACACATTTTACCTCCGCTTACATGTAGCTCATGCAAACCTGAACTGCAGCTCCAGGGCACAACTCAAGATTTGATATTAAAGTGTTTCATTTGCAACCAATTATGCTCAGGATTAGACTCCACTGCTTCCTCGCTTAACAGTACAGTACCTTGATTTCAAACAACCTGATAGAGGTTTGTTGGTTTCTTTTTTTTTTCCCCTCTCCTCTCTCTTTTTCTCCCCTTTTCCTGCCCCTTAAAACCATCTCTGCCTTCATCAAAACAATTCCATTTGTACTTATGAAAGCATTACAGCCAGTAAGCAGAGAGTACAGAATAAGCTTAACCATTGTAGCCTTTTTCCCATCTGAATATCACGAATCTTGTATCTCACCATGGTGTAAGGTCTCTGATTACATCAACCTCTCCAAATTATGCTGAAATGGAGGCCATTCAATTTGCTACAATCAGTAACTTTCGAAAGAGCCCTGCATAATTGATTTCACAGTAATATAGGCACAGGTGAATGAGTTCCTCAGCCTCGTTTATACAATGTTTTCTTTCATTCCAAAGTGCACTATTCAATAGAAATCACATTTTTTTCCCAACAGTTGGCAGGTACAGCTTTTGTCATATACAAAGTTGTGAGACAGAGAGAGAGAGCAGGGGGGAAAAAGTAGTGTAGAAACATGAAAATTGAAATTAATGCCCTGGGTGAAATACTAAACACAGACAAGCCTTGGGTGAAATGACTTCTCTTTTCTGTGTGTCTCATCAGGGTGGGGAATGGTGGATTCACACAAAAACCTGTTGAAATTTAAATGCAGTCCAGAAGTGTAATTTGTCATGGGAGGTGTGGGGTGGGTCGTGTACACAACTTCAAAGCTGAACATTCATTCAAGGTTGAAAATAACCGGGCTTATCAGCTTATGTTATGGATGCCATGCTGCTGTTGGAATTAGAGAAAAACTTTGGAATCTGGGTAAATACTGTACTCAGGGACAATTAAAATGGGCAACTGCCTAAACACCAGCATGGTGCCATCTCTGCCATTTTCTCCGCTTTCATGGAGCTAGTCACACTGGTTGTTGCTCAGTGGACCAAACTCCTCAGCTCCAAAGTTACTATTACTACTTTATAGACCTACGGTTGAAACTTCATGAACGAGATGCATCACAGAGTGTGTAGGGTTGCCTGAGTGCCTCCTGCTGGGAAAAAAATAAGGGTAGCAGCAGAAAACAAACAAAAAGTCAGACAAACAAACAAGAGGATGGATGGAGGGAGGGAGGGAGGGATAGACAGATAGATAGATAGATAGATAGACAGACAGACAGACGGACAGACAGACCCAGGTAGCAAATGTGAAACATTAAATTATTGGGATATGGAAAAATGTTTAGGCATCAAAAGCAAAATTAAAGTGCAAATGGATATTTCCAATATAAATATAAGGCAGGAAAACTAGATAGGATATTGAAAATTTAAAAAGAAAAGAAGGGTCCTTTGTGTTGAGAGCAAAACAAGGACAACTCTAAGAGCAATCAACCTCATCTATAAAAGAGCTCATTCCAGATGGACCAAAAAATGATTTTGAGCTGATATTCTACATTGATTCCAGAACAAAGCCAGCTAACCATGCCATACTTGAGTTCTGTATATCTAAATTTAAGCAAGAAGGATCCTGCTGCCATAAGGGTGATGTACGCTACACAGAAGGAAATATGGGAGGGGTAATACAAAAGGCTCGCCAATGGATTAGGATACCTTTCACCTGCATCTGTTGTGTTCTTTTTCTCCCAGTGTTCAGAGATCAACTGCAGGATTTATTGTTCTCATGAGATTTGTGTCTGTAAGTGTAAGGAGTTTTGTGCGTGTGGATGTGTGTGTACAAATTCACTGCAAAAACAAAAGGTTGCCTGTGAGCAGTCCCTGTTTAGGAAGAATGCAGCTGCCTCCGCATATTAGTACTCCCTTTTCTGAAGAATTAGGGTTTATGTGCTTTGTGCCACAGTTTGATTACAAAACACTGAGGAAACATGTTCACTCTATTCAAATCTAAGAAGCACTAAAGTTTATGCTGCTTAAATCACTTCTAAATCTGAACTATTTGGATCTCTGAATTTTATGATAATATTAACAGAGCTTCTGGTGAATCCCATTAATTTTTTTTGTATTGTTTAATTTTACATGAGTAAATATAATTACTCCTTTTGTCAGAAGTTCTAATACCAATTTATAATTCATGGAGTTAATTATGTTAACGAGGAGGTAATCATTTCTCAACTCTCTCCCCTGTAATTTTAAAGGATTTTGATTTTTTCCCTCTCTCATTCTCACCTCTCCTTTTACAATTTCTCTTCCAGCCCTGAAGTGGGAGCATACACAATTCATCTGTGATATAATTATTTACCATGGCAACAGTTTGTGAATGGGATTGTGAAGTTGCAAATAACTAAAAAGAAGCTTAAGTAGAACAGGCTGAAAAAATTATCCTTTTCAAAACAAGTGAAGAGTCCTTTGAGGTCAGGAAAGCTTTTGTCACTCCAATATGTTAAAACAGGAGTAGGTGAAAAGCATAGTTTTGGGGCTTCTTTCTCCTCCTTTGCCAAAACCTTTGGTAAAATCTGATGAACAAATGAAAATAAGTACTTTTCACATGTTTGTGTATGTGCAAATTTGCTTTGGGAAGTGTCTGTGTGACTGACAACAAAGAACATTTGAACAGACTTGCAGTGAGAAGCACCGAATCTGACAGTGCCCAGCAAGAATGAGAAAAGTTTTGAAAGATCAAATATTGAAAATGATGGAAAAAAGAGTCATACTTGTGGTGGTTGATTTTTCTTGTTACATTTCTGAGATGAACAGACGGCTCAAATTCATTCTGATATGCAAGACCCCCTAATTTTAGAGTCTTAGAAGAAGAAAGACAAAATCTATTGAAAACTACTGCCATAACCTTTGTATTTTGCTTGAGGCTGCTGTTGACAAATCTTTCCCTACAACCCATCCTATTCAATCATCTATTGAGTATTTTAGTACTGCTGCTTCAGAATCAAAGAAATCTATTGATGTTCTTCAAAGGCACACTGAGCTGCATGTGAAAAGAAAACAATAACAACAAAAACTCATCCAGATGCAGCACGATTTACAGTTTACTCACCTGGGAGTAGAGTTAGGTGCCATATTTATCCCACCTCACAGCCATAATGATTTAAGAATCAAAGTATTTTAGAGGAATAGATGAAAAGCCATCAATAGAATTCATTGAATGTTAATTAATCTGGGAACACTTTGAAAAGTCTCCTACCCAGCTGGTGGCATGAAGGGGGATTTTGTAACGTGTATGTCCAGCTTCCTTTAAAAGTCAGTCCTGATCTGCCTCTGTCCCAGAGAAGTGTCTGACTTCCTGTGGCAGGTAAGCTGAGTCCCAAACAATAAAAGTCTTTTCATTGACACCAGTGGAGCTAGGATCACAGCCAGTGAATTAATATGGAAAGAAGCTTACATAGCAGAACACTGACTTTCTCTGGAAATCATGAAAGATGAGATTTTTATGACAAGTAATTATGTTTTCTTAAATGGTACTACTCAATAGGACCCTTGCAGAACCTCCTTGAGGAACAGAACAGAGGCAGAGGAAAAAGAACGTTGATTCTAACTGCCCTGTCTGCTCTGAAAACATCTGGAAACCATCCTGAACAAAATCAAACAGAGGAAAAACATATCATCCCCTGGTGAAGGAGCATGTGATGCTTAGTTTCCCACAGTTTTGTGGCATGTTGCTGGGCTTTCTGACAAGAGATGAGCTCTGACTGAAGATTTTCCTGAACATGAGACATTAATAAAATTTGGATTTCAGCACTGATTTTCTCATTTCTCCTTATAGGTGAATTAGAAAGGTTGCTATTCCTTTAAAGAGTCAAAGGATACATTCTGACTTCCTTTATTATCCTATTTTCCAAAAGCTAGGACCTGAATATTTTGTCATCACTACATCGGGTAGTTGAAATGAGATTATTAAAAGGTGGATGAGTAGACAGATATGCATTTATGAAAAACATTATCACTTAAACTTGAATTTTATCTTTTTTTTTTTTTTTTTTTTTTGTGTGTGGGATGTTTGTTTGTTTGTCTTGTTTTGTTTTGTTTTGTTTTCTCCTAACAATAGAATTCCTTATTTTTGCTTGAAGTGTCACCCAAGTCTGACATAAAATCTGGGATTTGTTTAATCTGTGTCTGCAGCAAATTTAGGGGCCTGTGGCTCCCCCTTCAAGGATTGGAGTGGAAGTAATTACACAATGGAAGAGGCAGTTTTCCAGATTCCTGTAAGTAGGGCTTGACAATCAAATTTACAGCTGTGTTTAGGTTGTAAAGGTGCAGGGAGGCACCTAACAGTCTTTACAAAAATACATAACCATTTTTGGACAGAAAATACAATCATGAACCTAACTCTCCTAATTGCATTTCTAGATCAGCTTCAGGTGTTTATTTACATGTTTTGATGTATTGTAAAAAAAAACCACCTTCTATTTCTACCAGTGAAATATTCTTGGGTTTCAAGCAATAATTCTTGCTTGAAATACATTTTTTTGTGTGTGGGTAGAACGTGCCTTTTGCATGAATCTAAAAGGTGTCTGTGTACTGTTGGGCACAAAGTTTTATAAGTATGTACTGATATTCATTCATACTCATGGAACAGATACTAAAAGACAAGAAATCAATTACTTCTAAGAAGCTTCCATGCAAAATAAAAGGAAAAAAATAAAAACCTTCTGAGACAGAAGAAAATGTCCTGCTAACTTATTGCTTTGTGCCCCAGATTGTGTTGATTTTGGTAATTCACTGTTCTGTGAGCAGACAAACTAGCTTCATTATAAAAGAAGAAAGTGCATGTGTTCATGAGTCTTGCAGACTCAGTGTCAAAGAAAATGTGAAAGTTTACACAGCTTTCAACTCTTTGCTGCAAAACTATCCACAGGAAGAAATGACAGCACACTTCCAGCTGAGGAAAAGAGATACAGCATTCAAATGTCACTATCAATACTGATTTAATTGCTGTATGTATATGAGAAAAAAAAGCCTCTACTGACACAGCAATGAAAACTTGGCTTGGAAAGGCCATCTCATTGCCATTTAAAAAAAATAAGAAGAAAAGGAAAAATGTTTTTCCATGGCTTGGAGTTCTTTTCCAGGGACCAGGACATCAGACGTAGTTTTTCAAACACCTGGACAATGCTTTTTCATTTCTATTTCTAAACATATCAGATTTATATTGCAAAGTAACGCAGATTTTAGGATGTGAAGAAAAGGTTCCCTAAAGATAAAGGTTCTTTATCTTGAAGTTAATGAGAAAAGTAATAAGAAGAAAAATTTCCTGCAATGTCACAAGGCGTGAGGGAAGATCGTGAGAAGTGTTTACGTGACTTATTTCTTGTTCAGTTATGACAAGACAACTGATATTATGAGTTTCATTTTTTGCTCATGGATCTCAGAAAGAGGGAAAGAGAGAGGTTTTGGTACTTCTAGTGTTCAAGTTATATTTAGAG